>OY856411.1:1231133386-1231263386 GCA_963693085.1 Alisma plantago-aquatica
GCACAAAAGTTCAGATAATATTAATTTACTGTGATCCTATATGATTACATATTTATATTATTATGCCCTAATCATATGCAGTGTACTCTGCATATAAAGATCCGTAGCGAACTACGGTCCCACCGTACAAGACTTAGTGACACACCCGGGGAATGCTAAGTCTGACTTCCGCCCTAGTCTGCTGCAGGGCCCACAGGCTCATCGGCCTTCAGGCTCATCGGCCTCACTACACTCTCAAAAGAGTGAACTCTAGACTCCTCCTCAAACCTGAGCACACAGGCGGAGAGTCTTATCGGGTTACCACCGTGACATCGCACGCGTTGTTGTTGAATAACCCCTATTTACTCCAGTGCCACCGTGACATCGCACGCGTTGTTGTTGAACACTGCCTTTCCATCCTCGTGCCACCGTGACATCGCACGCGTTGATGTTGAACACGAGTTTCACCCCCCTGGTGCAGACCTCTCAAAGGGGTTCTACGGTGTTAGGGCACCTAAGTCTATTAATTGATTTAACATTTAAACAATTAAACAGGAAAATCACATTTCATACTTATTTCAAATTCTGAACATCTCTTTAAAACTCATATATATATCATTGTTATCTTTAAACATGACTCAATACCACTTATTCAAATTCATTGCTAATCAATCATCTTTATTCAGCATATGCATTACAACTGTAAAACAGGATATTCCATCTTTTTCATCAATCATATTACGTATCTCAAGTTCTATTGAATCTATAATAAACTATTGTATGTGCTAAGCTGTTTAGAAGTTATACCAACTGATATTAAAGCAATTAAGCACTTAAATTGAGTTAAATAATGATTTCTGAATGAACTGCCACTCACACTCTGAAACTCGGCCGATCACTCTGGAACTCGGCCGATCACTCCTCAGTTTCTGAAACTCGGCCGACCAACTTCGGCCGATCAGCAGGAAACTCGGCCGATCCTCTGAGGAACTCGACCGATCGAAACACCGCTTGTTTACCTACAAAGAAACTCAGCCGATTCAAGACCAAACTCGGCCGACCAAAACACTGTTCGATTGCCTAAATAAGAAACTCGACCGACCAAACACAAACTCGGCCGAACCGCGCACAGACAGAAAATAAAAACGGACCTGCAGATGTTGATTTCACTCGAATCGACGGGCAAAACCTCTGATTTGCGTTGCAAATCGCCCGCAACTGGTGCACACCACCAAGAACTAGCTGGAGGGGGAGGAAGGACGAGCTAGGGATGCTCTTTGCACCCTAATCTCCAGGCCGTCACCTAGAAAACGCAGCTCTTGCTGCTAGCCGGATCGATTGGCGGAGAGATGATGGAAGGAGGGAAGGAGGAAGGCCGCAGCTGCAGGCCGGAGCAACTCCAGGGCTCCAAGACGTCCTTCCCTTCTGAGCTCCCTCTCTCTCTCTCTCTCTCTCACGTGAAGGAAGAAGAAGAACGCTTCTGCGTTCTCTCATTTCTGGAAAATGAAACGAGATAAGTGAGAAAGAATAGATAAGGAGGAAAACCTAGGGGCCAAAACGCAAGGTCCAAAAAACTTCCAAAAACTACAAACGGGTCCCTACAAGCCCAAAAACATGCAACTTTTGACTCAAAGGTCGGATTCGAACGATTTCTCTGGCAACGCTTCAAGCGTAAGATCCTACACGTTTTAAGAGCTAGGATACACACTAAGCACATGTCGTATCCATTTTAAAGAAAATAAACAAAAGCAAGCTTACAGCATAGCAAAGCAGCTAAAACACATGCTCAACAGCATACTTACAGATTAAGCTCGACGCGGGTCGTAACAATCTCCCTCCCTTATAAGAATTTCGTCCCGAAATTCCTAAAAGAGAAAAGAAAACTTGCTACGCATCTCAGACTCAAGCTCCCACGTAGCTTCCTCAAGATTATGATTCCTCCACAAAACCTTCACTAAAGGTATCTCGCGGTTCTTAAGCTTTTTGATTCGGTGATCAACTATCTGCATTGGTCCTTCCACGTAGGACACATCTGTCCTAAGCTGTGCCAGATCTGGATCTAATATTTTTTTTGTACCGGGGTGACACTTCTTCAGCATAGACACATGAAACACATCATGAAGATTTGACAACTCAGATGGCAAATCTAACCTGTAGGATACAGGTCCAATCCTCTCAACAATAGGATATGGGCCCATAAACCTAGGAGTCAACTTGCCTTTCTTGCCAAACCTTAGAACTCCCTTCCACGGTGAAACTTTCAGATAAACCTCGTCACCAACCTCAAACTCAAGAGGTCGATGTCGTCTCTCTGCATAACTTTTCTGTCTGTCCTGAGCAGCTTTCAACTGATCCCTGATCACAGATATCTTCTCTGTAGTTATATCAACTATCTCAGGTCCAAGAATTTCTTTCTCACCAACCTCATACCAGCAAACTGGTGATCTACACTTCCTGCCATATAGAGCTTCATATGGGGCCATTCCAAGACTAGAATGGTAGCTGTTGTTATATGCAAACTCCATCAGGCTTAAGTGTTCTTCCCAGTTACCTCTGAACTGCAGAACGCATGCTCTTAGCATGTCTTCAAGGGTCTGAATGGTCCTCTCAGATTGACCATCTATCTGTGGGTGAAATGTTGTACTGAACTTCAGCCTTGTGCCCAACGCACGATGTAACTGATTCCAGAATCTAGATGTAAATTTTGGATCTCTGTCAGAAATAATGGAAACTGGAATCCCATGCAATCTGATTACCTCATCTACATAAACTTTAGCCAGCTTTGAAACATCAAAGGTTGACTTGACAGGAAGAAAGTGAGCAGACTTAGTTAGTCTATCCACAATCACCCAAATCGAGTCCGAACCTCTAGACGTCCTGGGTAATCCTACCATAAAATCCATCGTGATGTGTTCCCATTTCCATTCTGGTATAGGAAGCGACTGCAAGGTACCAGCAGGTTTCTGATGCTCAGCTTTAACCTGCTGACACACCCCACATCTAGCCACGTATTCAGCCACATCCTTCTTCATACCAGGCCACCAGTACATCTCCTTGAGGTTCCTGTACATCTTTGTGTTACCTGGATGCATAGCATACATAGAAGCATGCGCTTCTTCAAGAATTTGCTCTTTCAGCTCACTGTTCCCAGGTACACACAACCTATCATGAAGATACAACACACCATCGTCTGAAAACCTGAATTCTATTCTTTTACCTTCCGACATATCCTGCATAACTTGCCACAACTCTTCATCACTCTTCTGCAACTCCTTAATCTGATCATAGAAAGTAGGTTTGACCTGCATCTGAGCAATCAACCCACTCTGTCCAGTCACATCCAAGTCTAAGTTCAACTTTCACATATCTACAAGCAAGTCTCTCTTGAAACATGCCATAGAAAATGCATCTACTGTTGAACTTGACTTTCTACTCAAGGCATCTGCCACAACATTCGCTTTACCAAGATGGTAATCGATTGTCACATCATAGTCTTTGATCAGCTCAAGCCATCTGCGTTGTCTCAAATTCAAATCTTTTTGAGTGAAGATATACTTCAGGCTCTTATGGTCCGTAAACACCTGACATGTCTCACCATACAGATAGTGACGCCATGTCTTAAGAGCATGAACTATAGCAGCCAATTCCAGATCATGAGTAGGGCAACTCTCTTCATTCTTCTTAAGATGTCTAGATGCGTAAGCCACAACTTTGCCTTCTTGCATCAATACACAGCCCAAGCCTCTCCTGGAAGCATCGCAGAACACAGTATAACCCTTTTCTGCTTCTGGAAAAACCAACACTGGTGCTGAAGTCAACTTCCTCTTCAAGATCTGAAAACTTTTCTCACAGTTCTCAGACCAAACAAACGGTGCATCCTTCCTCATCAAGCGTGTCAAGGGTGATGCTAGCACACTGAAGTTCTGTATAAACCTTCTGTAATAGCCTGCTAATCCCAAGAAACTTCTAATCTCAGTAGGAGTCTTAGGCCGTTCCCACTGAAGCACAGAATTAACTTTCTTAGGATCAACACTAACTCCATCTCTCGAGATAACATGTCTAAGAAATGCTACCTCAGCCAACCAGAATTCGCACTTGCTAAACTTAGCATACAACTGATGTTGCCTCAACAACTGCAACACTATTCTCAGGTGTTGCTCATGCTGTACATCATCTCTGGAGTAGATCAGAATATCATCTATAAAGACTACAATAAACTGATCTAGGAACGGTTTGAAAATCCGATTCATCATATCCATAAAGGCTGCTGGCGCATTGGTCAGCCCAAACGACATGACCAAAAACTCATAATGTCCATACCTGGTTCTAAAAGCTGTCTTGGGAATATCAGAAGCCTTTATTCTGAGCTGATGGTATCCAGATCTCAAATCGATTTTAGAGAAGATCGTCGCTCCACGCAACTGATCAAACAGATCATCTATTCTCGGCAAAGGATACTTGTTCTTAATAGTGATCTTGTTTAGTTGCCTGTAATCTATACAGAGACGCATGGTACCATCCTTTTTCTTAACAAACAGGACTGGAGCACCCCACGGTGAAGAACTGGGTCTAATGAAACCCTTATCCAGCAACTCCTGCAACTGCACCTTGAGTTCCTTCAACTCTGCAGGTGCCATTCTATAGGCTGGCAGTGCTACTGGATGACTACCTGGATATACCTGAATCTCAAAATCAATGTCTCTAACAGGAGGTAAGCCTGGTAATTCTTCTGGAAAAACATCAGAAAACTCACGGACCACAGGCACATCATAAACACTGGCGGTGCTCTTCTCTACTCTGGTGTCAATCACATGAGCAAGGAACGCTTCACATCCTTTCCGTAACATCTTATCAGCTACAGCAGCTGATACTATGCATGTAGGCAGAACTTTCCTGTCTCCAGTAAAGACACAAGAAAATTCACCTAGTTGAAAGGTAGCTTCCTTCTTCCAACAATCGAGTTGCACTCGATATGTCTCAAGACAATCCATACCCAAGATGACTTGAAAAGTATTTACATCCAAGGGTATGAGATTAGCAGCAAAGATGTAACCTCCAAAAGATAACAAGCATCCGGGACATAACTCGAATAAAAATGTTGGTCCACCTAGTGGAACCCTCAACACTAACTCATCTATCAACTCTTGAGTTAACAAATTAAGTTCACCAACTAAAGAGCGTCGTATGAATGAGTGAGTAGCACCCGGATCTATCAAAACTGAAACTGGTATACTATTAAACAAAAGCATCTCTCCTGTAACAACTTGTGAAGAGATTATACCTTCTTGAGGTGTCAAAGAAAAGAAACGTGCTGAAGCTCTCCCTCTGCCACGTTGTCCTCTCTGACCACTCCTGCCACTAGGCGCTCCACCACCTCTAGACCCAGAAGCCACAGAAGAACTCGAAACATCATGGTACTGAGGCTGGAAAGCTTGCAATGCTGCTTGTCGAAGTTGAGGACATTCTTTTCTGAAATGTCCTACTTGTACGCAGACAAAACAACTTGAACCCCAACACGGACCAGAATGTAGTTTTCCACATTTGTCACATGGCGGTATCCCTTGTCCCTGGGGACCTGTCACTGACATTGACGACCCAGAAGACTATCCACTAGCGGCACTGCCCCATCTCCCTGGGTTGTATCCCCCTCTGCCTCTAGAAGAAGCAACATCCTCAGATCTCTATCTATTGAAACAACTAAAGCCACGTTCGAGTTTAGAAAAGAACCCTCTACCTCCACCTCTGTATCCACTACTGGACTGTTCTCTACTGAAATCTACAGATCTCTTCTTAGACTCAGGCACCTTATCAACATTCACAGATTCTTCAACCTATCTAGCAGCCTCAACAAACTCACCAAAGTTCTCTCTGTTCCTCCTGCTATTAGTAGAAACTGTATGCCGAATCTCTGGCCTCAGCCCTTCTTGAAACCTTCTGCATCTTTCTATGTTGTCGGGAACAAGCTGTGGACAGAAGTTCACTAACCGGGTGAAAAGCGCTTCATACTCAGTAACTGTCATGTTCCCCTGCTTAATGTTCTGTAACTGCCTGATTTTCTCATTAAGAAAAGTGGGTGGATAGAATTTAAGATGAAACTCCTCAGAGAAATCCTGCCAAGAAAGCTCTGTACCTCTCCTCTTTTCCTCCACACCACGCCACCACAACTCTGCATCGCCTGTCAAAAGGTAGACTGCATGATTAATCTTCTTCTCTTTTGGAAGCTCCATCAGGCGAAAGACCTTCTCTATCTGTCTAAACCATTCATCAGCCTCTGCTGGATCTGTAGTGCCACTAAACTCTGTGCCACCAAGCTTCTTCACAAGCTCATAAGATCGCATCAGATCCTTGCTGCTGGTAGAAGTAGAAGCTCGCCTATCAGCCGTGTACCTCTCTCTGGTTTCCAGAAACATCATGTACATCCGGGATGCTTCATCCACGTGGTCACCACCACCTGGACCCAAGTACAAAGGATCAGGGCCAACATGGCTCTCGGCCTGATCATCACGATCAAAGCCTCTTCATGCCATCTGCAATGATATAACAGAATATTTCCTGTTAGAAAACTACAGATAGAAGAAAGACACCTAAACCTTAATCCTATTGGTCTCTTATCGTCCCCTGACTTGGACTCTGAGTAACTATGTACTCAACCTAGGCTCTGATACCAAAAATTTGTCACGCCCCGATCTCACACTAACCACAGACCACGAGATTAAGGCGCGACAAAGGGATTTACGCACAAGCCAAACCATTCATCACTTTTTAAAACATCTTAAAGACATTAAAAAGATAACCTGATTTAGGTTGTAAACCAAAACCAAACAAACTGCAGAAGCATTTCTATTAAACTGACAGGAAATATATACAAAGTCTATAGCAAATTACATTGTTCAACATAAATTAAACATAACAGTTAATTTACATCTTTATACACATTCCACAAACATACTCTCTCTCACCCACACCATGTCCCAAGGACCGAGGGGAAAGGACTAAGAGACCTCTAACTAGACTAACTACAAACCTTCTATAGACTAGGCGTTAGGATGAAACGATCCTTCCGATTCCTGTTGCTGATGCTGACCTGAAAATGTTTTGAGTAGAGGTATGAGCCTACTCGCTCAGTGAATAGCATTTCACTTAGCTATCACTAAACAACTCATCATATTTATAAAATTGAAATAGAACATAAGTGCAGTACAAGCAGGGCAGTTCTAATGACATAGCAGATTACAGAATATAACCGCATTTCTATGCAACAACAGATAATTTAAACCAATAAACAGATATAATGAATTGGCACAAAAGTTCAGATAATATTAATTTACTGTGATCCTATATGATTACATATTTATATTATTATGCCCTAATCATATGCAGTGTACTCTGCATATAAAGATCCGTAGCGAACTACGGTCCCACCGTATAAGACTTAGCGACACACCCGGGGAATGCTAAGTCTGACTTCTGCCCTGGTCTGCTGCAGGGCCCACAGGCTCATCGGCCTTCAGGCTCATCGGCCTCACTACACTCTCAAAAGAGTGAACTCTAGACTCCTCCTCAAACCTGAGCACACAGGCGGAGAGTCTTACCGGGTTACCACCGTGACATCGCACGCGTTGTTGTTGAATAACCCCTATTTACTCCAGTGCCACCGTGACATCGCACGCGTTGTTGTTGAACACTGCCTTTCCATCCTCATGCCACCGTGACATCGCACGTGTTGATGTTGAACACGAGTTTCACCCCCCTGGTGCAGACCTCTCAAAGGGGTTCTACGGTGTTAGGGCACCTAAGTCTATTAATTGATTTAACATTTAAACAATTAAACAGGAAAATCACATTTCATACTTATTTCACATTCTGAACATCTCTTTAAAACTCATATATATATCATTCTTATCTTTAAACATGACTCAATACCACTTATTCAAATTCATTGCTAATCAATCATCTTTATTCAGCATATGCAGTACAACTGTAAAACAGGATATTCCATCTTTTTTATCAATCATATTACGTATCTCAAGTTCTATTGAATCTATAATAAACTATTGTATGTGCTAAGCTATTTAGAAGTTATACCAACTAATATTAAAGCAATTAAGCACTTAAATTGAGTTAAATAATGATTTCTGAATGAACTGCCACTCACACTCTGAAACTCGGCCGATCACTCTGGAACTCGGCCGATCACTCCTCAGTTTCTGAAACTCGGCCGACCAACTTCGGCCGATCAGCAGGAAACTCGGCCGATCTTCTGAGGAACTCGACCGATCGAAACACCGCTTGTTTACCTACAAAGAAACTCGGCCGATTCAAGACCAAACTCGGCCGACCAAAACACTGTTCAATTGCCTAAATAAGAAACTCGGCCGACCAAACACAAACTCGGTCGAACCGCGCACAGACAGAAAATAAAAACGGACCTGCAGATGTCGATTTCACTCGAATCGACGGGCAAAACCTCCGATTTGCGTTGCAAATCGCCCGCAACTGGTGCACACCACCAAGAACTAGCTGGAGGGGGAGGAAGGACGAGCTAGGGCTGCTCTTTGCACCCTAATCTCCAGGCCGTCACCTAGCAAACGCAGCTCTTACTGCTAGCCAGATCGATTGGCGGAGAGATGATGGAAGGAGGGAAGGAGGAAGGCCGCAGCTGCAGGCCGGAGCAACTCCAGGGCTCCAAGACGTCCTTCCCTTCTCAGCTCCCTCTCTCTCTCTCTCTCTCTCTCACGCGAAGGAAGAAGAAGAACGCTTCTGCGTTCTCTCGTTTCTGGAAAATGAAACGAGATAAGTGAGAAAGAATAGATAAGGAGGAAAACCTAGGGGCCAAAACGCAAGGTCCAAAAAACTTCCAAAAACTACAAACGGGTCCCTACAAGCCCAAAAACATGCAACTTTTGACTCAAAGGTCGGATTCGAACGATTTCTCTGGAAACGCTTCAAGCGTAAGATCCTACATGTTTTAAGAGCTAGGATACACACTAAGCACATGTCATATCCGTTTTAAACAAAATAAACAAAAGCAAGCTTACAGCTTAGCAAAGCAGCTAAAACACATGCTCAACAGCATACTTACAGATTAAGCTCGACGCGGGTCGTAAAAAAGTCCATCCAATCTCAAACATACCAAAAGGTAAGAAGGAAAGGAGGAATTTCATTCATTTCTCAAATGGTGCATATTACAGAGCATGATAATGAATAAGTAGCAGAAACAAAACTATTACACAGTTACAAAATTTTCTTTGTACAATTATTCCTCACCATATAAGGTGGAACAAAAAAAGGTAAACACCTAAGAACACAAGGTCGGTTGCAGAGGGAAAGCCAACTATCCCAAGCTATCCTCAATGTCCAAGTCCATATATTCAATCCTTTAGCATCTTGTCTTCTAATGTACCTAAATCGGGGTGGAAGGGAACATCACCCAGAACATAGGAGACAACATAGAGATCAGCAAAGAGCTGAGTATGTACTTATAATAAACACTTTGGGCATTATATAGGGTTATAAGTGCAAAAAGAGATGTTCCCACAATGAAGGGGGCTAGTTGCAATTAGGTAAGTTCAAAAAGAATATAACAAAAGAAATTAGGCATATAAAAATTTAGAATACAAGCATCAGATGAAAATGTCTTGCCATATCATTTAACCAAATCTCAATTGAAGCAATAAATATTTGCATGCATAACAATGTAGACTAAATATACCTAAAATAGGGCCATAACACCATAGGATAATGGCCTAAAAAGTAAGGGTGGAAACGCACACCCCGGGAAGAATACATGCACCCTATATAAGTATGGTTGTACATAAGAACCACTATTCTAGATATTCTAGTTAAACATGTAGCATGCATAAATAGAGTGACAACACTGGCATTATAGTCAATTTCAATTAAAAGACAATCACCGTAGGAGGGTTCCAAGAACCCATATAAACAAGGTATCACAACAACCAAATCAATGTAATGAATTGAGTGTAGGAAAATATAAATGTTCAAGCAAATGGATTTTTAAGAAAAATAAAGGTTCAAGAGATGCCACATTAAATGAATGTAGGTTTCAGTCAAATAATGCCCAAAATAAAATAGAGGATGTACATACCTTGTCTTACAGACTGATGGTTAACTCGACAATTATGCTTGGTCCCTGTTACAATCCCAATTTTTTGGTTCTTTTGGTGAGAAATGTAATTTCTCCTATGAAATATATTTGAACAAATAAGGAAATAATTTGTTTGGAATAAATGGATTTCGTTTACAATAGCTTTGTTGGTTGTTTTGTGGGCTTGATTGGCTATTGGGCCCAATAACAAGGAAATTCATTTAGTAAATGAATAATTGAGAATTGGAGATAAGAAGGATGTAGAAACCTCTAGAAGGCAAAAGAATATAATCCAAAGTTGGATTTTGTACCTCTTGGGTTCCTTGGGTTCCAAGGAGTCCAAAGTTGCAAAGATAATGCAACAAGAAAAGAAAAGATCAATTAAGTATTTCTTTATTAAGAAAGAAATTTTCTAACTAAAATGCAGATAATAGCTAAAATATGTTTAATAAGATATATAATGTGCTTTGGGATTACATTGTTATTTCCATGACCAGAAATATAAATAATATGTTATCATCTAAAATAAATATTGATTTAATGGACTAAAATGTTAAATAAGTCAAATAGTAAATTCATGCATAATGATATAAGGAAATTCTTTTGGAAATGAACTGAAGATAATATGACTCAATTAAGTGAATGTTGATACTAAATATATTATATTTTGATAATATTATGGCAACGAGACAAAATTCTAATTATGCCATAATTCACAAAAGGAAATATTAAACCTCATATATAATGGTAAAATTGTGTTCCTTGGGTCCCAATTAGATTGGGTGCCAAGTTTCACATTATTAGCATAATAATAACAATCCTAACTTGAAACATGAGTTTTGCTCCGAAATATTAAATATATGTTCAATGACTTCAAAAGTGAAAAAAATCCCAAATTCAAATTCTACATACCAAAATTAGTATATGTGTGGATTTTCATATTAATTGAACAATCATATCTATCCTAGTTTTAATTAGGAGAGAGAATGTAACTTAAAGTCAAAAATATTAAATAAAATAAAAAACACAAATAAAATAAATAAATCGTATTAACCAACTTGTATGGTTTATACATATATAATATAGGTGAAGTTGTAATAATAAAATTGTGGTATAACATAAATGGAAACAATGTTGTACTTGCATGTCAAATCTATGGAAAATTTATCCAGGTGGAAAATCTAAAATTGTATTTACTTTCCAAATAAAATTTGACTGAGGTAATTGCAACAATGTGGAATATGTGAGATATTTTAGTGAATTTGAACAAACTTTAAAGAATTAATTATCTTTGGTTAATGTTTACAAAACAATAAATAAATGAAAACAATCATGATTAATATCACAAAGGAAACAAATATTTTAACTCAATTATATGTTTGTTTGGAAACAAATAAATATTCTAAAATTTGCATGATCAATTACTTAAATCAAATAAGAAATAATAATTATAATGTTTGACTAAAAGATTTCCTTGGTTAACCTCTCTATTACCCCCTAAAATCATTAATAACAAGGAAACAAAGGAAAATGGTTTGATGGATAATGTTTACACCATTTTGATTTGAAATTTATACATCTATAATAACTAGTTTTGGATATATAAATTTATTAGCATGTATCTCCTCTAAAAATAATTAATGTAAAATATATTCATAATATATATGGTTGCCTAAATTTGGAGTTTTGTATCCAACTTAATATTAATGAAATACATGTCTTTATTGGAATCAAATTGTTATACATGTTTTCAATGACTTTAATGTGAGAAGAGAAACATTGTGAGGAGGTCATTTCATAATGGAATGAATCAATGTATATAAAAGGTTGATAAATGGAATAAATAAAGGGAATTCAATAAGTATGTCCTACAAAAATTGTATATTAAATTATTACATAGGTTTACATTGAAATAATTACACAATAAGAGTTGAGAAGTCTCTTTATTGTAAATGTAGTACTCAATATTTATGTGGCCAAGTTGTTAAAAAAATTGGAAGTATATTATAAAATAGAGGCATAAAGTAATGGAAGGTAAATAGTGTTATATATATATATATATATATATATATATATATATATATATATATATATATATTCTTTCCTATTATGTGTTAATGAATGCTTCACTTTTCTCCTTTTACAATATATGTTACATATTTTCCCTAATAAACAAAAATATATAAGTTTCTTGCTACCCAAAACTAGTATTTCTATATATAGACCCTCTCCAGGACTTTCACACACATAGAAATCACTTGACCTTTAGGACATGACTCCTAACCTTCTTCCTTATCCTCCTATTCAAGTTCTTGGGAAAGTTGTCAAATCTCATAAAACAATTCATATCATGATCCCTTCTCAACCACTGGCCTTTTAAACTTGGATCTAAGGTTTTGACAAGTTGACTCACATCTAGAGGTATGTTTCATCCCTATTTCTCATATTGAGCTATCACCTATATTTTCACCCTTTAGACTTTTGAGACATATACCTTACACAGTCTCTATCTCCTCTGAGAATTTGATTCATGAGTGTTTCTTTTGATCTAATCAGCTTGATGAATATTCTTTTTGGAATCTGATGTATATCTTGATCATCTTTTACATGTAGAAATCATATTTTTTAAAATTAACTTAAATGGAATCTTTTTTTAGTGTGATAGCCTCTTATGGTCTTATGTTGTATCTTAATTGTGGACATGATTGGGTATTTACTTATTGGGACCTATGACCCATATGATAATTATTAGATGTTCTCATCCTCTTATTTTAGAGTGACTATACTTTATCTTTCCTGCGCTATTTGTGTGGGTGATTGACTAGTCATAAATAGAAGTAGTGACACCATATAGGCACTGGGTTTTATTCTTCTTCCACTTATAATGCTTATAGGCACTCGGTATTATTCCCCTACCATGAACTGGATTTTATTCCCCTGCCACACATGATATTAGGCACTGGATTTTATTCCCCTACCAAGCACTAGGTTTTATTCACTTGCAACATTCTATATTTGCTTGGCACTAAAGTTCTAGCCCTCATGCCCTTTAGTATGTAATACATATGGGTTCCTACCCTACTTTTTAGTATATGCTAGTTTTCTTATTATTCACCATGCAACTTTTTATATTTTGTGATATTATTGTTGTGACATTGTTCTAAGGCAAGAAATCTCTTATTGTTTATCATTTTATTAGAAATTCATATTCTTTTGATATCCACTTGGATAGTACTTTTGCTCTTATATGGGAATTCGTGTTATATTTGATGTCCTTATTTCATTATGTTGTTCAATTCCCTATTAACATGCACATATCGACTTTTATGTTGACAACTTCTATTTTGTCTTCTCTTGTGGGGTATGCTTCCAATCCCATGTGTAAAACTTGGAAGACTGGACATCGTGACATGAAATTGTTGGGTGGAGCTCTTGGTGAGATATACTTGAGATATCTAGATATCCCTCTACTTAGATCATGATGATGTTGTAATTTTCACATAAAACCCATATGGCGGAATATTATCGTGTAACCTAAAAAATTGGATATAGCCATGAAATATTATTATGCTGCTATACTTTGGTCTTTTATCTACCATCATTTGAGAAATGATAAATTTACACCTATTCCAACATACTTATGGTGTGTTTGTAATATATGGATATATTTGTAAAATGTTAGTAGGGAGTGGATCCCATGTCGGTTCCCACTCCTTACATAATGTACATAAGTATAGTCTAATTCAATTACAAGATGAAGTTCAAAAATACAATGTGATTCATAAGTATACATGTTTGAATTGTAATTGCATGTATAACACTTGTATTATGAGATCGGTCTAGTCTGATGGATTTCAAATGAAATTACATATGTGCTGGAAAGTAACCTTACCTAAAAAATAGAAAATATTAAAGAGGATTGTTAAGTGTGTTATGCATGCTTATGCTTTGAGATTTATTCATATCGATAGAAATCAGATGGAATAAGTATATGTTGTATGATTAATCTATTCTTAGAACTATGAATGAGACACCATGTCTATATATTTATATTCGTACTAATTCTAATGTCTATGAATGTTTGTTGAGAATTGTGGCATGGAATTAACTGATGAGAAATATGTTGAGATTGAATTAACATGCATTGATTACTTTTGAGAAAGCCTATTTAGGGTAAGTGTTGGATAATGAGATTGTTTCTCAGGATAATAACCCACTAATAATGATTGAGATGACCTCATGTGAAATTAAAAGAAACATACATGTCACAAATTACATATTTGTTGCGCTTATTGTTTCAATCATTGTCTTTCTTCTTAGCCCTAATATGATTTATATAGTTTTAGTTGTGTGAGAATACACACACTTGATAATTGGTTGGATTTTAAATTATTAAATAGATCAAATAACAAGTGAAATGATGACACATCTAGTTAGGTGTCCTAAAACACCGTGAGTCCCCCCTGAGGTCCATGCTAGGGAAATGAAACATATCTCGTTCTAGTAATCAGATAATTATGAGAAGGATTCCTAGAGTTGTATAGAAACCTTGAAGGTTAGACCACTGGAATTTAGGAGTGAGTCACATGACATGATTCTGGCCCTAAATCCTCTGTTATGAAAGCCTATGTCCATGGGAAAAAGGATGATGAAATGAAAATACAAAACATGTGACATTTGACGATATGTGATATTAAATATGATGATATGTGATATGTTGTTATGTTTTCTCCTATCTCATGTACTTGAGATGAGTACATGAGCCTCTTTAGGCAACTATATGATGGACTAGGGTTTTTTATTGATGTCTTAGGTTGGTCAGCCAAACCCTAACATAGTGATGGTGAGTCTTTGAGACGAGGTGCATGTGTGGCGACTTCAGCTTAGTGAGGTACGAGCCAAGTAGTTTCAGGGTAAATGAGCAAAAGATAACAAGCCATGTAGATCATGAGTTGCATGCTTGTTACATTCCTTATATTATTACTTGATGAATGTACTGTTGTTGAATAAATTACCTATTATGTAAATTAACCATTTTTTATATATACATTATGTTGCATTATTCTTATCTACATAGTATGTCATTTGATCTTAAATGTCGACAACTAGTTGATGTTGGAATTTGATTTACACCGTGATTATGGTTTGGATTTACATGTTCTTGAATAGTCTTATTTGGTAAACATGTCTTATGTGTACTTCATCTTTAGGACTGCATGATGTGTTTCTGATCTGGTTGGTGGGGTGTCACAAGGATGATGTTAATATGTTGATTCTAATTGTTTAGATCATGAATTAATACTCATAATCAAGGGTTGTCATTCTAAAGTAAGTAACATCTGCTAACTCTTTTATAAATATGCTCTTAAAGATGTTTTAAAAGTAGGAATTGGATTAAATGAATACCTTATTGATTGATTAGATCAATATCATAAACAAGTGTTGACTGAATGCTAGAATAATCTATTAGATCTTTCAACATCTATAAGTTTCTTTTAAGTTCACTACACTTAATCTGATGATGATATATGTTCCTTGCTTGAGTGGAAGGTATCCACTCACTGGTGCTCTATATGAGTCTTAAGAGACAGTTTCAAATGTTTTAGGCATAATGCCATCCATTAGAGAGGTCATCACAAAAGATATGTAAATATAATAATCTATATTATAATGTCCTCATACTTTCTCTTTCCTAGGATGGGTAGAACATCGAGCCTGTTCTTTCATGTACATGATTGATATAAACTAAACTACTTATGAGCAATAAGATTTGATTCTTCTTTTCATGGAGTTGTATAAGATTTTTGATAATGTGACATTAGTTTATGAGGTTTAATGAGAAAGGAAGAGGTAAAATGTAACGTACCAAAACCTGACACTTGACTTTAGTAATCCTAGACTCACGGATAGGAGATCGGTATATTTGGTTCTTTATATCAAACAATGATAAAATTATACATTAATGAATTTTGTTAATGAATATAACATATCATGTGGCAATAGGTTATATAGTCAACATCACATATCATAATACACTCAATTAAGGTAATGGTTTAATTATTTTCTAACATAAAAGTAAACTTATTACATATATCACGTATGTTTCCTTTGCTAACTAATATGCACATAGTGACTAGAATATATTTAATAAGAAGAAGAATTCACTGAATACCCAAATTAGAACAATGATTAGTGTTTTAAAATCCATAAATTTGAATAGTGTACCATTATCTAAATAAATATTGAATTATAGGATTAATATGATAAATAAGAAGAATATGAAAATTTGTGCACAATAATATAAGGATAGCCTTTTGATAGCAATGTGAAGATAATGGGACTCTATATAATAAACGAAGATGGAATGATGTAATGTTATAATAATTTAATGGCATTGAGCCAAAAACTAGAATTGTATTAGAACTCATAACAAAAAATTTCAAAAGTGAAATATAATGGCAAAATTCTGATCTTTGGGTCCCAATTATCTCCAGTGCCAAGTTTCACATTATTTGAAAAATAACAACTATTTGAATTTTCCCTCAGAACAAATGAAAAGAAAAATTGGCCATATGACACAAAGCTTCATAATAGATGTTATGATATCAAAAGAAGCTTACATACTTCCCATCTACAAACTTTGTGACCACTGTCATGCAAAAGAATTTCCTTATGAAGTGAGAACATTTTGTTGCTATGATGGAGAAGTTGTTCTAACAACAAATGATATTACATTTGAATTGTATTAGTTGTTTACTTCTTCAGAGGATGAGGCAGTTCATTTTAGATAGTGTATAAGAACGTACAACAACACTTTTACTTTTACGTCTATTAGTGTCATTGAGGATAGAAATCTTTCAAAGAGAAATTAAGGAAAATATACATTCAAAGTACAAGTACAAATGTATCATTTCATCAATAAGATGATGCCAGAGGATGGGCACCCTTCACATTTGCAACTATACTTTTACGACACCGATCATGAGATAGAAAACAGACTACACCAATCATCAAAGTTAAGAGAGATTGTGGTTAGAATGTTAGTCAGTACATTGTGTGAAAATCCATACTCAAAATTCTTTCAGAGCTTAAAGGATTTGAATAGTTTTGAGAATGTTCAAAAATTTATTAAGTCAAATCTAATTGTTCATCAAGGAATTCAAAATGCACCAACATCTTCCCAAGTGGCTGCAATTTGGATTGAAGGTGAGGGTGACAATAATGATGCCATAAATTTGCAGTGTGATATACGGGTATATATTCATACTAGTAGTAGTCATTGTGTTCATTATTACTATGGATGTTATGATCCGCTCCAATATCCAATATTATTTCCATATGGTAACACTGGTTGGCATGAGGGAATTTCTCAAAGAGACAAAAAGAGTGGTCAGTGGATGATAAATAGTCATTTGATCCTTCATATTTCAAAGATATAGATGAACTTCTCCAACAAGAGAAAAGAGGTAAGCTTCATTTTTGTTGCTAAATTTACTTATTGTATACTCATAACATATTAATAAGTTGTATCTTACTCTTCAGCTCTAGACAAAAATAAAAAAGAAGAAAAACAATATCCTACCGAGAATACTATTGTTACAAGCTACAAATTAGAGCTAATGATAACTCAAATTTGTTGCATTCAGGCAAACTTCTATAACAATATATTGTTGATATGTATATCAAATTAGAAAGTAGTCATTTAGACTACATTAGAAGAGATCAAACAAAAATTCGAGCTGGTCTATATCAAAGAATTGTAGATAGATACAATCATGGACAAAATAGAGGGAGTACAATTGGAAAAAAAATTATTCTTCCAGCGTCTTTTATTGGTGGTCCTAGAGACATGAGACAATGTTATCTTGATGCACTAGCATTAGTGCAGAGATATGGAAAACCTGACATATTTCTGACATTTACATGCAATCCGTCATGGATTGAGGTGCCTTTTGAAGAGCCTCAAAATAGACCCGGTTTGCTTTCTGGAATATTCAAAGCTAGACTAGAAGAGCTAAAGGTTGATCTTTTCAAGAGAGACATATTTGGACACATTATTACTTATGTCTATGTGATAGAGTATCAGAAAATAGGATTACCACATGCACACCTTCTTATCATTTTGGATAAGAATCAAAAGATTAGCACACCAGATGTATATGACCGGTATGTCTCTGCTGAAATTCCTGAAAAAGAGTCCAATATGCACCTATATAATATGGTTTTAAAACATATGATGCATGGTCCATGTGGAGTCTCAAACCCCAGCAATATATGTATAGATAATGAACTATGTAAGAAACATTATCCAAAGGATTTCTGCTCAGTGACATCCCAAACCAAAAACTCATATCCTTTGTACCTTTGAAGAGATACTTGTCATGTGAAAATTGTTGGTTCAATGATGATTGACAACAGATGGATTGTGCCTTACAACCCCTACTTATTAGCTAAGTACAATTGCCACTTAAATGTTGAAATATGCTCTTTGATTAAAGCAGTGAAATATTTGTACTAGTACATATACAAAGAACATGATCGTCTGTTGTTCCATTTAGATGGAAAACAAAATAGGAACATGCATGATGAAATTTCACAATTTCTCTCTAGACGATGGGTATCACCACAAGAAGCAGCATGGATAAATTATCAATTTCCAATGAACAAAATGCACCCATCTGTGACATGTTTACAACATCATCTTGAGGAAATGCATACTGTTATGTTCCATGAAAATCAAGATCTATCCATAATTGTACATAATGAACATTTCTCACGAACAATGCTTATAGAATATTTTATAAAAATTTGCATCAATGAATAAGCTCAAGGATATCTATATAAAGAATTCCTTGATCAACATGTCTGGGACAAAAATTCTAAATCTTGGAATAGAAGAAAGCAAAGAAATTCAGTTGGAAGGGTCATCTTTGCAAAGCCAATTGAAGGTAAACGATGCTATCTATGTTGTTTACTAAACCATGTAAAAGGTGTTAGATCTTTTGATCATTTGAAGATAGTAAGTGGGATTCACTGCAACACATTCCAAGAAGCAGTTGAAAAACTTGGATTGTTAGATTCTGATAACAATATTGAAGAATGTATTTATGATGTAGTATTGTTTCAAATGCCTTCAAGTTTTCGATAAATATTTTGTACTACAATAGTCTATTGTGCTTCTATTACCCCTATATCTCTATGGGAGAAGTTCAAAAATCTAATGAGTGAAGATTTCTATGATAGACACTACTACAGTGATGGTCTATAGCGACGGTTTTTTTAAGCCTATAGCGTCACATTTTAACCGACCCCTAAGTGGTCGTCGCTATAGAAATTTCTCTATAGGGTCGGTTCTTTTAACCAATGAAAACTGACCTTATATATAAAGAACCGACTCTAGAGGCTGTAAAAAAATTGACCAAAATGAGAAAAAGCTGACCCTGGGGCTGTAACGTTACTTATATTATAAAAAAAACCCGACCCTAGAGTTCTCTAAGGTTGGTTATAAGAAAAACACCGACCCAAAAGATGTTTTGTAAGGTCGGTTATAAGCAAAACACTGACCCAAGAGAGGTATTGTAAGGTTAGTTATAAGCAAAAGACCGACCCAAGAGGGAACCTGTAAGGTTGGTTATAAGCAAAAAACTGACCCAATAGGGTACAAAAAATGTGTTGTTGATCCCAGAACTTATAAGGTCGGTTATTCCTAAAAAACTGACCCTAGAGATCTACAAGGTCGGTTATGTAAAGTAACTGACCCTAGAGTTTACAATTTCTTTTTAAAGAAAATTCTGCATAACAGAACAAAAATCTTCAGAATAGAAATCTACAGATCAAAACCTTCAATAGAAAGTAGACTTGCAAATTATGCAAGCCAGAAATTCATTCCAAAGCTACATTTGCTAGCTTTTATGTCCATTCGAATTATCAATTTCCAAACAACGCATTCATAACAAAAATAATTCATATATTTAGTTGAGACATTCATACACATAGCACATCATAACATTCACAAAATGATATATTGCAAGTCTGAGATGATATTAAAATTCATGTCGGATACAAAAGTAAATTGGAAAGAGTTCCAAAACCACATACATAAATGGAGCTAACATATATTCAATCTAATTCTATATTGACTTCATTTAGAAAAGCATTTGACCACTCTTCTCAGAATTCATTTAAATCCTAAAGTGTGTAAGGCTGAGTTGTAAAGATCTACAACAAAAAATGCACATGCTAATATTTTATAAAATGACTACAACTCACTTGTAAATTTATGATGTTATCATTTATTACCTGATCTATAGTCTGAATGTCAGGTGATGCTTGTTTGATAATAGATTGCATATATTTCATTACATAGTAGCCATAAGCCCAGCCATTATTTTGTATAGGACACTATAAATAACGAATTATACTTAATGTTAGTAAACCACTATAAAAAGAGTTGATATAAGACTATAAGAGTTGACATATAAGAGTTTAAAATTAATACATATAAGACTAAGCAGTTGTCAAAGTAGCTACCTTGACATTTTTCAAAGTCAATGTCTTTAATTTTGTGGGTATTTGTCCTCCACCTTCACGAAAAGCCTTTATACCCCTATCAATTAAATGATAGTTGGTAAAATAGAAATTCTAAATAGAAATATCATGTTGAAGCATAACAAATGACTAAATTTATGCTTACTCCATAGTTGGCAATTTCAGTTTGTGGCCCCTTGTTGTTTTCCCCATTGGGTCAAGATAATAAAGAGTTATCAGTTTTGGGACAACCACTAATAATTCCCAATGTCTATATCTAAGTAAGAATAAAACAAATATTAAAATATAGAAATTTATTCATTATTAAAATTATATTGAATAATAATACTTAGTGGACGTTAAAAGGAATTAGAATAATTTCCTTTCTCAAACTAGCAAAATATTTGAATGTAGTAGAGAAGTACTCATTCACATCCTCAATATGTGTCCCCACCTGACTAGTGATTGAAGGAACTAAGAATCCAACATTATTTATATCAAAGTTTATGGCCTCGGTATATAAGTGGTTGTATAACATTTGTAATTATTTTCATACATAGAAATAAGTTAAAAATGTGTATTGGAATTTTCTATATTGATAGATCCTTACCTTATCCATACTTCTAATATCGCAGTATTTAGCCAATCATACCGGAACAACTCTATAATATCATCAAGAAAAATATAACTGTCAAAGTCCCTCCCAGTTGTATCTTCTGTTAAATTGACCAACATTTGTAATCCTGAGCTTTGGTTGGCTAAGTATCGACACAAACATTTACATTTACTTCCCAACTCGTCAAATGTAGATTCTGGAATAAAGGATAGCTTGGGAATAGGAGGACTACTAGTAGAACTTTTACTTTTTGGTTTGCAAACATGTTAATTAAATTACATACTTGATGAATGCATATTCATCATGTTCCATCTTGAACTCATTTTTTACTCAATACATCCATTTCACTCACTAAATATCACAAGGTATCACAAAGTGCAAAATTACTTAATTGATTTGATTTTTAGGGTTTTAACTGAGTTTATGTTGATTTTATGCAGATCGTTATCAGGTTCAACCATCAGATGTCACCTACCTCCATTCAACCCTAATCCACTACAATCACCACCATTGATCTTCATCTCAAACAACTATCATCCACATCAAACCCAAATGAGTGGGACCCACCTTTATCTACCCTTGATCTATCCTCACTCATCCTTGGTCTTGACCATATGGTCTCACCCATTCGGTTTCATCCATATGGTCTCAAGACTGTATGGGCTACCTTACCTCAAACCATTTGGATCATTGTCATTCAAGACCGTTTGGGCTTCTATCTCTCCTCACCGTCGGATCTTGGATCTACGGCCCCCATTCATTTGGGAAAATGATTTTCCCTATCGCTCTCCTTCTAATGGTGCCTCAAGACCGTGTGAGCAGCACCTCCTTTCTCAAACCGTTTGGGAAGTAACCTTCTCAAGATTGAATGGATGACCTCTCGCTCCCACTTCCCTCCTTCCTCCCATCATCTTCAACCTCTACAAACCCTAACCCACAGTGCCCCTACACCCAGCGGCACAGCCCTGCACTAGCCTCAGCGCCCTCTCCCTTCGCCCTGCACCTGCATTACCACCGAGCCTGCCACCTACTGCAGCGACCGCCGCATCTGACCACTAACACACCAACAACGTCGGCACCTCCTCACATGCAATTCTCTCTGCCGCGGATTTCACCACGCCCCAGCGTTCTTGAGCTTCAGCAACACCGCCGCCTGCCACTGCAACAACGGACGTCGTTGCAGACTGTGTAGCAGCAAACGGTCTTCAAAGACCATTTGGCTAGTAGAGGTATCATGATCGGTTGATCGATTGATGCACGAAACCAATTGGATGACAGCCACCAAGACCGGTTGGGCAACGCATGACTCCCAGATTGTTTGGAGCGGAGAGAGTTATCCATGCGAGGACCATTTGGAGTTGTGTTACATGAAACCGATTGGAGGATATCGGTTTGCAAGACCGTTAGAAGCAGATCATTTGGAGACCAATCGACCATCGCAGACTGTTTGAAGGGCACGGACGATCGTTTGGATGAGTATCAATTGCCAAGATCGTGTGATAGCGTTGGGAAGTTCAAGACCGTATGGGCAGAAGGACCATTTAGAGGAAATCACTAAGACCGCTTGGAGCCCAATATCGATTGAGCTAAGGGTTGGAGACCGTTTGAGGCTAGACTTGTACGAGACCGATTGGAAAAGGTTTGTGCGAGAATGTTTGATGTTATTGGCTCTGCCAAACCGAATGAAAAAGGGATGCATGCAAGACCGTTTAGTCACATGCAAGCAAATCGTTTGGACGTCAATTACACTAAACCGTTTGGAAAAGGTCTTACAAGACCGTTTGATAAAGGCATGTATACCAAGACCGTATGGACACTTACAGCAACCAAACTGTATGGTCACTTAACTCCAGACTGTACTCATAGCAAAAATGTGAGGACCCCATCTAAGCCTATAAATAGGACCACAAGGGTCCTCATTTGGGGCATCAGTTCCAGGACACCGACATGCTGCCTGTACGCTGGTCCGATCCTACCACAGAAAGACTACATGGACTGTCTTGGCATCCCTCATTCTTCTAAATCTACTCCGATGTGACGTAGGAGACCGCATCATCTTCACTGAGTTGTGACCACCTTCTACATCATGCTCATGGTGGAATCCTCTCTCTTTCTTATTCTTCTTATTTCTCACATCATGAGCGAGTAGTTCCTTTTTCCTAGGGTGCAGGGACTAGCCCCGCTGCCCATGCAAGCATGTTCTTTAGTTAAACATTCCATGGAAATGTATATAACTTTCCATTTTGTTGTTAATCTTTCATGTTAGTAGTTTGGTTACCTACTTGCTTTCATCTTATTCTTCCCTATATTGTGAGAACATCCATATGTAGGGGTGGAATGGAGATTTATGAAGTTGACTCCTTGACTAGAAATAGAATGGGATTCCTTGAGGTAGTAAGTGTATGATCCGTGAGAGGACAAGCCATCTAGCCCACGGTGATGCTTCTGTGGTCTAAAAATCCCTCAGGGAGGACCACAGCCTTAGTTGGATTTTGTATCTTCTTTATTAATCGTCGATGTTTTCTTGTAGATTAATCACCTGCTTGCTTTTTGATTAGCGCAGTTGACTCTCAGACTAGAAATAGAATGGGGTTCCTTGAGGTTGTAAGCGTATAATCCGTGAGGGGACGAGTCATCTAACCCATGGTGATGCTTCTGTGGTCTAAACATCCCTCAAGGAGGACCACAACCTTAGTTGGATGTTGTATTTTGGAACTATAAGTGCATGATCTGGATGGCAATGAGAAATCGGATGCCTAAGGGGATGCTTACGCGGGCCTAAACATCCCTCCGAGAGGGTTTGCAATAGTTCCATTTGGATAGTTAGATGTTTGCCTGGATGTTATGTGTTTGGATGTGTTTGCATGTGCAGTGGTGGTGAAACCTGATACCATCCCAGTGATTCCATATCATTTAATCTAAAACAAACTTTCATTCTACTTGTTTACTTTCCTGCAATTAGTTTTATTAACCTCAATCAAATCAATCGTTCTAAATATTAGTCTCACTTGAGATAGATTTGACTGACAAGGATTCTTCAGAACGTTGTCCTTTGGGATTCGATCCTTAACTATACTATGATAAGACCCGTCCGCTTGCTAGTGGTATTATTGCATGAGGTTTTGGTAAAAGCTCGGGGATTTCAACCCTGAGTGAATTTGTTAATTCTATATTTGCCACATCAAATTTTGGCGTCGTTGTCGGGGACAACAGAATCAGTTAGTCAAATCTAGATCTCTTAAGGCTAATCTAGGATTTTGCTTTTTCTTTTGATACAATTGATCATCTGCTTGAATTCATTTCTATTCCATCACCCTTACTTTAGAAAGATCTTTCCATTTCAGGAACCACCCAAAGCATAGTGTATGCACCGTTCGGACAGTCTCAGACTCACAGCGAGCTTTGATCCTGAGATAGACAGAAATTTTCATCGTCAGATCATAGAGAACCAAGCAAGAATGGCTCAAGAGGAAGAAATAGCCCGAAGGGTGGCCCAAGCCCTTAATGCACAGAGAGAAAGATTCATGCAAGAAGCTAGAGTTGTGGTTCAAGAAGAAATTCAAGTAGCACAAGCAACAGAACTACAAAAGGATCTTATAGAGTTCTCAATCCCCAAGGCTGCGAATGTTCATCATCCAGTACAACCTCCTCCCATCAATGCTGCCAATTTTGATATTAGGGCACATTGGATCACATTGATTCAAAATAGTCCATTCTATGGCAAACAATGAGAGGATAGTCAGGAGCATCTTTTGAGGTTTATTGATTTATGTGCTATGACAAAGCAAAATGGAGTATCTGACGATGCCATTCGTCTCCATCTATAAGTTGTTATAATTCATTGCAGAGCGAACCCATCACCACTTGGGAACAACTACAAAATGTTTTTCTGGAAAAAAAATTACCCTCCTTCTCTCACCTATGAAATTAGGGGGCAGATAACAAATTTTAATCAAGTCTCTAGAGAAACCCTTGTTGAAGTATGGGAAAGATACAAAAAGCTTCTATGCAAGTATCCACACCATGGAATTCCTAAGAATCAACTCATCGAAATCTTCTATAGGGGTGTGGACAATAATATCAAGAGGTTTTTAGACTCCTCGTCTGGAGGAAACTTCATGCGACAAAGTTACGACAGCGCATGGAGAGTCGTCACCCTAGGAGCTGAAAATCAAGCTAATTGGGGTACTTATATAGGTAAAGGAGTGTTGAAAGTAGCTATGGCTGAAGCTAATCCTGAGTATAAATCTATTGTTGAAACCCTAAAACTCTTAGTTTCCAAAAAAAACCATATTGAATCATCCCTTGCTGCGATTGAAAGAGGACGTTTGCCCTCTCAACAACAAGAACAGGTCAAGTCTGCTTCACTGTTCTGTGAAGCATGTAAGGGCACAAATCATTCCACTTTGGCATGCAATGTTCTCTATGATGTTGTTCTAAGCAATGTATGTGGCCAAGGAGATAATAGTAAAATGGAGAACCTGAATGTTGTTAACACCATCCCTGGTCAAGGTTATTACAATCCGAATCAGAATAGGAACCATCTGGGTTTTCAATATGGAAACCCCTCTGGAGCAGTAAACTTGCATCAATTTGGTTCGAACAATCAACCATGAGGCCCACCAGAATTCCACTATAATCAACAATAGAATCTTAGAAATCAAGAAAATTTCAAGGGAAACTTTCAGAATAGGAACTTCAATAATTATCAAAACAATTCCCAGTACCAAAGTCTTAACCAAGCTCCTTATCAACAACAAGGACAACAAGCAGGTCTCGTCTCTCCTGATGACAAGTTAATATCCTTTGAAAAGATGTTGCAAACTCAGAAAACTATGATAGCTAACCAGCAAGCCCAGCAGAAGGCTATTGAATCTCAACTAGCTCAACTCGCAGCTAGCATAAAGCCACTTGCTGGAGTCTTTGCTGGCCAATTGGAAAACAATCCTAAACACCTAGAACAACTGAAGGTGGTTACCACCAGGTCAGGTTCTGATCCTCCTGTCAAGATACATGCGGCTATTACAGATGAGTATGAACCTGTGATTGTCCAAGACTAAATAACACCTGAGTCTCAACTAAAATAGTCAGTAATTACTGATAAGATAGACAAGGAAGATCCTGAGAAACCTATTGATGAAGAAATTGAAACACCAGAACATGATATCCATGTATACAAGCCTCGTATACCTTTTCCTGCTTGTTTAAGGCAAACCAAGCTTGATACTCGGTTCAATAAGTTTAAAGAAGCTATGAAGAAACTTCATCCAGATATACCCTTTTTGGATGTGCTGGCTGAGATACCAACCTGGACAAAGTACTTAAAGTCACTCCTCACCGGGAAATATATAACTGAATAATATGAGATAGTCAAGTTAGCTAGAACCACTTCAGATATCATCCAGAGTAAGATGCCAAAGAAGCAGAAAGATCTAGGATCCTTTGGGATTTCTTTCCATATCGGTGATTCTTCATGCAAGAAAGGGCTGGCAGATCTTGGTGCTAGCATCTCCATCATGCCACTCAGTCTTTGCAAAAGACTAGGGTTTGTTGAACTTCTCCCAACTGGCATGACTATACAACTCGTAGACAATTCAATCAAACGTCCGTTAGGAATTATTGAGGATGTACCTGTCAAGGTGGGAAAAGATTCTTATGTTTCGTGTGACTTTGTCATCATGGACATAAAAGAAGACGCCAGATACCCTCTCATTTTTGGATGTTCGTTCCTTGCCACTGCAAGAGTTCTAATTGATGTTAAAGCGGGAACCTTACTTCTCAAACTTGGTAAAGAAACTCTCGAATTCAAAGTTTTTGAAAGTATGCGAAGACCAAGCATGCAAGAAGAAGTATATCTTATCGATTGCATAGAGCAGATGTCGCTTCTCACCCAAAAGAATCATGAATCGAATGATCCTTTAGAAGTTTCTCTGACTGACCCATCAGTTGAAGAACCTATTGATGAACAAATGAAAGGTTGCATCAAATCTCTCGACTCTGCAGAAGAAGATGTTAAAGCTACTTTTGAAGAACTCAAGGTTATGGAATCTATTGAAGAAACATGTGAAAAATCAGAGGCCCTCAAAATGAAGCCCCTGCCTGAGGAACTGAAGTATGTGTTTCTAGATGATATCAAGGTTTGTCCAGTTATTATAAATTCTGATCTAACGACCGAACAAGAAGATACACTCCTGAAAGAACTAAAGGAAAGAAAGAAAGCCATCGGTTACAAAATAAGTGACCTCACTGGGGTTAGTCAAGCACTGTGTATGCACAAGATCCCTATGATGGAAGATCACAAGCCAACTATTGAACATCAATGGAAATTGAATCCAAATATGAAGGAAGCAGTCTGTCGTGAAGTCATTAAACTACTCATCGCTAGAATAATCTATCTGATATCGGACTCACCATGGGTGAGCCCAATGCATGTAGTCCCAAAGAAAGGTGGAACAACTGTGATACGAAATGAAAACAATGAACTCATCCCCACTCGAATAGTCACAGGGTGGAGGATGTGCATTGATTATAGGAAGTTAAACAAGGCAACTCGAAAGGATCATTTTACAATGCCTTTTCTTGATCAAGTATTAGAACGGTTGGCTCATCAAGAATACTTATGTTACCTCAATGGTTACTCTGGATTCTATCAAATACCTATACATCCAGATGACCAGGAGAAAACTACTTTCACCTGCCCATTTGGAACATACGCTTTTAGAAGAATGCCATTCGGCCTCTGTAATGCACCTGCAACTTTCCATCGTTGCATGGCTGCCATATTCGTCGGTCTCACTGAAACAATTATGGAAGTTTTTATGGATGACTTTTCTGTGTACGGAGACTCATTTGATTCATGTCTAAAACACATCTCCCTTGTTCTCAAACAATGTGAAGAAGCACATCTTGTGCTAAATTGGGAGAAGTGTCACTTTATGGTAAGGGAAGGCATTTTCCTCGGCCATAGGGTCAGCAATAGAGGGATCAAAGTAGATAAGGCCAAAATCAAAGTGATCTCCAAGCTCTCCATCCCTGTCAATGTAAAGAAAGTTTGAGCATTCCTCAGTCATGTAGGCTTCTATAGATAGTTTATAAAGGACTTCTCAAAGATAACCAAGTCGATGAAAAATCTGTTACTAAAAGATGATGAATTCAATTTTGACGAAGAATGTGTTAAAAGTTTCAACAAACTGAAACATGCCCTTACTACTACACCCATCATCAGATCTCCCGATTGGGACCACCCTTTTGAAATTATGTGTGCTACAAGCGATTATGTTGTGGGTGTTGTCTTGGTCCAATGCATAGAAAAGAAACATTATGTGATCTATTATGCATCGAAGACCCTCAATGAAGCTCAGAGGAATTATGCTACTACTGAGAAAGAACTTCTGGCAGTTGTGTATGCCTTTGACAAATTCAGATCCTACCTTATTAGTTCAAAAGTTATTGTCTACGTGGATCATGTTGTTATCTATTACCTTCTGACAAAGAAAGATGCAAAACCTAGGCTAATTAGATGGATTCTCCTATTGCAAGAATTTGATTTGGAGATAAGAGATAAAAAGGGTACAGAAAATGTCGTAGTAGATCACCTCAATCGCATCCACACTCTGGATACTGAGAAGATTTTGATTAATGATTCCCTTCCAGATGATTAACTAATGAAGGTCTCAGAAGTTACACTGTGGTATTCTGATTATGTGAACTACCTTGCTGCTGAGGTTATCCATCCTCAATGCACTGGAAATGCATTGAAGAAATTTATGCATGATGTGAAACAGTACTACTGGGGTGAGTCATACCTTTTCAAACTATGTGTTGATGGTCTATACAGACGGTGTATTGCTGAGGAAGGAGCTCAACTTATCTTCGAGCAATGTCACTCAGGACCAGTTGGAGGACATATGAGCTCTAAAAAGACTGTCTTGAAGGTGTTGCAATGTGGATTCTTTTGGCCAACCATATCCAAAGATTCCTATGACTTTGTCCTATCATGTGACAGGTGTCAAAGAACGGGCAATATAACAAAGAGAGATGAAATGCCGCTAAACTTGTGGCAAGAAGTTGAGATATTTGACGTTTGGGGTGTGGACTACATGAGTCCATTCCCATCTTCTCATGGATTTTTCATACATCCTAGTGGCGGTAGATTACGTCTCAAAATGGGTTGAATCCATACCAACTCTAACTAGTGATTCCAAACCCATCATCAAGTTGTTCAAAGATATCATTTTCCCCCATTTTGGAACCCCACGTACTGTGATATCTGACGGAGGGTCTCATTTCCTTGAAAGAAGCTTTGAAGCTTTGTTGAGAAAATATGGTGTAACTCACAAGGTAGCCTCACCCTACCATCCACAAACAAGTGGATAGGTAGAGGTTTCTAACCGCCAACTCAAGGCTATTTTGGAAAAGACTGTAGGCCACAACCAAAAAGATTGGTCAATAAAAATCAATGATGCCTTGTGGGCCTACCGAACTGCTTATAAAACCCCCCTTGGAACTACATCATTTAGATTGATATATGGAAAGTCATGTCACTTGCCAGTATAACTGGAACACAATGCATGGTGGGCAATTAAACAACTAAATTTTGATATGACGAAAGCGGGGCAAGCCAGGATACTGCAACTCTAAGAACTAGAAGAGCTCAGACTGACAGCTTATGAGAATGCAAGAATCTATAAAGAACGCACAAAGTTGTGGCACGATGGTCATTTGAAGAGGAAGGACATTCAAGTTGGAAACCAAGTTCTTCTGTTCAATTCCAGATTGAGGTTATTCCCAGGAAAACTTCGTTCTCACTGGTCAGAACCATACATTTTCAAGAACATCTACCCACATGGTGCTTTCTCTTTATGGAGTGAAAAGACAGGTGAATTTGTGGGAAATGGTCAACGATTGAAGAGATATTTCACCTCTGCTGATACAGGCTTTGAAACAATATTGGATCTCACCAATCCAACATATCCACTGTAGAAGTTGAAGGAATCAAGCCCGGCCATCGACGTAAAACAAAGGCGCTTATCGGGAGGCAACCCAATAAATAAATTTGTATTTTTAATTATGCATTAGGATTTTTCCCTAATTTTGTTTTTACTTTTCTTAGATAATTTTACACCAAATAAAATTGCATCGCGGTATGCTATTTTGAGTTCTGAATGGTCTTTATGTTTGATATTTTCAAATGGAAGAAATACGCTGATTGGAACGCAACCACATCTGGTGGTCCAAACGGCATGAACTTTCCCCTCCATCTTGGATTTAGAGTTTGCTCGAGACGAGCAAATTTATAAGTTCGGGGTGGAGGGTGGGTGGTACGTATCTTACTTCCCACCTTCACCCATCTAAATCAGACTTAAGATTTCATTGTTGCATTTTTGACCTAAATTTTCAAATAAAATTTTCAAAATCTTTAAAGTTTTCAAAAGAAATTTGAACAGATACCGGATGAATTTTTGACACTTTCATTTCAATCTTTATGCATTTTGAATCATTATACCCTTCTTATTCGAAGCAGATCCTCAAAAGGACCACTTTCTGAAAACTAGCCTTTTGATTGAAATCATCTTGTGAAGCTTATGAATCCTAACATCATGATCTTTATGCAAAAATGGCAAGTGTCTGTCAAACTAATAGGGATCAAACACATCGTGCTTCCTAACTGACTAGTGGAACAATAACATGAAATCCCCACCGGATCCTCATCAAGTCATTAGTTGAGCAGAGTATGATAAAGAGAACAACCTGATGCACGGAACTGTGAATCAAGTTGCATTCTGATCTGAACTCTCTTTTACACTTCTTCTATCATCTTTGTACCCCTCCATCCTTCAAAAAGAAACAAAAATAGCCAAAATAGTGCCAAACCCTAAGTTTGGGGTGGCACACCACTTCCCTCTATATCTATTTCTTCCATACCCCTCACAATGAAATAGGGGCGTACCACCAAGAAAAGATGCCAAAGTGCACACAAAAATAAATGCAATCTCGAGTCGAATAGAGGAGAGATTTGCACAAAAAAATGCGATAAATGAAATTGCAAATAATTTAATAAAAATCTCAAGTCAAATAGAGGAGAGATTTATTTCTTCCATCCATACCTCCCTTCACTCCCTTTTCTACCTAAAGGCACAAATAAATGCCTTTACCACCCTGAAATACACCAGTGTCAGATCAGATGCACACTTGTTGTTCTGCGGGTATCTCTGGACTCTTACGAACCTTTTTGACATGCTTGTTGTTGGAAAAAGTGAGGAGGAAGTGAAGTTGGAAAGCAAACTCAGGAACGAAGATATGATAAGATGTGTTCAGTGGTCTCAAGAAGTTGAGATGTGTAGTCATACTAAGTAAAAAGGAAACGATCGTGATGTGAAGAGGAGGCAATCACATGACCAGAAAGTATTCATTTGGTGACTATTTCAAATTTTGTGTTACTTGAGGATGAGCAACGTTTAAGTTCGGGGTGTTTTGATGAATGCATATTCATCATGTTATTCATTTTCCATCTTGAACTCATTTTTTACTCAATACATCCATTTTCATTCACTAAATATCACAAGGTATCACAAAGTGCAAAATTACTTAATTGATTTGATTTTTAGGGTTTTAACTGAGTTTATGTTGAGTTTATGTAGATCATTATTAGGTTCAACCATCAGATGTCACCTACCTCCATTCAACACTAATCCAATACAATCACCACCATTCGATCTTCATCTTAAACAACTATCATCCACATCAAACCCAAATGAGGGGGACCCACCTTTATCTTCCCTTGATCTACCTTCACTCATCCTTGGTCTTGACCATACGGTCTCGCCCATTCGGTTCCATCCATACGGTCTCAAGACCGTATGGGCTACCTCACCTCAAACTGTTTGGATCACTGTCATTCAAGACCATTTGGGCTTCTATCTCTCCTCACCATCGGATCTTAGATCTACGACCCCCATTCATTTGGGCAAACGGTCTGCCCTATCGCTCTCCTTCTAATGGTCCCTTAAGACCGCGTGAGTAGCACCTGCTTTCTCAAACCGTTTGGGCAGTAACCTTCTCAAGACCGAATGGAGGACCTCTCACTCCTGCTTCCCTCCTTCCTCCCATCATCTTCAACCTCTGCAAACCCTAACCCGCAGTACCCCTGCACCCGGTGGCGCAGCCCTGCATCAGTCTCGACGCCCTCTCCCTTCACCCTGCACCTGCATTACCGCCGAGCCTGCCACCTACTGCAGCGACCGCCGCATCCGACCGCTGACACACCAGCAGCGTCGGCACCTCCTCACCTGCAACTCTCTCCGCCACAGCTTTCACCGTGCCCCAGCGTTCTTGAGCTTTAGCAGCACCGCTGCCCGCCATTGCAACAACAGACATCGTCGTAGACCGTGCAGCACCAAACGGTCTTCAAAGACCGTTTGGCCAGCAAAGGTATCATGATCGGTTGATCGAATGATGCACGAAACTGATTGGAAGATAGCCACCAAGATCGGTTGGGCAACACATGACTTCCAGATCATTTGGAGCGGAGAGAGTTATCCTTGCGAGGACTGTTTAGAGCTGTGTTGCATGAAACCGATTGGAGGATATTGGTCTACAAGACCATTTGAAGCAGATCATTTGGAGACTGATCGACCAGCGTAGACCGTTTGATGGGCACGGACGATCATTTGGATGAGTATCGATCGCCAAGATCATGTGACAGCATTTGGAAGTTCAAGACCGTATGGTCATAAGGACCGTTTGGAGGAAATCACTGAGACCGCTTGGAGCCCAGGGTTGAGAGACTGATAGAGCCAAGGGTTGGAGACCGTTTGAGGCTGGACTTGTACTAGACCGATTGGAAAAGGTTTGTGCGAGACCGTTTGATGTTGTTGGCTCTGCCAAATCAAATGAAAAAGGGATGCATGCAAGACCATTTAGTCACATGCAAGCAAACTGTTTGGATGTCAATTACACTAAACTGTTTGGAAAAGGTCTTACAAGACCGTTTGATAAAGGCATGTATACCAAGACCGTATGGACACTTATAGCAACCAAACTGTATGGTTCCTTAACTCCAGACTGTATGGAGGACTCACAGCAAAAATGTGAGGATCCCATCTAAGCCTATAAATAGGACCACAAGGGTCCTCATTTAGGGCATCAGTTATGGGACGCCGACAGGCTGCCTGTACGCTGGTCTGATCCTGCCACTGCCACTTCACCTGCCGTTCCTACTGTAACTCAAGGAGACTGAGAAGAGAAGGAAGGAGGAGTGAGAAAGACTACCCGGACTATCTTGGCATCCCTTGTTCTTCCAGATCTGCTCCAACATGACATAGGAGACTGCATCATCTTCATCGAGATGTGACCACCTTCTACATCATGCTCATGGCAGAATCCTCTCTCTTTCTTATTCTTCTTGTTTCTTACATCATGAGTGAGTAGTTCCTTTTCGCTGGGGCGCACGGACTAGCCCCGCTGCCCATGCAAGCATGTTCTTTAGTTAAACATTCCATGGCAATGTATATAACTTTTCATTTTGTTGTTATTTGTTAGTAGTTTGGTTACCTACTTACTTTCATCTTATTCTTCCCTATGTTGTGAGAACATCCATATGTAGGGGTGGAATGGCGATTTATGAAGTTGACTCCTTGACTAGAAATAGAATGGGATTCCTTGAGGTAGCAAGTGTATGATCTGTGAGAGGACGAGCCATCTAGCCCACTGTGACACTTCTGTGGTCTAAACATCCCTCAGGAAGGACCACAGCCTTAGTTGGATTTTGTATCTTCTTTGTTAGTCATCGATGTTTTCTTGTAGATTAATCACCTGCTTGCTTGTTGATTAGCACAGTTGACTCCCAGACTAGAAATAGAATAGGGTTCCTTGAGGTCGTAAGCGTATGATCTGTGAGGGGATGAGCCTTCTAGCCCACGGTGATGCTTCTGTGGTCTAAACATCCCTCAGGGAGGACCACAACCTTAGTTGGATGTTGCATCTTCAGAACCGTAAGTGCATGATCCGGATGGCGACGAGAAATCAGATGTCTAAGGGGATGCTTACGCGGGCCTAAACATCCCTCCGGGAGGGTTCTCAGCAGTTCCATTTGGATAGTTAGATGCTTGCCTGGATGTTATGTGTTTGGATGTGTTTGCATGTGCAGTGGTGGTGAAACCCGATACCATCCCAGTGATTCCATATCATTTAATCTAAAACAAACTTTCATTCTGCTCATTTACTTTCCTGCAATTAGTTTAATTAACCTCAACCAAATCAATCGTTCTAAATATTAGTCTCACTTGAGCTATATTCGACTGACAAGGATTCTTAAAAATGTTGTCCTTTTAGATTTGATCCTTAACTATATTGCGATAAGACTTGTCCGCTTACGGGTGGTATTATTGCACGAGGTTTTGGTAAAAGCTTGGGGATTTCAACCTCGAGTGAATTTGTTAGTGTGATATTTGCCACGTCAATACTTATATTACACGAGTTCATATATGTAGTCAAATATGAAAAATATAGTAGAATTCATGGATACCTTGTCATTGATAACCAACTATCTAGGCCAACCCACCATAGCACCCTCTGCTTCTTCAACTGTACTATATTCATGATTATATATGGGTAGTGATTTGTCCCCCATTCCATCATACATAAGATGGATGGACACACGACAAATGTCATCGGTAATTGGTTGGCAATGCAATGTACCACCAAGGTTGTATACCTTGCCCGTTGCCACAACATTATATTCTAGAACCTCCACTGCAAGTTTACAGTTCATACCAACCTAGAATTGAAATAATATAAGTTATATATGAAGCGGTAAACCAAATACCTACTATATATATATATATATATATATATATATATATATATATATATATATATATATATATATATATATATATATATATATATATATATATATATTACTACAGATTGTTGTGGTGGGTCATTGGGAGTGATCCCACAGCCTTCTACATCTGGAACATGGGCTTGTACCTCATCATCTGAGAGACGCACAATTTGAATAAGTTGAGAAGGTTGAGTAGGCTGAAATGAAGACATTATTTCTTTTACTTTCTGTGTTACTAATGCTTCAACTTCCTCTTATGTAAGACCTCATGTACGATCTCTTCTAGATTGTGAAGGGCCAAAATAAGACTTGAATCCTATGCCAACTCCTAATCTCCTAACACAGCTAGGATGCTCCTTCGTACCAAGAACAACTGATAGTTCATCCATGCGGCCAGTTGGAATGAACTTTCATTCCTTCCTTTGCTCATGGAGATCAATACATTCATAGTTGATAAAAATATTAAATCACAATATCAATTAGATATAAATAAATCAAAGTTTGTGGGAGTTACTCTTTACTTAGTTGGGATAAACTTACCATCTTTTGTGCCACCTCCTTCATTGCAAGGTTGACAATTTCACCTGTTCGATTTTTTCTAGCATCAATCCACTGCAAGTGTCGGGGTGGACACTCAACTTGAGTGACTCTTCTCCAGAAGAGAGTTGCTTCTCTTGTAGTTGGCGGCAGAAGGCATAACCACCGGGCCCCAAGCAATGGTCATGCACATTTTTGGTCAGTCTTTCCTTTTGGGACTCGTGAATAGTCTGGTCATTTAAAATGAGGTATTGCAATTTAGACTTGGCAAACATATATAAAAAGATTCTCCTCCTTAATTTTATAAAAAGATTCATACAATACATCACAATCTTTATTACCTGAAACTCTTCTGATTTCCTTGATGCAACAAATCTTTCCCATACCTCAGGATCTATGAAAATATATTGATCTGTTTCTTTCTTCTTTTGTTTAGGATTATCTATATAATCCCTTTTGAGATAGGTCTCAAAAGACCTCCATCGTACACCACAACGTTGTAACACTTTTTTCTTGTAATCTTTTTCATTTAGATGAAAAACACCCTATACATACAAAAGAAGCAATAATGTCATCTTAAAAAGGATATGTCTTTCCAAGAAAACTAAATTAGAATCAATAAACAAAAAACATATTAAAATAAGATCACTTCAACTCACAGATATATCTTTCCATAAGAGGTCTTTTAAGGCATCAGAAACATCATGCCAATTTTCTATATCTATTTCCACCTTACTGCGCACGGTCGTCCCTACGTAATGCTTGAAAGCACTAGCATGTTCCCCAATATGTGCTCTTGTGACATCAAACTGGATTGGCAATTTCTCCCCTTTGGCCTTGAGCTCCTGCAGCCTACGCATCAGTGTAGGACATCTACATTTCTTAGCATCACCACTACCATCCTCATGGTGCTCATGCTCAGAATGTTCATCTTCACTTGCCATTTTAGAACAACCTACAAGTATACATGATAAAAGAAACATAAGTGATAATAAAAGCACAAGTGGTGATATGATGTATATTTAAAAGATTACATGCTTGAATGATAATAAAATAAATAATTCAAAGAATACATGCCTCTAGTATTGGTTGAGTTTCTATTCAAGTAAAATTCTTTTAACGTGGTCTTGACGTTTATAGTATTCATCGGTGTTAACTACAAAATTTACACTTGGCAAACCAACTGAGAATGGGTTGGAATCATCATACTTTTTGTAGTATTCTTCTTCATTTATAGGATCTATAATAAATTGTCTTTTTCCATGAAGAACGACAGACCAATTTTTATTTTCCAGGTCATCAATATAGAATACTTATTTTGCTTGGTCTGCCATGATGAATGGCTCATCTTTCTCACCAATCTTTTCAAAATTCACCAATGTGAAACCCAACTCATCCACTAAAACTCCTTTATTGTTATCAACCCAATTACACCTAAAGATAGGAACTCTGAAATTTGTATAGTCCAATTCCCATATGTCCTCAATGACATCATAATACGACATCTCAACTTCACGTGGTCTTTTATCTTTGGCACTACAAAATACAACGAATAAGCTTGAATAGTGACCCCACTATTTTGGACTACACTACTTTCATCTTGACGCTTTGTGTAATATGAAAATCCATTTATGTCATATCCTTCATATGACATGACATCCATTTTTGGCTCAAAGGTGAGCCATTTTATGTTCTCAGCAACATTATTCGGTGATTCAAATAGTTGATTAAATACTTTCTCTTCAAACCACCTAATAAATGTTCAATTATGTTCTCTTGCAAGCCACATTGAACTAGATCGTGGATGATTTCTCTTGATAATATCATTGTATTATGTGATGTAGCTACTAACTTCATCGATGTTGTGTAAAATATACAAATGTGCTTGTTCCCACAACTCATGACTAATTCCTTTCACTCGTGCTCCCAGAGTTCCTTTGCCACAATAAGATTCAGTGTGATGGGAATTTTTTAGATCGCTATAAGTTTCATTGCAATTCAAAAAATCATTGCAAAAGTCCATCACCTCCCTGGCCACAAAACCCTCAATAATACTCCCTTCAGGACAATAACGATTCTGAACATCACCTTTAAAAACACTCATGTAGCGTTCAAATGAATACATCCTGTGTAAGAAAATTGGACCCAACATCTTCACCTCCCTTGTTATATGTACTACAAGATGAACCACGATATCAAAAAATGAAGGAGGAAAGTACAATTCAAGATGACACATGGTAACAATTACATCTTTTTGTAATTTATCGAGAGTATCAGGATGTATCACTTTGTTGCATATTTCATTGAAGAAGAAACAGAGTCTTGTGATTGCAAACCTTACATGCTTCGGAAATATAGATCAAATAGCAATAGGTAAAATTTGTTGCATTAAGGTGTGACAATCATGAGATTTGAGACCTATCAACTTCAGATCCTTCATTGATACCAATATATGAATATTACAAGAGTATCTTTGTGGAACCTTAATATTATACAAGCACTCACAGAAAGTCTTTTTCTCCTGCTTTGACAAAGTATAACAAGCTAGTGGTAAATATGTGCAGCAACCCCTGATCTCCACTGATAATTCTTTTCTTATACCCATTAATTCTAAATCTTTTCTAGATTTGATGTTGTCTTTAGTCTTTCCCAGTATATTCAATAGCATACCAATGATGCTATCACAAACATTTTTTTTCAACATGCATGACATCAATGTAGTGTCTAATTGACAAGAATCTCCAATAAGAAAGATCCCAGAATATTGACCTCTTCTTGTATAGAGATTTGACAAACATTTTTTCAACATGCATGACATCAATGCAGTGTCTAACTGACAAGAATCTCCAATAAGGAAGATCCCAGAATATTGACCTCTTCTTGTATAGAGATTTGTCACATGCAAGAGTACGACTACTTGAACTCTTTCCAAATTCATTAATAATATCTTTCACCCTATCATATACAACATTTCCTGGTATAGGTTTAGGAGCACTTCGTTCCTCAGTTGATCCATTAAAGGTTTTGCGTTGCCTTCGATAAGGATGCACTTGTGGGAGAAATCTCCAATTACCAAGATATACAATTTTACCACCATGTTTCAGTTGGATTGAATCAGTATTTTCCTCACAAATAGGACATGCTTTGTATCCTTTTATACTATATCCAGACAAATTTCCATAAGCTGGAAAGTCAATAATCGTGCAAAACAACATAGCACACAAACTAAAGATCTCTTCACGTGAAGCATCATATGTCATAACACCTTCTTACCATAGTTTCATTAGGTCATCAATTAGAGGTTGAAGGTAAACATCAATGTCATTTCCGGGTTGCTTGGGCCCTGATATCAATATTGACAACATGACATACTTATTTTTCATACACAACCAAGGAGGAAGATTGTATATAACAATCATAGCAGGCCAAGTGCTAATGTTGGTTGCTTAATGTACCATAAGGATTCATTCCATTTGTACAGAGTCCAAGTCTTAAGTTTCTTGGTTCTTTACAAAATTGAAGGTATAATAAATCAATTTTCTTCCATTGTGGTGAATCAGATGCGTGTCGTAGGATGCCATCATCATTGGCCTTTAACTCGCCATGCCAAGACAAATTTTGTGCACCTTCAGTATTAGCAAATAAGCATTTAATTGTGGTATTATTGGTAGATACCACATCACCTTGGCAGGAGAGCCATTTTTAACCTTACCTGAATTTGTGGTCTTGTACCTTGACGCACCACATTTTGGACAATTTACCAAATTACTATAGTCCTTCTGAAATAACACACAATCATTTGGACATGCATGAATCTTCCTAGCCTCCATTCCCATTGGACACATTATTTTCTTTGATTGATATGTTAAAATTGGAAGTTCGTTGCCTTTAGGAAGATTTTCCTTTAACAAAGATAACAGTGAAGTGAAACTCTTATAGCTCCACCAGTTTTGAGCTTTAAGAGTATATAATCGCATCACAACACTCAACCTCGTGAACTTAGTACAACCCTTATATAATGGTTTTTCAGCATCATGGACAATGTTTGCAAATAAAGAAGGTGGATCAATGACATTGTCCTGACAACTACGTAGCATCTCATCAACCATATCATCCTGAATCGGTTCATCTTGAATTGGTTCATCATTGGCATTATCATCATTACTATATCTTCTATGCCACAACGATTAGTATTGACATTTTTTGATCCATAATTAAATTTCTCTCCATGCCAATACCATTCATTATAACCTTGTATGATCCCATTGCATATGACATGATTCTTAATTTCCTCAACAGTATCAACTTTCAAATTGTTACCACAATTTCTACGTGGACAATAGAACCTATCTGTAGGTAGTTTCTATATTCCTCAGCAAATTTGATAAATTCATCAAGACCTTTGGCAAACTCTAGATTGCAATGGTTCTTTATAGACATCTAACTTCGATCCATTTTCTAGATCACATTAAAATTAATTATAAAACTGAGCATTTAATATTGATAGTATAAGTTATAAGTTTTTATTGATAAGAAGTTAATTTTTTTATACTAAAGTGTACCACCTATCCCATTTTGAATATTTAATCTCACTAGTAACTGCATAATGTATGTTTAGTTTTTAAGAAAATTTCAGCAGCATTTCCCCTAAGTTCTCCAAGTACATTGATGTAAATGGCAAATAACCACCCACATATGTACCCAGAGAACAAATGTGGAAATACTACTAATTTTTTTTTCAAAACTAAACATACAAATACACTTACATCCTAAGTGAGATTAAATATCCAAAAATAGTCCCAGACCGGGGACTATCTAAAATTTACTCCTAATGAGTGAATTTTGAACGATTTTCTAAGTTAATATATAAATGTATTATTGTCATATTTATATATTAAGTTAAACATCATGCATCGATGATCCCATCTATAAACCCTAAAGTGTCTATCTGGCACTACACAATGTCTACCCTCATATTTCTAGAATGTATATAATGATTACATATGTGATTGCTAATAAAATGTAGATATGAAAGAATACATGTTTATATTATTGGTTGGGTTACTAGTCAAATAAAATGGAAAAATAATGTAACTGACCTGAGCCATTGAGATGAAAATGAGAGTAGACCGTGGGCAGTGGAAGCCGCGTAGGTGGCAAAGAGCAAGAGGATGACCACCGAGCGTCAGAGCTACTGTGAGCAAGAGGATGACTGTCCTGAACGATATGGGCAAACCAAGAGTACTTCCATAAATAAACATTCATTATATGTACTGAATTGAAAATCAATTAGGTGCTCTTGAGAAATATAAATTGAAGGGCATGCCAAAGAATTGTCATGAATAGAGAAATAATCTTATCATAAAAAGTAGAGCTTGTGAGAACAAGGTGAGATGGAGCGGTGAACTTTTTCGATCCTAATTCCTAGATATCTTCCTGCTATAATCATTTGATCACATAATGTGCTTCGTTAACCAACTCAGAAGACCAACAACAACAACAATTACTACTGCGTCTACAACTATGGCTCGGTCGATCCTCATTGTCGTTGTCTTGGCTCATCATGTGGGAGAAGAGAAGCAAATGAAAGATGCACAAGTGTTCGTGGTGGCTCATCATGTGGGAGATATTTTTGTATTAGTGGATGAAGACGGGAATAAGGTAGAATGAAGCTCACTAGAACCCACTGGAATAGAATACTGCTATAAAAAGGTTTGTTTCCATTCAAGTTAACTTAACTATTAATAAAGGAAAGAACAAAAATAGAGATCATAATAATTGAAGCATCAAGTTTTATTAGAGATACTTAAGGATAGGTTTTCACTACCATATCATGCCATGAAGTAACAACAAAATCCAATAAATAAGAATAATCACAGAGGAAGGTCTGAGTTCTACACTCCTCCTGGCATCATAGAACTATTCTAACTTTTTATAGTACCATCATGCATATATGCAAAATAAAACAAAAAATAACACTAAGATCTCCAATACTTCCTAAATACTTTGATGGTCATAGAAATGAGGTTGTAATGCCACCTCCTTACTTCAATACATACCTTACTAGTGTATACAATAAGCATAAAGCATAGACAATAGATGGCCAGCACCCGACCCCAACACCCAACACCCATCGCCACCCATCATCGACCCCAACCCCGACCGCAGCACCCATAACCACTCCACCCACTGCCGTCTCTCCATCCTCATCCACTGCAGCCCCCACCCGCCCCGCCCCCAGCCATCGCCGCCTCTCCTTTCTAACTGAGAATGGGCTACTCTCTTCGACCTTACCGAGCAGGGTTTTAGAGGCTCCCGGTGATGGCCAAGAAATTTTAGGGCAAATAAATAGTACCTTTCGACCTTCGGTTGGCGGCGGCGACCACAACGCGACAGTAGGGGCGTCTTAGAGTCGACGACTGGAGGTGCGACAATGATGGCTCGTCAGAAGGGGCACGACAGCGGGGCTCCTCAGACACGATGACAGAGAACGGGCATCTTTGATCTCTAGCGCTTTGCTCCCAATCGACCAAATGAATTGAAAATGCACTAATATCAGCCTGACCTCTACAGTCGGTTATCAGGAAAAACTGATCCAATAGGGGCCACCGGTGCCCGCACACATCTACAAGGACGGTTTTTTATAAAAACCGACTCTACAGTTGAAACCTACAAGGTCGGTTAAAAGGCAAAAATGACCCAATAGAGACCAATGTCGACACGGAACTACAAGGACGGTTAAACATAAAAACTGACCCAAGAAGTAGACCCTATTATGTCGGTTGTTTTGAAAAAAGCGACCCAACAGAGGTAAGCGGTGCCCGAACTTTTTTTTTTGTAAATGTCTAGGTCGGTTATTTGAACAAACCGACCCTATAGCTCGAAGGTGCGAAGGAAAAATGGAGCCAATTTTCACTGTAGGAAACATGTTAGGTCAGGTTTTTGATAAAACTGACCTTGTACCTCAACCAGTACCCGGATTTTTTTATTAGGTCAGTTTTGCTAGTAAAAGTGATGCTTTCGGTAGTGACGTTATTGACCAAAAATGTAGTAGGGAGGCAAAAAATGTGGGAGACTGGATATAATAGTGCCTTATAGTACATTAACATGTGTTTAGAATCAATGGGTAAAAAGTTATCTGATTTTGGTTTACCATCCATTGTTCAAGATGAACATGAAAACTTATACAAAGAAGTACATGAGAAACTAAAAATAGTTGTTTCTGATGAAGATATAGAGACAATTTCGCAACTAAATCATCATCAAAGTTATGCTTATAGAATTATCATTGATCGCATAAGTAGTGGGAAATAAGGAATATTTTTTATTGATGGTCCAGGTGGATCTGTAAAAATATTTTTGTATCGTGCTTTACTTGCTAAAGTAAGGTCATCTGGCCAAATAACACTAGCAACTGCTTCCTCCGGAGTGGAAACATCTTTACTACCTTTTGGTTGTACTGCACACTCAAGGTTTAAAATTCTATTGAATGTTGAAGAATAGAGAATACGTAACATTTCACAAACGAAGTAGTTTGGGTGAATTTTTCTTTGAAGAAACAATCTTATAGTATGGGATGAGGTGTCTATGGCAAAAAAAGAATCTATTGAATCCCTAGATCTTTTACTGAAAGACATGACAATAATACACTACTTTTTGGAGGAAAAAATGTTGTATTTGGTGAAGATTTTAGGCAAATTATTCCTGTTGTACTAAAAGGAGGAAAAGAGCAGACAATTGTAGCAAGTTTTGTAAAATCAAGGATATGGAAACATGTTGAGAAATTAACTTTAACAGAAAACATGAGAGAAATATCAAGTCCCCTGTTTGTAGATCTTTTACTTCACATTGGAAATGGAACAAAAGAATCTGTAGTGGATGACCAAATTGAAATCCCTATAAGCATGGTGATCAGCTCACTGATGAAACATCTTCAAAGCATGACCTGATACGAGAATTATTTCCTAAACTCATGGATTCCAAAGCCAACATTCACTCTCTCACTAGCCATGCAATTTTGACTACAAAAAATGAATTTGTTGATGAAATCAATGATATGATGATTGACATTTTCCCTGGAGATAAGAAACAATACTTCAGCTTTGATTCAGCCATTGATAACACTAATCAATATCAAGAAGAAGAGTTCTTGAGTTCTCTAAATCCTGCTGGCCTTCCACCACACAAGTTGGTCTTAAAAAGAAATTGTCCTATTATGTTACTTAGGAATATTGATCCTTTCTCAGGTCTTTGTAATGGTACATGACTTATTTGCAAGAACTTCAATAAGTATACCATTGACGCTGACAATTGGCCATAAGAAAGGACAGAGGGTATTGATCCCAAGAATTCTATTAATGCCAAAAGACAATGAAAAGTTTCCATTTTCCTTTAAGATACTACAATTTCCAGTTCGCTTATGTTATGCAATGACAATCAACAAATCACAAGGACAAACTTTAGCTAAAGTTGGAATATATTTACCTCAACCTATTTTTTCTCATAGTCATCTATATGTGGCTTTCTCTAGGGTGAGATCACCTGATGATCTCAAAATTCTTATTACACCAGCTTCAACAGAAAATACAAACATTACAACAATAAGAAACATTGTCTATACGGAGGTATTATCAGCTGCAGGGATAAATGGAGTATATGGTGAGCAATATGTAGTAGCTTTCAACTTTATCATAGCTTTTTTAAAATTTTATATGTACCTGATTTTTAAATTTATGATCATATGACATGTTTAAATAATTTTGCAGAATTAGATAAACATGAGCAAGGAATAATAGCTTCTCCATGAGATCGATCAAAGTCTTCATGTATGGAAAGTAAAGGTGAAGATCTATGAGATGAAAAATCCTGCAACTTCAAGAGATGGGAAACATATGTATAAGAGACTCAGATTTATTGATGAGAAGGTATTCTAGTGGTTCATATAAGAGATATTTATTAATTTAATTAACTACAATTTAATGCAGTGTTTAGAAAATCGGTCTAATCGGCCGAATATTCGGTTTTGCAGGTCCACCGCCCCGCATATGCATAATCGGACCTATAATCAGTCCAGGGCCGATTAATCGGCCGCTCGGGGGAATAATCGGCCGATTAATCGGGGATTTTCTAAACCCAACAGGAAATAATATATTTTTTTACAGTAACTTTTTCTAAACCTACTATTGGTCATTACAATTACATTCTCTTGCCCCTCTTCACATATTTGGTCTTTTCCCCATGTTTTTTCAATAAGTTTATAGTTAATGTTTATTGAATTGATTATTATTATTGATGTTTTCATCTCTAATATCATCAATGTTTCTAATTACTTATTTACTGCAATATTAATCTCTGGCTAATTGTTCTTCTTTGCTGCTCCATTTTGAATATTGATTTAGATGCATATTCTTTATATTGATGACTTAGATATAGTTCATTTTGTTTGTATCTATGCTTAGTTACAATCCAAATGAAGTTTAGCTTCCCCCTTTTAGAACATGATTAATCTCATATTACAAGAAGATTTTACTCAAATTTTAGTTGTACAATTCTAATATATGACTAATACATAATTTGGATATAGTCAACATATAATTTATATATATTTATAACTAATTAAAAAAAATCAAAACCGGTTAAAACTGATTATTCTCCCGCTTATACTCCCGCATACCGTGTATACTCTATTTGGTACCCTGTCCGCCTGTACACCGATTACCGCTTTTCAGAACACTAATTTAATGTATGTTCAAATTTTTAGGGAGTGAAGATGAAAGCAGCGATTTTCAATGAGGACATTGAAAAGTTCAAGAACACTTTAGAGTTGAATAACACATATTACATATCAAGAGCAACATTTTCACTACTTAAAATAGAATATTATTATGGAAAATTGGATGATCATAGATGTCATATGGTAATAAAAAGATTCACAACTATTGAAAAAGCTGAAGATGACATACTTTGTGAAGAACTAATTAAACTGGACCTTTTTCCATTAGTCAATTTCATACATGTCAAGAATGTTCCGCCACTAATAGGTAAATCATTTTTTATTTGAACATCATATTAAAAAAATCTATCATATACACTTTTTTTCCTAATTCATCTACACAATTTGGAAAACATATAACAGATATTGTCGTAATAGTAGTGAGCATTCTTCCTAAATGGGAAACAAAAAGGAAAAGAATTCAATTGGATATCACCTTCCAGGATATTATTCTAATTGACTCTTTGTAAGTATAAATATTTTATATGTCTTTAGTTAAAAACTATATCAATTATATCATTATATCAACGATATCAGTATGCAAGTAGCAACTCTGACTACATGGTGAAATTTCATCATTGACCATTGTGAAAGAACAGTGAAACTTTTAGATCTGAAGCCAGATACCATTGCCAAAAATTTGGTATCTAAGGAGTTCTATGGTAAGTGTCAATTTGATAGAATTATAATGTCAATTTTATAATATTGTTATCCCTAATTATCTTATGCATTGATATTTTATTCTTCATATAGGAAAACGGACACTGTCTACTAGTAGAGAAACACAAATACTAGTTAATCTAGAACTGGATGAGGTCAAAGAATTAGAAAAATGGTAACATATATATACTCATTTATGGAAGTTATCATCCAATAAAACATCTAATACAATTGCTAATTTTTCATTTAGGAAAACTATCAACGCAGTCCTTCTTCAAGTCACCATAACTAACTATGAAAGGAAGAAGCTTCTCACAAATCCCATTGGTGAAGTTTTAATGTCTACTGATCAGGTGACATCAATTTTATTTTAAAGGTGTTTTATTTTCATCATACTTCTACTTTTATTCTAACATACATACATCTACACATGAATGTGTCTATTTGATAAAGCCCACACAAATTTCAATTCTGAATCCACATGATTGTGGTAAATGTCTTGCAATGAGTGTCACAAGAAGACTAACATTGTGCATGTTGCCAATTACTTATGCGATCATTGTTATAGAGTCCATTGCTAAACCTTTGTATTCTTATTGTGTAAATACCTATACTTTATTTATTTCATACAACATGACTTATTATAACACTATGACAAGTGTATCCTAAAACTTCAACTTGAGGATGATAGTTACATAACACTGGGTACTCTATTTGGAAAACAAGTCGAAGATCTATTCTCATGTGACCCTAATATGTTGATGACACTCAATGCTAAGGTAATTGACAAAAGCAATACATATTCTTGATATTTGTAAGATGCTTACATTACTAATGTGCAGGAAACTTGTGATCTCATTGAAAGATGGCAATCACAACTGACTAGCATGCGTCTTATCTTTGAGCTACAAGTTGGAAAGAAGTATAGAGAGGCTACACAACTAAAAATCTTAAAAGTCAATCAAGAGGGGAGCAAGTGAGGGTGATCACGTCTTACATAGTGTCATCTGTAAATATAAAAAGCATACTCTATGCATAGAACGGTTTATTTTGTTATATTTAGTGTGTCTGAAAAAAATTGTAGATGTTCCCTTCCTGTTTGAAAAACATACTATATGCATAGACTACTTTATTTTGTGGAACAATTTTAGAAATATCTACATATGGATACTCGAAGAACAAATATCTACATATGGATACCCGAAGAACTCAAAACTATTGTACAATTGGCTTCGTATTGACTTTTCTCAAAAAATCACAGTTATATATTCAAATATAGACATAAATATATAAAGTATATCCACCCACCGCGCACAAACACAAAAAAAATATTTATACATTAATAAAATAGTTAGATATTGTATATATATATATCAACATTAATTACAAAAAGTTCATTAGCTAGATTGGTGTTAGGGCCTTTTTTTCTTCTAATGAACATCTAATTAAGTCCTTAATACATTTATAGCCGGCAATTGTACATAGTTTTGATGGTATACTTAGTTCTACGTTAATAATCTCATTATATCGACATTTTATATGATTTTTATAATGACTTTTATACATTTTCATTTTTTTGTTATGATTTATAATGTTGGATTATTTTATAAAATTGTGTCCATAACTTCTTACTAATGAACTATATTAATTTTTATATTTTTATTGCACATTAGGCTATTAATATTAAAATATACTAATTGTACTTTATTATTTTCAAGAATTTGATTAATTATAACTATTTTTAGAATTGTTCTTTTACTTTTTTTGTGTTACAATTCACCCTTATTATTTTCATTGCTACACAAGTAGACGTTGATCTTTTTTTAAACCGCACACCACTTGCAAGCTACAACATCTATATAAGTTCGTTTTTATCATTTTGGTATGTGTTCAATCAAATAAGAATCACGTGCTTCTTGCTAGTGAAACAAAGAAAGAGTAATGATTGAGACAAACAACAAAAATAATTGAGGCTAGTCTATCTTCCCTATAATAAGAGGGAGTTCTAGCTCCCAGTGTGGCTGCTCATCGCACCACTCTGTCTGCTAGCTTATATATTTTTACTTTTCTACTCTGTCTAGACATAGTTATCTGGGAACTGTATTTGGATAGACTTTATTTGTGCTTTTTATGACTGATAATATATCTACTTCAGAGTTGAGTTATCCAGATTTTTCTCAATTGATCCACGTGCCTATCTGTTATGTCCGTAAAGAAATCATAGTTATGTGTATTGTGGAAATTTTAATTCACCATTTTTTCGAGAAACTTTCATGATTGACAAATTTCAGTTGTCTATTAGTATGCGGTTTTTCTTTGTATTATCTATCTTAGAGTATGTCCGGTTCACATATTTCAACAATCTATCTACAAGGTTAGTGGTTAAGTCGGACTTCGTGCTTATTTGCTCACTTTTACTAATTTCGATCATCGCTTCATGTTGGAAGGAGTCAAACGACATTCAATTGAGTCGTTCTTTTTAGTAGGTCATGTTTGATTGTATATTAGTCATCAACAAGTATATATCAAATAACATAAGCATGTATATTCTTGATAATTACACGCTGTAAATAGGAGGAAATTTGATGATGTGTAATCAAGTCATTCTCTTTTAACAAGTTTTATGTAAATTATTGTAAGCATTAAAAATATGTTCAGCATGACTGGAACAGTTTGTCTCTGTGTTCAAATATTATGTCTAAGTATTAATTAATCCACTCTATTTGTCTTCTCACATGTTTGAAAGAGTCATTTGATTTTTAATCAAGATGCTTTATCTTAGTATGTTTTATATAGATTAGTGCATGTTAATATAGTGGTCATTATGAGTCTAATGAAAATAATAATTTTAGTATAGATGTTGTTGGACGGAATTAACTGATCAGCTGAATGAATACATTTGTGTGACGACACCCGCTATCATTAAGATAACAAATGCCATTAACAATAAAACATGCGGAAGCAAACATCAATAACATCGGATTACTGAAAATTACTAAAAATAAATAAAACCATTTGCAAAGAGATCCATTCTCAAGAAAACTCTTTTAACAAGAATCATTGCATTTCAATTACATCCTGGTTCATAATGTACATGTCATGTACCATCTCTTCTCGAGGATTACATACAACAGTTGCTCTATTCAATTTGTACATAGGCAACTTAAAACCTCGAGGCATCAAGCCAAAATCTCAGATCGATTACAAAATCACAAACTATTGACTCCTAGGACCTGAGAGTACATAGACGACACATAGGACTCTTGACTACAAGACTCGACAGACAGTATCTCCACCTGAGATATTACTGTTGTCCCTGATGATGCTGCTGTTCTTTCTCTGCTATGGGATTTCTGACTCTTCGTTCGCGTCCACCTAAAAATGTTGGTTCCCACGGGGGTGAGACAATTGTAAATTTCCCCAGCGAGAGATATAACTCTCCGCCAGAAACATCATTATTGCAGTTTATTAAATTAAAACTGAGCAGAGGAATCTTATATATTTAACAGCAGATAAATCATTGTATGAATAGAATCAAGTAATCTCCTTTCTTAAGGAGAACATTGCATCTACTCATGGTAGAGTTGTAAATCATCTATCCACCTTGCAAGGAATGTAAAGAGACATAATTCACATCTATCAACTAAAGATGCATAAAAGAAATGTAATATCGGCCAATGAATTTCCGTATTCAATCCCTAAGCAAACATGCTATACGGCTGATTATATTTTACAATCACACTTATGCCCTGAGGAGATGAGGTATACCGCTCATACTCCAACTGACCACTGTGAAGTTGAAATCGGTACCATACATAGGTCAATGGAAGAGTCGGATTCCCATGACCTCCCACATCCCGGTCAGTGTGGTACCACAAGTAGGACTTATGTCAACTGCTCAATATAGCTTTCCAGGGTATACTGGCAACTTCGCTATAGAGTTACAGTGTCAACTACACTCTCATCGGCAATCGAGAGATTTAATGTTTATCTCCATCGACCCGACATTAAGTATTATTGGGATATGTGTACGACATCTATCCCAATCATAAGGAGATTTGTGATACATCCATCCCGACACATACAATGAAGGATTGAGAGGTTTAATGTTTACCTTCCATCAATCTCCTCATCAGGACGTAAGGATATGTTCACCCATTAACCCCTACATATTAAAAAAATATGCATTCTGGGTTTTTGTCACGGAGCAACCCGTTTCACCATCGCCTATTACTGACGATGATGGATCTATGGCCAGGGCTCTACATGATATGATTTCACTTGATTAATTAGGTACATTATCATATTCTTTTAGCATCAGTCAAGTTCAAAAACATAACTTATTATGACAAATGCTACAAAGAACCATGTATTGTTTCATCAATCACTTCTCAGTCTTTATAAGACATTGGGATCTCAGTCCCTCATTCAAATACTGGGAATTCTCATCCCTCCACCACATTATTACCATGTTTATCAAATTTGGGTATTTAAACCCTAGGTTCATCACTGAACATGCATTGTTACCACTTATTAGGTAACTATTACCTCTAGGTCCTCAGACCAAGGTATACATGATACTTGTTACACAAGCATTACACATGGCTCACAAGGCCCATTATTTGTCTTGTCACCTTTTACTAGGCAACAACTTGATCACATGGCTTACAATGCCACTACACATTTTGTTACTTCTCATAAGCAAAATATAATATAATGGCACACCAGGCCAATGCATATCTTGTTACTTCTCAGTAAGCAACAAAAGCATATATCACAGCATACAATACAATAGTAACACCACTATTTCCTTACCAGGATTAGGGTTTACCATCAAATAGGGTTTTTCATCCTATTACCCAAAATTAGGGTTAGGATTTCCCATTACACATTAATTAGGGCTTATGTTCATTTTATGAATCCAAACCTAATTAATTGCTCCACTCCTCTAAGAGCCTCTTTTAATATCATAAGCATTCACACATGCTTGTTGCTCTTCATCACACATCATTAAATATTATTAATGCAAGGTATGAGTTTATTTCTCATCCTTGCCAGGGTATGATTACATCATACTCATTAGTTTGGCTTAACCCCTTTCTCAAGGTATGTTAGCCTATACTTATCCAAATGTATCAAACTCCTTACATTTCATTGTATCAGTTTATATAACACATTTCATGTGTTTCTTATCCAACTAAATTGGATTTAAAGTGTATCAAGGTGTATCAATTCTGAAGTGCTGAATGTGATATCTATCATGTCTTGATGTATAACTTTTCTTATCACTTCTAACTCACTTGAATTTACCAACTTATCTTGTATTAAGGTATTTCCCTCTTAATACTTTTAACCACTCACCTATCACCTTTATCATATAGTGCATAGGTCACATACTAGATTTGTCTAGCTATCTTTAATGATATGGACTTGTCTAATGGTTAGGCATCGTTGATATCATTATCAACCACTTTACGTATCTCAACTCTCAAAATACTATCCACACCATTATTCAGTGTTACATACATTACTCCTAAGAGTGTCTTGTCCTCATCTTTGTAAGGTGTATAGGGTTGATACATGTATGTCAAGTTAATCACATGTATAGAGTTGGATGTATAATGATCTAGGCATCACCTTGTCCCTTATACCCTTACATATTAAAGTATCAATATTACCATTCATATGGTTTATCAATTTCACCTTTCATGGTGTAACATTCTCATCTTACTTGATTATGTCAGCCACACTCTACTTTAGTGTATTGGCCATTATACCCTCATTAGGGTTTCATATATCATTACATGGCATCACCTCAGATTTAAATTTCACATCACATCATTACATCAGGGTTCCACATAACATTATTCTAATTCAGGGATTCACATGGCATTGCCCTAGATTAGGATTTCCCATGGCATCACCCTCAACTAGGGTTTCACATGGCGTCATCCTCATTTAGGGTTTCACATGGAATCATCCTCAATTAGGGTTTCACATGGAATCATCCTTAATTAGGGTTTCACATGGAATCATCCTTAATTAGGGTTTCACATGGAATCACCCTCAATTAGGGTTTCACATGGAATCACCCTTAATTAGGGTTTCACATGGAATCATCCTCAATTAGGATTTCCACTTTAATTACCCACAATTAGGGTTTACTATTCATCCCAATTAGGATTCCTATTCAAGTATCCATAATCAGGGTTTACTATTCATCCCAATTTAGGGTTTTGCATCACATTACCCTAAATTAGGTTTACACATATCATCACCCTAGATTAGGATTACATCCTTACCCTAGATTAGGGTTTCACTCAAAATTGCTCTGAATTAGGGTTAGGGTTCAATAACCTTGTCAATTAGGGTTTTATGATCTCTTTACTAAGGATCATACCCTTAATCACCACATTAATCATACTCAAGTATAAATTCCCTTCTATCATTCTCTCCACTTGATTTGGTTACATCAATCATACGATCAAGTATATACAACTATGATTAACATAGTGTACTGAGTTATTGCTATTATAAGCAATTAGGGTTTATCCCTTTAAAGGTACTAATCATTTAGGTACTTTAGGGATTCAACCTTTATACCTATCATTGATTATCATTGCTATCAATCATTGAATCAATGGAACAATCATCACCTTCAATTTCCAAATGATTGAATCACATTTGACCTCCATTCGGTTTTGGGGTTTCATCACCAAACGGTTTTGAAACTGTTTGACTCCAAACAGTTTTGAAACTGTTTGACCCCAAACGGTTTCAAGACCGTTTGGACTCAAACGGTCTCAAAACCGTTTGGACCAAATCAGTCTCAAAACCGCAAGGGTTCATGAAGTACATTCATCAATCAAATTGAATGTAATTTGCACCATTGAACTGACCATTGATTAGGCAATTGAAGGATTCATCAATCAACACCATTAGATTTTTATCCAATAATCAAGGATCAACCATTAACCCTCCAAACGGTTTTGAAACCGTTTGGTCCCAAATAATTTCAAGATCGTTTGGGCTCAAACGGTTTCAAAACTGTTTGACCCAAATTATCTTGAAATCGTTAGGATCAATCATGGATTCTTCAATCAACTCGATTAGGGTTTCCAATTGAAGGATTGTACATACATTGAATCAATCAATTGGATCCATTGGATCATCATACCACATGTACTTGGGTTCAGACCTCAAATGGTCAACCTAACCAAACGGTTACCCCTCTCTTGCGGTTTGGAGTCCAAGTCATCAAACGGTTTGTAAACCGTTTGGACCAAAACTCCAAAACTGTTTGCAACTCAAATTTGTTGATATGTGTGCTTGCAATTATGTCATCACCATCAACCTTCATCCCCACGAAATCTACTTCCATACCCATGGAAGTTGCATCAATTAATCAAAGGTATTGCAAGAAGAACAATTGAATCAATTGAATTGAGAAATTGAGTTCAATAACAATGATTAAGGGTTCAAGTTATATAACCCGCCTCCAAATGAGCTTCAAAGCTTGGAACTACACGTCAACAATGGTGGATGAATCTTTTGCAACTCCCCCTAGGCTCGTCCTCAAGCTTTTGGGTGAAAAGATTGGCTACGATTGAAGATGGAGTGAAGAAAAGAAGAAATCAATGATTTATTTTCAATTTCCACCATGAAATCATGGTTAAAAGTGATCAAGAAGCTTACCAACAGGTTGGGGGTCGTCCTCCTGCTGCTCCTAAGATTCCTTGGTCGTTTTTCAAGCAAGGGGAGAAAGAATGATCGAAAAATTCCCTTGAATTGAGTTGGGAGTGGTGTTTTTATAAGAGAATCAATGAGAGAGAAAATGCTTTATAAAATCTTTTAATTCCAAAATTGGTGCTGCCTCTCCCCCCTCAATTACTTGCATGCAAAGATATCTTCCTCACCTATGAATTGTTCTTCATTATCCAAGAATTAAGGAAAATAAATTTAAGCACCTTAATCATATAATAGTAATATCCATAAGTTAGTGGATATTACTTTTTCTTTTAATAATGTAAGTGAGTTATCCATTCCTTTGGATATTTTCGTTGCATTTGTAAGGAATAAGAACGTTAACACTTGACAAAACTCAACCATCTCGTTTTTGGCTGAAGGCCCTTCAATTATTTTTATTTATTCTTACATTCAATTGAATTAGGGTTTCAATTATGCTTAAATCTTGATTATTTTAATATCAAGATTCTCTCTCCTCCAAAGTGATTCAAATGAGATGCCCCTCTCATTTTATTTGCTCTACATGATACCAAGAAACATTAGGGACTATTTTGAAGTGGTAATTTGCATATTGAACCATGGGTTTTGGGTAAATTGCATAATATACCAAAACTAGGTTTTAATGCACAAACATTGCTTTATCAGCTCTTTCTTGGTACTCATGCTTTTCCCAAGCCATACCTCTGCATCATATTCATTCTCATGATGCTTCAACACATGAGGAACATTTAATCATGTAAAATTTTCAAGTTAACCCCTCAACTTGGGTAATTTGCACTTTAGTCCAAAATAAGCAAACATTGCTTCAACATCATCAAAACAGGACCAAAATTGAAACATAAGTTCCTCTTGGCCTTAATTACTTTTCACAAGATAAAATTAAGGATCTAATTATCTTTCTTAAGCAAAACTTCTAGGGTTAAGCCATAACCCAGGTTAGGGATGTTACAAATTATAAACCCCTAACAAGGATTTCATCCCCAAAATACCAGATAAAAGGGAGACATATATTATTCATGCATCATATCATCATGTCTTCACATAAAATATCATTATTTTGGAGGCACCATAGAGCTTTGATCAACACAAGGTTCTACCACACAAGATTCTCATAGAATCTTTTACACAGGACACATACTCCATTGTCTTTCTCATTATTGATTGTGGAGTTAATTCTGTGTCAGGTAACATCTTTCTTTTTCAAAGAAACATCATACATTCTTTATTAATATCATGTTTATGCAAAGCATAAACCCCTAACATATGATGTTCATACTATTTTATAGTCAAACTGATTTCTTGGTTGACCATTCTAGGTAGCCAACATAAATCATCTATTATTTCTTTAGATACTAGGATCTCTTACCTTGGTATCTGTCATATGTGTTGAAAACACATCACATATTTATCTTCCTTTCATCTTGGAACATTACTTTTTACATATATCTTTACCTTGGAACCAAAGTCCAAGATAAATTGATACTTTTTTAAGGATCCATCACATTAACATTTTTATCTTATGCACATCAAGTGTCCTAAGACCCACTTGATTGCCATGTCCCTGAAAGGAAAGAAGACAAGGAATCATATCCCTGTTATTATTTCATGAGTTTTCAACTATTTATAAATCATTTACTCTTTGTCTCATCCCAGGTTCCTTGCCCTCTGCACAGGAATTTTTAAGCATGATTACATAACATTATTCCTTTCTTTTGTTATTATCTAACATGTTTATGAGCATCTTATGACCTCATCACATTTCCCATTTCATCATTATGGGAAAAGTTCTTTATTACACACACAAACTTTTTCGAAAAGGGATCACCTCCCTTGTTCTCATCCTTGTCTTATGAGGAGTATACTCTTTACTTCCTCATACACACATACTGATATGGGATTACCTCAGATTTCTCTTTCCTATTCTTAAGATATAACACCTTTTTCCATTCTATATTCCTAATTTCTTGATACTCATTAGATTGTCTCATAATGACTGCTTGATCAGATCAATAAAAAAGATAACAATTTAAGAGTTTCCATACTTTATCATCAATAGTTGTATACCTGGACAGGGTATATAAATACTGAGATTAAGTAGTATGCACTTGATATACTATCACCTTCCTTACTTTTCATATTATCACAGACATAAGATTTATCATTCCTAGATTTCATCCAGGTATCTCCTCTATACCTCATTCTTTTTCATGGAGGTAAGAACAATATGAAACATTTATAATATTATTGTATAAAATGTAAGTCCTCATAGGACTATTCAAAAAAAGCTCAATCAATTACTTTCTCAATTTAACCCAGGAAATCATAAGATGACATATTAGATTGACTTTATTTTGTCTAACCTGTCATGATTTGTGGATAGTTCACTACCTCAGGCTGATTCTGCCTCAGAGGTTGATTCACCATAACATTTCCAGCTGAGCAATCTCTTGCCAGATGTCCTACCTGTCTACATAGGTAGCAAATTCTGGGCTTTAGGTGTGGTCGAGAGGGTTCTTTACCCTTTCTAGGCAGCCATTGCCTTGGTGCACTAGGCCCCGGTTGTACTGGTGGTACCAAAAACTTTCCCTTTTTGGAACTACTAGGCCTCTATTCCTGGGTTTGGATAGGCCTTTTCTCAATCATCACCTTACTTTTCTTCTCTGGGCAATACCTTATGATATGTCCAGGTTTCCTACACTTGTAACAGACTCTGATTTCAGTGGTTGTATCCTATTCCTTCCATTACTATTTATTGATTCAACAGGCTGCGGTTGAGCACAAACTCGATTTATATCGAGAACTTCATCATTTCTTATTGCTTCAACCTGTTGATACTGATTACAAATCTTGTTGATATCCAAAACATCGTCATTGGGGACTGGCAATCTAGGTTGCATTGCTAATACCCAGACCACTATATGCATCACAGTTGTCCTAAATTGCCCAACAGTGATATCAAAGGAATGATTTCCTATCACGGTTGGATCAAATTGAGGGTTCTTAGGCAATTGTTCCTCTCTTACCTGACCCCATACATCTCTTCTTGGTGCAGCGTATTCCTCATGTGACCTAGCCATCTTCAAGTTCTTCTTCTCCTATATGAGCAGAAGACACTATCAAATAGACTGGAAGACACTAGAATAGACTCTACTACCTTAGTCATATGTCTCTGTAGACTCAGTGAACCTAGAGCTCTGATACCACTTAACTTGTGACGACACCCTCTATCATTAAGATAACAAATGCCATCAACAATGAAACATGCGGAAGCAAACATCATTGACAACGGATTACTAAAAATTACTAAAAAATAAAATAAAACCATTTGCAAAGAGATCCATTCTCAGGAAAACTCTTTTAATAAGAACCATTGTATTTCAATTACATCCTGGTTCATAATGTACATGTCATGTACCATCTCTTATCGAGGATTACATACAATAGCTGCTCTATTAAATTTGTACATAGGTAACTTAAAACCTCGAGGCATCAAGCCAAAACCTTAGATCGATTATAAAATCACAAACTACTGGCTCTTGACTACAAGACTCGACAGACAATATCTCCACTTGAGATATTATTGTTGTCCCTGATGTTGCTGCTATTCTTTCTTTGCTATGGGATTTCTGACTCTTTGTCTGCGTCCACCTAAAATGGTGGTTCCCACGGGGGTGAGACAATTGTAAATTGCCCCAGCGAGAGATATAACTCTCTGCCAAAAACATAATTATTGTAGTTTATTAAATTAAAACTGAGCAGAGGAATCTTATATATTTAACAACAGATAAATCATTGTATGAACATAATCAAGTAATCTCCTTTCTTAAGGAGAACATTGCATCTACTCATGGTAGAGTTGTAAATCATCTATCCACTTGCAAGGAATGTAAAGAGACATAATTCACATCTATCAACTAAAGATGCATAAAAGAAATGTAATATCAGCCAATGAATTTCCGTATTCAATCCCTAAGCAAACATGCTATACAGCTGATTATATTTTACAATCACACTTATGCCCTGAGGAGATGAGGTATACCACTCATACTCCAACCGACCACTGCGAAGTTGAAATCGGTACCATACATAGGTCAATGGAAGAGTCGGATTCCCATGACCTCCCACATCCTAGTCAGTGCGGGACCACAATCAGGACTTATGTCAACTGCTCAATATAGCTTTCCAGGGTATACTGGAAACTTTGCTATAGAGTTACAGTGTCAACTGCACTCTCATCGGCAATCGAGATATTTAATGTTTATCTCCATCGACCCGACATTAAGTATTATTGGGAGATGTGTACGACATCTATCCCAATCATCGGGAGATTTATGATACATCCATCCCAACACATACAATGAAGGATTGATATGTTTAATGTTTACCTTACATCAATCTCCTCATCAAGACGTAAGGATATGTTCGCCCATTAACCCCCACATATTAAAAAATATGCATTCTGGGTTTTTTCCGCGGAGCAACCCATTTCACCATCACCTATTATTGACGATGATGGATCTATGGCCAGGGCTCTACATGATATGATTTCACTTGATTAATTAGGTACATTATCATATTCTTTTAGCATCAGTCAAGTTCTCAAACATAACTTATTATGACAAATGCTACAAAGAACCATTGACTGTTTCATCAATCACTTCTCAGTCTTTATAAGACATTGGGATCTCAGTCCCTCATTTAAATACTGGGAATTCTCATCCCTCCACCACATTATTACCATGCTTATCAAATTTGGGTATTTAAACCCTAGTGTCACACCCCGATCTCACACTAACCACTAATCACGAGATTAGGGCGCGACGGAGGGATTATCACATAAACAAATCATTGAGAACTTTTTCTTTTTAAAACCTCATAATGATATCCGGATTATTGCTGTAAACTAAACATAATAAACTATTGCGGAAACATTTCAATTAAACTGGCTAGAGAACATAAACAGAGTTTACAACATGTAACATTGTTTAATAGAAAGTAAAACATAACAGTTAATTTACATCTTTTACACATTCGCCATACATACTCTCTCTCACCCACACCATGTCCCAAGGACCGAGGGGAAAGGACTAAGAGACCTCTAACTAAACTAACTACATATACCTTCTACTGCCAAAAACTAGGATGGAAAGATCCTTCAGATTCTTGATGTTGTTGTTGACCTGAAAATGTTTGAGTAGAGGAGTGAGCCTACTCGCTCAGTGAATAGCAGTTCATTTAGCTATCACTAAACAACTCATCAGATATATAAAATTGTAATAAAGCATAAGAACAGTTCTATACTGAGAAATTCTAATGGCATAATAATTCTATCAGGCAATGTTCATATTTCTATATAGCAGCAGGTATCACATAACTGTAAGCATTAAATATCAGGAACTGCATATCTTAATTAGTTAGGCAATTATTAACAACTAACACAGAAGATTCTAAACTACTAACATATTAAATTTACTGTGATCCTATATGATTACATTTTAGTTATGCCCCAAACATATGCAGCGCACTCTGCATATGAAGATCTGTAGTGAACTACGATCCCACCGTACAAGACTTAGCGACACACCCAGGAAATGCTAAGTCTGACTTCTCGTCCTGGTCTGCACAGGACTCTCAGGCTCACAAGGCCTCACTGCACTAACTCTGAGTGCTCTGGACTCCTCCCGCAACCTGTAGTGCATAGTCGGAGGGTCTGGGTTACCACTGTGACACACGCACGGATTATTGTTGAATAACCCCTATTTACTCCAGTGCCACCGTGACACACGCACGGATTATTGTTGAACACTGCCTTTCTGTCCTCGTGCCACCGTGACACACGCACGGATTATTGTTGAACACGAGTCACCGACCATCTAGACACACACTAGGTAGGTCCTTTCACCCCAAAGGTACAGACCGCGCAATGGGGTTCTACGGTGTTGGGGCACCTAAGTCTATTATAACACAATTATATCTTTCATTACTTTAGAACATACAACTGGATTAATACACTTGTTTATGAACTGTACTAATTTCAACCGCTACTCTGTATATACAGGAGTATTCATAGAGCAAGTCAATTATCTGTATTGTTCAAACATACACACCAGCAATATTTCAGTTAATTAAATCTATTTCAACAATTGCATTAAGCACTTTTGGTTTTCGTTGAACCAAATAAAATCATTGAACTGTTCTACACTGATCAGAAGCTGTTCTAGATCATGTATAATCATACCGAAGCAATTTATAAAATAAAATTCAAGTTTCATCAAATATTGATAAAACGCCTGATAACCACTTATATCAGTGCAGAAATGCACAGTTTACCGAAAAATTCCAACGAAGGAGTTAAATGATGATAACTAAATGAACTCCTACTCACAGCGATTTGGGATGTCCTGATTCGTCCGGAAACGCGTCCAGAGGGTTGTTTTCAACCCTGGATTTGCCCAATTCAGGATCTGTTGCTCACAGCAACCATGCACATATGCTGGAAACGAACCGATTAATAGCTGAGCTTGCTGCGAATCTAACTGAGCTTCCAATTCGAGCTCCAGATAGCTCTTTCCGCTACTGCTGTACGCCCCAAGAACCTTCCCCAAGCTGCTGCACATCGCAGCTTGCTGCTACCGTAGCAGCTTGCTACTCCTGCTGGCCGCCCAAGCAGCACGATGGCTGCTGGCTGCTAGATATCGAAGGAAGAGGAAGGAGAAGAGGAGATCGGGGAAAGCTGGACGCTGGTGAACCGAATCAAATGGGCCCAGAATCGGCCGTTGACGCTACTAGTGTAGCTCTGCAGATTGGTCGACGCTAAAGCTTGCTAGGGCAGCTGATGATGGGCGTTGCTAGGGTGAGCTAGAGGAAGAAGGCAGTGGAAGGAGAAGAAGAAGAAGAAGAGGGCGTCGGCGGATCGGAGCTCTAGGGCTCAAGAAACTGCCCCAAGATCGCCCCTCCTCTTCTCCTCAGTCGGCCGATCGGGCGCCTATGTGTGCCGCTTTGCGGTCCTGTTCCATCGGGTTAAAGAGGAAGATAAAGGAGAAAGATAACCGACCCAAATAAAAAGGATAATTTGCATTATTGGTCCAAGAAAATTAGAAATGCTATAACTTTTTACTCGATTGTCCGATTTAAATGATTCTTCTTGCAAACTTTCAAGCGCTAGATTCTCTACACCCTCAGAGCAATATATCATGCCAATTATGCTGTTTTACTAGTTCAAAGTTCCAATTGCATCAAAAATCACTTTACTCAACTCAATCATCTTAATTATGCACTAATTGTATCTTGTGTATTTAATTCAACTTAATCAACCTGATGATGCACTAACCACCACATGAGCACTTAGGTTAGCTCAATTAACTTAATTATGTACTAATCATGATACTTACATATTAACTTTGATACGGGTCATAACACCTAGGTTCATCACTGAACATGCATTGTTACCACTTATTAGGTAACTATTACCTCTAGGTCCTCAGACCAAGGTATACATCATACTTGTTACACAAGCATTACACATGGCTCACAAGGCCCATTATTTGTCTTGTCACCTTTTACTAGGCAACAACTTGATCATGTGGCTTACAATGCCACTACACATTTTGTTACTTCTCATAAGAAAAATATAATATAATGACACACCAGGCCAATGCATATCTTGTTACTTCTCAGTAAGCAACAAAAGCATATATCACAACATACAATACAATAGTAACACCACTATTTCCTTACCAGGATTAGGGTTTACCATCAAATAGGGTTTTTCATCCTATTACCCAAAATTAGGGTTACGATTTCCCATTACACATTAATTAGGGCTTATGTTCATTTTATGAATCCAAACCTAATTAATTGCTCCACTCCTCTAAGAACCTCTTTTAATATCACAAGCATTCACACATGCTTATTGCTCTTCATCACACATCAATAAATATTATTAATGCAAGGTATGAGTTTATTTCTCATCCTTGCCAGGGTATGATTACATCATACTCATTAGTTTGGCTTAACCCCTTTCTCAAGGTATGTTAGCCTATACTTATCAAAATGTATCAAACTCCTTACATTTCATTGTATCAGTTTATATAACACATTTCATGTGTTTCTTATCCAACTAAATTGGATTTAAAGTGTATCAAGGTGTATCAATTCTGAAGTGTTGAATGTGATATCTATCATGTCTTAATGTATCACTTTTCTTATCACTTCTAACTCACTTGAATTTACCAACTTATCTTGTATTAAGGTATTTCCCTCTTAATACTTTTAACCACTCACCTATCACCTTTATCATATAGTGCATAGGTCACACACTAGATTTGTCCAGCTATCTTTAATGATATGGACTTATCTAATGGTTAGGCATCATTGATATCATTATCAACCACTGTAGGTATCTCAACTCTCAAAATACTATCCACACCATTATTCAGTGTTGCATACATTACTCCTAAGAATGTCCAGTCCTCATTTTTGTAAGGTGTATAGGGTTGATACATGTATGTCAAGTTAATCACATGTATAGAGTTGGATCTATAATGATCTAGGCATCACCTTGTCCCTTATACCCTTACATATTAAAGTATCAATATTACCATTCATATGGTTTATCAATTTCACCTTTCATGGTGTAACATTCTCATCTTACTTGATTATGTTAGCCACATTCTACTTTAGTGTATTGGCCATTATACCCTCATTAGGGTTTCATATATCATTACATGGCATCACCCCGAATTTAAATTTCACATCACATCATTACATCAGAGTTCCACATCACATTATTCTAATTCAGGGTTTCACATGGCATCACCCTAGATTAGGATTTCCCATGGCATCACCCTCAACTAGGGTTTCACATGGTGTCATCCTCATTTAGGGTTTCACATAGAATCATCCTTAATTAGGGTTTCACATGGAATCATCCTTAATTAGGGTTTCACATGGAATCACCCTCAATTAGGGTTTCACATGGAATCACCCTTAATTAGGGTTTCACATAGAATCGTCCTAAATTAGAATTTCCACTTTAATTACCCACAATTAGGGTTTACTATTCATCCCAATTAGGATTCCTATTCAAGTATCCATAATCAGGGTTTACTATTCATCCCAATTTTGGGTTTTACATGACATTACCCTAAATTAGGTTTACACATATCATCACCCTAGATTAGGATTACATCCTTACCCTAGATTAGGGTTTCACTCAAAATTGCCCTGAATTAGGGTTAGGGTTCAACAACCTTGTCAATTAAGGTTTTATGCTCATGATTAGGGTTTTATGATCTCTTTACTAAGGATTATACCCTTAATCACCACATTAATCATACTCAAGTATGAATTCCCTTCTATCATTCTCTCCACTTGATTTGGTTACATCAATCATATGATCAAGTATATACAACTATGATTAACATAATGTATTGAGTTATTGCTATTATAAGCAATTAGGGTTTATCCCTTTAAAGGTACTAATCATTTACATACTTTAGGGATTCAACCTTTATACCTATCATTGATTATCATTGCTATCAATCATTGGATCAATGGAGCAATCATCACCTTCAATTTCCAAATGATTGAATCACATTTGACCTCCATTCGGTTTTGGGGTTTCATCACCAACCAGTTTTGAAACCGTTCGACTCCAAACGGTTTTGAAACTGTTTGACCCCAAATGGTTTCAAGACCATTTGGACTCAAACGGTCTCAAGACTATTTGGGATAAATCAGTCTCAAAACCGCAAGGTTCATCAAGTACATTCATCAATCAAATTGAATGTAATTTGCACCATTGAACTGACCATTGATTAGGCAATTGAAGGATTCATCAATCAACACCATTAGATTTTTATCCAATAATCAAGGATCAACCATTAACCCTCCAAAAGGTTTTGAAACCGTTTGGTCCCAAATAGTTTCAAGACCATTTGGGCTCAAACGATTTCAAAACTATTTGACCCAAATTATCTTGAAATCGTTAGGATCAATCATGGATTCTTCAATCAACTCGATTAGGGTTTCCAATTGAAGGATTGTACATACATTGAATCAATCAATTTGATCCATTGGATCACCATCCAACATGTACTTGGGTTCAGACCTCAAATGGTCAACCTAACCAAACGGTCAACCCTCTCTTGTGGTTTGGAGTCCAAGTCATCAAACGGTTTGCAAACCGTTTGGTCTCCAAATGATTTGGTGAAACTATTTGGACCAAAAGTCCAAAACCATTTGCAACTCAAATTTGTTGAGATGTGTGCTTGTTATGATGTCATCACCATCAACCTTCATCCCCATGAAATCTACTACCATACCCATGGAAGTTGCATCAATTAATCAAAGGTATTTTAAGAAGAACAATTGAATCAATTGAATTGAGAAATTGAGTTCAATAACAATGATTAAGGGTTCAAGTTATATAACCCGTCTCCAAATCTTGGAGCTTCATGTCAAAAATGGTGGATGAAGCTTTTGCAACTCCCCCTAGGCTCGTCCTCAAGCTTTTGGGTTAAAAGATTGGCTAGGGTTGAAGATGGAGTGAAGAAAAGAAGAAATCAATGATTCATTTTCGATTTCCAACATGAAATCATGGTTGAAAGTGATCAAGAAGCTTACCAACAGGTTGGGGGTCGTCCTCCTGCTGCTCCTAAGCTTCCTTGGTCGTTTTTCAAGCAAGGGGAGAAAGAATGATCGAAAAAGCCCTTTGAATTGAGTTGGGAGTGGTGTTTTTATAAGAGAATCAATGAGAGAGAAAATGCTTTATAAAATCTTTTAATTCCAAAATTGGTGCCGCGTCTCCCCCCTCAATTCCTTGCATGAAAATATATCTTCCTCACCTCGGAATTGTTCTTCATTATCCATGAATTAAGGAAAATAAATTAAAGACCTTAATCATATAATAGTAATATCCATAAGTTAGTGGATATTACTTTTTCTTTTAATAATGTGAGTGAGTTATCCATTCCTTTGGATATTTTCGTTGCCTTTGCAAGGAATAAGAACGTTCACACTTGAGAAAACTCAACCATATCGTTTTTGGCTGAAGGACCTTCAATTATTTTTATTTATTCTTGCATTAAATTGAATTAGGGTTTCAATTATGCTTAAATCTTGATTATTTTAATATCAAGATTCTCTCTCCTCCAAAGTGATTCAAATGAGACGAACCTCTCATTTTATTTGCTCTACATGATGCCAAGAAACATTAGGGACTATTTTGAAGTGGTAATTTGCATATTGAACCCTAGGTTTTGGGTAAATTGCATAATATACCAAAACTAGGTTTTAATGCACAAACATTGCTTTATCAGCTCTTTCTTGGTACTCAGGCTTTTCCCAAGCCATACCTCTACATCATCTTCATTCTCATTATGCTTCAACACGTGAGGAACATTTAATCATGTAACATTTGCAAGTTAACCCCTCAACTTGGGTAATTTGCACTTTAGTCTAAAATAAGCAAACATTGCTTCAACATCATCAAAACAGGACCAAAATTGAAACATAAGTTCCTCTTGGCCTTAATTACTTTTCACAAGATAAAATTAAGGATCTAATTATCTTGCTTAAGCAAAACTTCTAGGGTTAAGGCATAACCCAGGTCAGGGATGTTACAAATTATAAACCCCTAACAAGGATTTCGGCCCCGAAATCCCAGATAAAAGGGAGACAAATATTATTCATGCATCATACATCATGTCTTCAAATAACATCTCATTATTATGTAGACACCAGAGAGATTTGATCAACACAAGATTCTTCCACACAAGATTCTCATAGAATCTTTTACACAGGACACATACTCCACTGTCTTTCTCATTATTGATTGTGGAGTTAATTCTGTTTCAGGTAACATCTTTCTTTTTCAAAGAAACATCATACATTATTTATTAATATCATATTTATGCAAAGCATAAACCCCTAACATGTGATGTTCATACTATTTTATAGTCAAACTGATTTCTTGGTCGACAATTCCAGGTAGCCATCATAAATCATCTATTATTTCTTTAGATACCAGGGTCTCTTACCTTGGTATCTGTCACATTTGTTGAAAACACATCACATATTTATCTTCTTTTCATCTTGGAACATTACTTGTTACATATATCTTTTGGAACATTACTGGTTACAACCCCAATTCTTGGGTTCCTTTGCTGAGAAATGTAATTTCTCATATTAAAGATATTTGGAAAAATAATGATACAATTTATTTTAAGTGGATGAATTTCGTTTACAATGGCCTTGTTGTTTGTTTTGTGGGTTTGATTGGCTATTGGGCCCAATAACAAGGAAATTCAATTGGTAAATGAATAATTGAGAAAGCGTGAAAAGAAATATATAGAAACCTCTAGAAGGCAAGATAATGTAATCCAAGGATGGATTTCATGCCTCTTTAGTTCCTTGGATTCCAAGGAGTCCAAAAGTTCATAAAGAATACAATAAGAAAAGAAAAGATCAAATGAGTATTTCCTTGTTAATAAAGAAATTGAAAACATTAATGAAGTGGGGTAAATAAGTGAAAAGAGGTATAATTGAGTTATCCTTGATGGATTTTCATATCCAAAGGATTCCTAATGTTAAAAGGAATGTCAATAAGGAAAATAAAGAGAGAGATAAAGAGAAATCCTCAAAAAGAGATATTTTAATAAAGAAATAAAAAGGAAGATGAGAAATAATGGATAAAAGATAAGTAAAAGGATAATGTATATTCCCAAGATGGGATTTCGAGCCATTAAGGTTCCTTGAGTTTCAAGGAACTCAGAATGATAATTTAATAGCAAAGGAAAGAGAAAATATGTGAGAAATATATATAATTGAGTAATATCTTACACCTAAAGAAAAGACACGTTTTCTCTTAGATATTGAGCCGAAATTTGGCAGAGAAGTAAATTAAGTCATTACTAAGTTTTACTCAAAATTTGGGATTAATTAGACAACCGGTTTGGGAGATATGATTTTTCTAAATAAAGAGGAATGCCATTAAAATGTCATTTTATTTCTGATATTCGTTTTGGGCACGCGCGATGATAGCCCTTGGATCCGGGATCGATGGTGGCTGTGCCATCACCTACCTCGGGCAGGAGAAAGGAAAGAACGAATATTACTGGGAAACTTCCCGATCACTTTTCTCGCGAGACAGTTGGTGTGCAAACAAGGAAACCCCTTTAGTAGATGGGCAAGGCACAGACGAACCAGATCATCCTGTATTTTGGTGCCTTTGGAAGGTATTTGACGGAAACCCCAATTCTTATCTCCACGGCAATCGACCCCCCGACCCAGACCTATAAAAGGAGGACTGAAGAGCCCCGGAGGGGGAATTAACTCATCCTCAAGGATTCTATAGACATCCCAAACTTGTTCCTTCAGTCAATTCGAAAGAAAACACCTTCCTTCACCACCTGTGATCCACCTCGGAACCAAGTACCTGTCGTGGGACTATCCTCTGTGCTCCTGATGAATCCTCCAGATTCATCTGCACAGTCGCCAATTCTAAGGATTTTATTCCTCATATTGAGTGATTTACCCTCTCTTTGGTTCACCTTGAGTATTTCATTAATTCCTTGCAAATATTGCCTAAATAGTTCTAATTACTAGTTTATTCAATGATATTATCTCTTACACATTCTCCTTTCCCTCTGCAGATCACTCGCAACCATCCGATCGAGATCCAACAGTTTGGTTTCATCCTTTCAGTCCCAAATCCATTCAGTCTTGACCTCATTCGGTCTTGACCACCATTCGGTTCTCTCTCCCGGTCTCGAAACTGTGAGCATCTAATACCGTCAGATCACGAATTAACGGCCCATCTTCATCCAGCCATTCGGTCTTGCCTCCACAACTCCTCTCACGGTCTCTAGACCACGTGAGCCCTCACAGTCTCAAGACCGCGAGAGGCCTCACGATCCCAAAGACCGTGAGAGGCCTCATGATCCCAAAGACCGCGAGAACCCTCACGGTCTCAAGACCGCGAGAACCCTCACGGTCTCAAGACCGCGAGAGGCCCCACGATCCCAAAGACCGTTTGCTGTTCACTCCCACGTGAAGGCCAAATCATGAAACCGCATGCTTGCGATGCATGGAGAACGCAAGGCACCTTTTGTCTAGTAGTGTTCACGTGAAATGGAGAGTTGTAGCAGCCTGTACGCCCACGTGATGGCAGCTGCCACGATTGAATGAAATAGAGAAAACTGTTTGGGAGAAAGAAGAGCGCAGCGCAAAACCGAGAGGAGAAGAAGCAGCACAAGACCGAGAGAAGGTAAGACCGCGAGGGCTGAAGTGAGCATCGAGACCGCGAAGGCATCGAGACCGCGAGGGCTGAAGTGAGCATCGAGACCGCGAAGGCTGAGGTGAGCATTAAGACCGCGAGGGCTGAAGTAAGTATCAAGACCGCGAAGAGTGCATGCATGCACACAGCATGACCGAGAGAACAAAAACCGAATGGAAGAGAGTAAAATGTAAACCGTTTGGATAAGATATTTTTGGTCTGGAATCACACAAAAAAATGTGTGAGCCAGTCCAGTGCCTATAAATAGGACCCCAAGGGTCCCCATTAGGCACCCGATCTCACTACGGCCCAAGACTGCCGGACTGGGACCAGGCCGGAACGCTGCCAGATTGCCCGAGCACTGTTTCCGACCAAACTTCACCCACAGCCTCAGAATCCCATCCTGAGTCCAGATCCGGTGAGCAGCCAGTCCGGGCGCAGGTCTAGTAGGTTGTTCCATCACCATCTCACCATTGCTCACACCATAGCTCCACCTCATTCTACTCTTGCTATTTCGGAGGTTGACTCGAAGATCGAGGCGGAGAAACGGATGACATCGACCACGACGGAGCAGTCCCGGAGACTGCGACGATCTACACCGGGCTGTCATAGATCTACTCTTCTGCTCCGACGATGCTTTCTTTCTCTCTCTTCTCCTTATTTGTTGCTCCCTCTATGAGGAGCGAGTAGTTCCATCCACTGGGGTGCGGGGACTAGCCCCGCTTCCCGTGTTTTGTATCCTATACTAAAAAGATGTTATCATTTCATTTCAATACTAAATCGTTTCATACATGCTTGAATGTTGGCCGCATTCTTGTATGCATCTATTGTCTTTCGTTGTGGTTTGTCTACGACCGCTCTTGAGACTCGAATACCGATTTAGTTTTGGTTTCTGGTGCGTGTATCCACCGCGCACCCGTTTCGGTATCTAGGAACGCTTTCTAAGGGGTGGAGTAAACTCACCTCCATCGTTGTACTTTTGTACTATGAAATGGAATCAGTTGACGTACAAAAGTGTGACCTTGACAGGTCGAGGAACACACTCTGAGGAGAGAGTGGTGCAAAGTACTTGACCATTCGTTCGGGAATGGCTGACGTTGCAACACTCTCACGTTTCTCGTAGCTATATCCTCGAAAGAGGGATAGTCTATAAGGATACTAATCGAATTGGTAATTTTCGCTCGCTTGTTAGTTTCCCGATGCACGTTTCACGAGGTTGAGTAAGATTTTCTCTTCGGAGACTACATATCTTCATTGACACATAGATACGTACCGGATGAGAGTTACTCAACCCGTGAAGGATGTATGCATTACTCTTGTCCTATAAGACATCGGTATTGTACAACATCCATGTATCCTGCTTACAAGTCTCGCTACGTTTGGTACAAGTACAATTCATGTGTAGTGGTGGTGAATACACGCATCACCCCAGTGATCCATCTTCATCTGCTAATCTCAGTTTTTAATCCTTAAACTAGTTTTTATTCTTGCCTTTACTTTTGCATGTTTTAGGTTAAATAACTCAAATCAAACTTCTGGTCTTAGATGATTAACTTAGATTGATACGAAACAAGAAAAAGACACTCAGATTCTTAACGTTGTCCTTTGGGTTCGATCCTAAATCTGTACTACGATAAGGCTTCCACACTCTTGTGGGGTTGGAGCATTTATCTAGCACCAGTTGTAGGTAAACCTAGAGAGAACATCAACTCCCTAGGGTTTTTGGTGTATATTAGGACTTCCATTGGAAGAGTAATCTTTTGGTGTAAGTTCTAGCTCCATCAAAAAATGGCGCCGTTGCCGGGGACAACGATATAAGAATCGTCTTTTTCAAATTTTGTGTCGATTTAGATTTCTCTAGGGTTTTCTTTTCTTTTCAAAAACCTAAAAAGTAAAGGACTTAGTCTTGCATATCATCTTGGATTTGAAGTGGTTGGTCAAACTTGATAAACTCTTTCTTTGATTTCAGGTACCAATTCTCCTCAAAATGAAGCAGTCAGTGCCACCAACCAATAGTTGTCAATTCTGTAGCGACTATTCTCATGCATCGATCAACTGTTTCAATGTTCATCCTCTCTACGTGATGGCCTTGCGTCAAGTAATCATGAATCGTATAGTCGGGAAACTCAGAGCAGCCATTCCATACAACTATGGATATAATGCAGGTTATATTCCATATCACCCCGGAGGCTACTACGAGAAACCTAACTATGGCGGATTTCAAGGCGTAGACTGCAATACAAGAGGGCAATTGGAAAGCAACTCAAATCAATACTATGATGAGGGAAACTATTATCAACATCAATCAAACGGGTGCCATGAAGAGCCTTTTCATAAAAATCAACACATATTGATGGAGGAACTACATGCCTTACAAACATCGGTGGCTCAACAACTAGCTGATCAGACAGCCGCAACCAAGAAGTTGATAGCCGACCTTAATCAACTTACGCAACTTGTCAACGCTCCTGAGCAACACGCAGGACAGCCACAAAATTTAACTAAGCACATCTCTAGTCCACATGTTGCAATAAATTATGATGATGACTACGAAATCATGTGGAATGTGCCTCCCAATAATTTTCAAGTGCCAGTACAGGGTGGGGAATCATCCTCAGAACCAATGACTGAACTCAAGGATGATACCTTCACCACACCACAGGAAAAAGAATCATTCTTCGAGCCGAAGTCTGACCCGAATAATGACTCTTGCACTATGCTCTTAGATGAAAGCATGAGTAACCAATATGAAGATTTTCTTCAATTGGGAGATAAATTGGGAACAAATTTTAATGATTATCCATCTTCTCCCCCCATAAACTCAGACCCGTCCATACAGATTGAGGGACAATCAGCAATGATTGACTCCTTATATGACAAATATTCTTCAACTTCAACTGTCTTGTCGTTAAATTCCAATAAAGAAGGGTCTACGTTACAAGAACTCTACACTCTTTCACAGTCGGACTTAGATGAATATGTGATTGATTCAGATGAGGAGACATATTTTATGCAAGAGACTCAAATGATTCCATTACTGGAAAAGGATCTAGTTTTTCCTTATGAAGACATTTCTGATCATTCGGCTGATCTAGAAACAAACTTCGAGGATGGGACTGACCAAGATCCTGACCCAGAGACGAACCATACCATTCTCACTGATGATGAAACAGAATCAAGGGAGGATGAGGGGTCTCAAGATGACAATCCTATGACGGGTCCTTCCCATGAGATGACACCTCCACAAGGAGTTCTGACGGAGCTAGTCCTCGAACAAGAACATGATTTTTCTATTGAATCTCCTTCTAGTCACTTGAACGAGTTGAAAGTGCACCATGAAGAGAAACATGAACCATCTCTTGACTTTGGGACGGATTATGATATTATCATAAACTCTTGTAATGACAAAAAGGACCCCTGGGATGACATCAAGCTACAAACCTATCCCTTTATAGCCACTCATCCCTATGAAGAAGCCCCCCCTAACACTCATGAAACTGAGATTTATCCATTACCTGAGCTAGTTTCCATTCCTCTCATAGAAACTCTTCCCAAGCACTCAATTGAACTGGAGGAGTGTTATGAACAAGAACTGGAACAACAATGTATCAGTCCCAATATTGAAGAAACGGGTTCATCAAGGGATTTTAGCCCTCAAAATGATATGTCAAGGACTAATCCCTCTCACGAAGAGACATCACTGGAACCCCTATCTCAGGATCCCATGATTTCCTCACCCGAGCAAGAGTTCATTCTACCAGTCAAATCCTCTTCTAGTTACTTGGATGAATTAAGGATGTTCTACGAAGAAAATTCCAAACAAAACCTTGAAAAGAGGAACGACGCTCTTACCAAATTCAATATTGATAAAGATGATGATACTTCTCAAAATAACTTCTTTGAAGAAGAAACGTCACCCTGGCCACCATATCCTACACAAGAAAACCCAGGTGATGAAATGAAGCCAGAACCGGATCCACCACCTGATCCTAGACAGGAGGAAGTTCAAGTGGCCGACCCTCAATCAACTGCCCTAGATTTTGAAGAAAGTAGTTTTACTTTGAACTTCGAGGGTGAGCCACAACTGGAAGGCACAAGTGGGCATAACCTTGATTTCTCGCATAGACCTCCAGTTTCGACTGCTTATGTTCCACCTCCCTCGCTGATAGAGGAAGGTCTCTGGATTCTTCTGGAAGGACAACGAGGTCAAAGTGAGGTGCATCCAAGTCATCTAGAAGATTTGTTCAAGTTGCCACAACTTCCCAGCCAACAAGTTGTTCAGACCACTTCCTCATTTTCGGCACCAGCTATCGCAAGGCATCTTTGCCGGACTTTCTTCCAACTAAGAGGACCGCCTGGTTAACATCACGCAGCCCTTCCCCTCCACCTCGAATCTAATATTTGTTCAGAAATGAATGAATTTATGAGTTCGAGGTGGAGGGCGGGTGGTATGACTTTCACTCCACCCTCTATCTTTATTGCTTCCTGCTTTTCCATTCTAGTTTCTTTTTTATAATTCTTTCCGCCTTTTTGTTAGTTTTCTAAAAATAAAGCCTTTACCTAGTCGGCTTTTGCTTTACGAATCTGTGATCATCACCTCTTTTGCGTTGCAAATTTCCTGGAAAAGAATACTTAAAACTAGCCAATGCGTGTTTTTCATTTTGATTTGTCTATGAATCCTAATGTCAAACTTCCAAACAGGAAATGATGATACACTTCAATAAAGTTGAGATAAATCAAATACATCACGCCTTTATCTGATTAATGGATCTGTTGTATGGATTTCTCATTTGATGTTTCATCATGTCTCTTTTTTAGCAGAGTGTGATGGAGAATAGAGACCTGTCGCATGGAATCACTAAGCAAACTGCATCATGATCCAAACTCTCTTCTACACTTCTTCCTTCATTTTCATACCCCTCTGTTCACTAACCATGCCAAAGTTTTAAGTTCGGTGTGGCACGCCACACTCCTTTCTAGTGAAAACTAGAACGTTGCCGAACTTTAAGTTCGGTGTGGTAAACCACACCTCTGCAAAACTCTAAGTTCGGTGTGGTACACCACACCCCTCTTTCCACTACCGCTTCTTCCATACCCCTCAATACATAACAGGGGCATGCCACCTTCTCAAAGAGTATACAATGATATTTGTGCACATACCGAGGTTGGTGAAAAATCTACCCCGATTCCAAAAAGAGGCCTGGCAGCCCAAATATGAAAAAAAATAAATCCAAAAATACCCTTTGTCCTAAGCCAGGTGAGAATGAATAAAAGCCAGAGTGTGAATAAAAACATGAGAGTTGTGCCCTGAATAAGGATAACCGATAAAGGTCTTACCCTGCCGGTACATTAGCTGCCCTCATGAAGGCATATGTGTCGTGACCGGTAGTGAGATCCTAAGGATCCAAAAATAACCCCTTACCTCTCCTCAAAGAGGTAAAATAGCCAAAAGCCTTAAGCCAACCTATACACACTTCTGAGTTACCTTTAGAAAAAGAAAAAAAATCGGGTGTAAGGCTAAGCCAACCAGAGTTGTACATAAATCATTCAAAGTATCTCGATGAGTCAGTTAATTTTAAGAGTCTTGATTCAATTAGAGGAGAGACTCTTATCTTTTGATCACACCCCCATTCTCTCCTCTTTCAACACCAGTGACAGATCATATGCATTTTGTTGATTCTGTGGGTCTGTTCAAAATCCCATAAAACTCTTTAACATGATCGATACAACAGAGAGTGAGAAGGAAGTACTTTAGTAAAGTAAACTCAGAAATGAGGATATCACAAGATGTATTCCGTGATCTAAGGAAGCTTTGATGTTCTATCCATCCGAGCCATGAACAAAATTACAATTTGACAATAGGATGAGGAAATCACAAGATGAACGATTTCTTTGGCGACTGTTTTAAGTCTTCCGTTCCTCGGGACGAGTAACGCTTAAGTTCAGTGTGGCGATGAATCCTCTAGATCCACCTTCAGTCACCAATTCTAAGGATTTTCGACGTTTTTGCCCTAATTTTGTTTTGTCTCATTTTCCCTTTTCTCTTTTCTCGTGAAAATTCTGACACTTACATGCAGATGAGGTAATTACGAGACGAACGAGCTTTTTGTCGACTATCTTAAGTTTTTCTCCATTCCTCGGGACGAGTAACGCTCAAGTTCGGTGTGGTGATGAATCCTCCAGATTCATCTGCACAGTCGCCAATTCTAAGGATTTTATTCCTCATATTGAGTGATTTACCCTCTCTTTGGTTCACCTTGAGTATTTCATTAATTCCTTGCAAATATTGCCTAAATAGTTCTAATTACTAGTTTATTCGATGATATTATCTCTTACACATTCTCCTTTCCCTCTGCAGATCACTCGCAACCATCGGATCGAGATCCAACAGTTCGGTTTCATCCTTTCGGTCCCAAATCCATTCGGTCTTGACCTCATTTGGTCTTGACCACCATTCGGTTCTCTCTCCCGGTCTCGAAACCGTGAGCATCTAATACCGTCAGATCACGAATTAATGACCCATCTTCATCCAGCCATTCGGTCTTGCCTCCACAACTCCTCTCACGGTTTCTAGACCACGTGAGCCCTCACGGTCTCAAGACCGCGAGAGGCCTCACGATCCCAAAGACCGCGAGAGGCCTCACGATCCCAAAGACCGCGAGAACCCTCACGGTCTAAAGACCGCGAGAGGCCTCATGATCCCAAAAACCGCGAGAACCCTCACGGTCTCAAGACCGCGAGAGGCCCCACGATCCCAAAGACCGTTTGCTGTTCACTCCCACGTGAAGGCCAAATCATGAAACCGCAGGCTTGCGATGCATGGAGAACGCAAGGCACCTTTTGTCTAGTAGTGTTCACGTGAAATGGAGAGTTGTAGCAGCCTGTACGCCCACGTGATGGCAGCTGCCACGATTGAATGAAATAGAGAAAACCGTTTGGGAGAAAGAAGAGCGCAGCGCAAAACCGAGAGGAGAAGAAGCAGCGCAAGACCGAGAGAAGGTAAGACCGCGAGGGCTGAAGTGAGCATCGAGACCGCGAAGGCATCGAGACCGCGAGGGATGAAGTGAGCATCGAGACCGCGAAGGCATCGAGACCGCGAAGGCTGAGGTGAGCATTAAGACCGCGAGGGATGAAGTAAGTATCAAGACCGCGAAGAGTGCATGCATGCACACAGCGTGACCGAGAGAACAGAAACCGAATGGAAGAGAGTAAAATGTAAACCGTTTGGATAAGATATTTTCGGTCTGGAATCACACACAAAAAATGTGAGAGCCAGTCCAGTGCCTATAAATAGGACCCCAAGGGTCCCCATTAGGCACCCGATCTCACTACGGCCCAAGGCTGCCGGACTGGGACCAGGCTGGAACGCTGCCAGATTGCCCGACCACCGTTTCCAACCAAACTTCACCCACAGCCTCAGAATCCCATCTTGAGTCCAGATCCGGTGAGCAGCCAGTCCGGGCGCAGGTCTAGTAGGTTGTTCCATCACCATCTCACCATTGCTCACACCATAGCTCCACCTCATCCTACTCTTGCTATTCCAGAGGTTGACCCGAAGATCGAGGCGGAGAAACGGACGACATCGACCACGACGGAGCAGTCCCAGAGACTGCAACGATCTACACCGGGCTGTCATAGATCTACTCTTCTGCTCCGACGATGCTTTCTTTCTCTCTCTTCTCCTTCTGTGTTGCTCCCTCTATGAGGAGCGAGTAGTTCCATCCACTGGGGTGCGGGGACTAGCCCCGTTGCCCGTGTTTTGTATCATGTACTAAAAAGATGTTATCATTTTGTTTCAATACTAAATCGTTTCATACATGCTTGAATGTTGGCCGCATTCTTATATGCATCTATTGTCTTTCGTTGTGGTTTGTCTACGACCGCTCTTGAGACTCGAATACTGATTTAGTTTTGGTTTCTGGTGTGTGTATCCACCGCGCACCCGTTTCGGTATCTAGGAACGCTTTCTAAGGGGTGGAGTAAACTCACCTCCATCGTTGTACTTTTGTACTATGAAATGGAATCAGTTGACGTACAAAAGTGTGACCTTGACAGGTCGAGGAACACACTCTAAGGAGAGAGTGGTGCAAAGTACTTGACCATTCGTTCGGGAATGGCTGACGTTGCAACACTCTCACGTTTCTCGTAGCTATATCCTCGAAAAAGGGATAGTCTATAAGGATACTAATCGAATTGGTAATTTTCGCTCGCTTGTTAGTTTCCCGATGCACGTTTCACGAGGTTGAGTAAGATTTTCTCTTCGGAGACTACATATCTTCATTGACATGTAGATACGTACCGGATGAGAGTTACTCAACCCGTGAAGGATGTATGCATTACTCTTGTCCTATAAGACATCGGTATTGTACAACATCCATGTATCCTGCTTACAAGTCTCGCTACGTTTGGTACAAGTACAATTCATGTGTAGTGGTGGTGAATACCCGCATCACCCCAGTGATCCATCATCATCTGCTAATCTCAGTTTTTAATCCTTAAACTAGTTTTTATTCTTGCCTTTACTTTTGCATGTTTTAGGTTAAATAACTCAAATCAAACTTCTGGTCTTAGATGATTAACTTAGATTGATACGAAACAAGAAAAAGACACTCAGATTCTTAACGTTGTCCTTTGGGTTCGATCCTAAATCTGTACTACGATAAGCCTTCCACACTCTTGTGGGGTTGGAGCATTTATCTAGCACCAGTTGTAGGTAAACCTAGAGAGAACATCAACTCCCTAGGGTTTTTGGTGTATATTAGGACTTCCATTGGAAGAGTAATCTTTTGGTGTAAGTTCTAGATCCATCAGCTCCCTACTTTTCCGGCCTATCTGACGCATCAAAGGCCACCATTGACTTTGGTGGGGTGTGGCGGAGGGATGAAGACCTTCACCCTCTTCTGGGAGGGCTGGAAACTCGAAGTCAACCACCCAGTTGATCGAGCCAGCGACATGGTTCGCAGATCAGGGGAGCGTGCGGAGGTTGAAGAAGAAAAGGAGGAATGACCTCCTTGCCCCGGGGGTGCGTGGCTCTAAAGTGGAACTGCAGGGGCGAAAGCGTCAATAGACCTGGTCTGACTTGTTGCTAGCAAGGAGCAAACCGCCAGGTGGCAGCCTTCGATTGGCTCGAAGGTAATTAACTTTGTGAAAATCATAGTTAATGATTTATAACTCTGATGATAAAAAGTTATACATGAAAATTGATCAAGAGAACTCAAGGAATCCAATAGAAATATAATTGAAGCCTAATTCAGCTTGCAATTCAAAAAGTATGTAAAGATGCTATCTTTAATGGTTTATCTAATGAAAAACCCTAATCTTTATTGATTAATGATTTGGGGAAAGGTTATAGGGACGTTTAAAGTTGATATTAACTTGTTGTTAATAAAAGGGTAAATTAGATAAAAAAGAATGATCTTTAAGCATAGTTGGTTTAATGTAGGGATTCCATGTTCATAAATATGCTTTATTGGGCCTTGAAACCCTAATATTAATAAATGTGACTCTTAATGACCTTAATTGCTCAATTTCATGATTAAAGTTGAGATAAGATGATTCTAAGCTATTTTGAGTTTAAAAGATCCTAATTGATGATAAATGAGCGTAATAATCTTGTCATATATTAAAAGGATAAAAATAGTAGCTTTAATGTAAAAGAGGCTTAATGGACTTATTTAATGGTTAATTATGCCTTTAATCCGAAACTGAGGATTAGATGTTGAAATAATTAGGGTTTGTGATCAATTGCATTAAATTAGGGTTTAAAATAGTAAAAGATGAAGGGAAACCCTAATTGCAATGAAAACCCTAAAAGTGGACTAGAAACCCTAGGAAGCGAGCTAGATTTCATTGATCTTAATGACATGAGCAATAAAAGGAAATTGTATAATTGTTTCAGGATCTTATTGAATGCTTGCTTGCCTATTGATTGATTGGATTATTTCTATCTCACATCACCTTGACAGGTATGTGGTTACGCTCATGATTATCCCACATTAGTTTTCCGAGGATTTTATCGATGTTTATATTGTGGCTTGAATTAATTGTTGGATGAATTTAATTCATGCAATTTATAATGTGAATATGACTATCACATAAGAGATGTGCCTACTAGCTCAGATCCTAGTCCCCTTTGTAGCTTAATGGGTTGACCTAGTACATGGCTACCAATGGGGTAGGTCCATCAGGTTATTGGATGACTTAGTATATGGCTACCAATGGGGTAGGTTCATCAAGTCACTTTGAGTCGGGGATTGGACTACCTATGGGTAGTGCCATGCGACTCAGCCCTAGATATTGATCTACCTGTTAGGTAGGATCATGCGGGGTTTAATAAGGATCTACCTAGAGAGAGGTAGTATCTCAGTCCGCTGCAGGGACAGCGCAGAGATAGGGGATGGGAAAGGATTGAGTAGTATGTTTTAAAATGTAATCTTAGTTGTTAAATAATACTTGGTTGATTACTTTGTTATTATAGTTGCACGATTATTGTTTCCCCCACATACTAGCTTCTTGTTGACTGACGTTTTGTTTGTCGGCGTTTTAGGTACAATGAAAAGAACAAACAGTAAAGTGGCATTGTGAAAATAAAACATAAAGTGCAAGGAGTATTAGATAGAGTAGATTCAAGCTTGGATAGATAGATTTCCAAAGTTTTAAAAGGCATGCAAAGTTTTAATTTTTTACCAGATTTTAGTTTAGTTAGTAGAATTTCATAATTATTATTGATTATTTGTCGAACCTTTGATCCGGGTTATTGGATAATGGCTCTGACCTTTCGGTCTCCCTTAATTGGGGGTTACCGGGAGGCGGGGTCATTACAATTGGTATCAGAGCATAGGTTCCTCATTTAATCTTTAATAATTATTAAATTTTACAAATTCCATAGAACCAAGGGAGTTATTAGAGGATTATCCGAAAGACATAGGTGTCTAGAAAAGGATCACGACCGGGGGCTGGCAATATTTTCCTCCACACCGCTAGTCGGAATACGAGGGCTCCCGGATCTGTGTGACTGCCTGGCCAAAGTCTTAGGGTATGATTCGAAATAAGATACCTTTAGGACTCTCTCATCTTGTTCATCCCTTCTCAACTCAAATTCTGTTAAAGACGTTAAGGATTAGGGTTTTCTCTCTTTTCCTCACCCTCTTGAGGTATGGGTAAGGTTGATAAGGATTAAGGAATCCTCCACCAAATTAATAAAAAGCATGTAAATAAGATGTCATGGACATAAGCTTAATAGAGTAAGTGTAAAAGAATAGATACATACTTAGGTCATATGACACGAGTTGTCATTGCCCTCAAGAGATACCTGAGGATAGACCTCCTTGTTAGGAGTATAAGTAAAGAAAGTTAGTCTTAGAGGTAGAGATCTCCATTAAAAGTAGAGACCTAGCACATCCTCTGAGGATGATGTTAACCCTAACCCTAAGTGAAGGTTAGAGAGAGAGATGGAATGATGAGTTAGATGTCATGATTGACTAGGTGTTTGGATGGACATGCCTTTGGATTTCCATACGAGCCATGAGAGGTTGGATGACCTAGCACCTTTGGCAACCCAACCCTGGGAAGGATCGGGCATGTTGGAGCGAAAGATAGCTCCTCCATGGATGAGGTTAGAGAAAAACCTATGGAAACCTTATGGGTAGTTGCAAGTAGGATATAGCTTGCACCCTGAGTACATCAATGGTACAACAGTAGGTTGAAACCCTGTCCAGGATAGCTTATGAGATAAGTATAAAGAGCTATGGATAACCATGAGTAGACATAAGTTTGAGCATAGGCTTCACCCGCGTAGAGGTATGCCTGTGAGCTTGATCCTTCATGGAGAGAGGACCTCTAGTAGTATGGTTGGATGTGGAGTTAGCTCTAGAGAGAGAAAGCAGGACCCCAGCATGGAGGATGGAAGCCTAAAACCCCGAGATTTGAGGAACATTGGGGAGTTGAGGATGATGCGACCTAAGTGGATGATAGTGGTTGCCTTATGCTTGACCCCTGGAGGCTGATGATATTTTGGTTGCCTTTAGAGGAACCAAACCCTAGAGAGAGGATGAGGCTTCTGGTACGTATGTGCCTATGGTATAGATGTTTACCTTCTGAGATAGGAAGAAGAGTTCTTTAGACCTAAAAAGGTTTAGTAACTGGTTGTGAGGCCTTATACCTAGTAGGTTGTCCTTGAGGAGGACTCAACTCTGAGGTGTTTCTCATATAAAAGGGTCATGGGAGTACATGACATACCTTGGACATGCTTGATTCGTGGTTAAGAGATGGAGCATGCAGTTGGACACGCAAAGGTGAACCTGGGGTTCCTAGGCTTAAGAGGGGAAGCAGTGTATCTGATGCTCATGATGAGATTTGAGTCTCTATAGTTTCGAGTATGATACTCCTCAGGTGAAGAGGTAAAGGAAACCCCTTAAGTTAAGGGTATGTTTGATGGACCCCTTGCAAATAAGTTGGTCTAATGTTGAGTATGAGAACAAGTACGACCTAGTATGGTTTAGTAGGTGGTCTGCCTGTGTCGTAGTGGTGGTTGGGTTAAGCATGCTCATATGAATGTAAACCCTAAGGATAGGCTGTGACCTTGTTGTCAAGAGTTTTAGTTTCCTCCCATCCTGGGAGAGGGACCCTTTGGTTGGGTGTATACCAGTTTTGTTGGTGTTGAGGTAACCTAAAGAGGTTTCATAGGATCTTGAGAAAGCTAAGTGAAAATTACATGGTATGAGATTGAACATGTAGACCCATAGTTAACCATCTCTAAGTGCATATGGATGTGTTACCATGGAGGTAACCTGTATGGGGCTTGACCAAGGTAGGTAGGTCGCCATGATCCCTGAGAAAGGATGAAAGACATCCCAAGAATGCAGAGAGAGATGATGAAGGATTGGGTAAGGTTCTAAGTTGGACATGTACTATAATAGAATCCCAAGTCTATCCTAGGGTCAGGTAGGGATAAGACTGATGGAAGGAGTTGTCTAATTCCCTAGTTGCACATGACCATAGGGTTGGGAGGTAACAACTATCATTGTCTGAGGGCCATGGGTTAGGAGATTGATCACCTTCATGAACTCATGGGACCCAAAGGGCAGGTGAGTAGGGCACTCTCTGGATGCATAAGGGAAAAGGGATGACCCCAAAAGTGTCGGCACCCTATAGACCTAGAGGAGATGACCAAGGATTGTGTGGTGACCCAAGTAGGTTCGAGACCAGTTTTCCATGGAAGTAATTTTGATATCATGATGATTGTGATGTAGAGACATAAGGTGCACGTTTCAACTTAGAATTGAAGGTGTACTGGCAAGGTGGGATGTACCATCTCTACTCTTGGAACATGAAGAATTTTGTGTTTGGACAGCCGCCAAATGCTTATTTCCTCTTGTTATGGGTGGTAGAGATGGGACAGTACGCATGCCATACACCAAGGATAAAAGATGATGTGAGTTGGAACGTTGCTACGAGGTATGAGGACAAAGATGATAGCATACCTTTGTGGAGTGAATGATACATGGATGGTTTACAAACCCCAAGAGTATTAAGGTAGTCATCTTGTAAGGGTGTTGTAACATGAGCTATGTGGAATTTGCATGTGGTACAAGGTTGAGTTTGATAACCAAGAGGATGATCTCAGAGTTTCTTAATGAAGACAAACTTAGACTTTGAGATGAGATGATAAGTATCATACATGGAGGTGTATGCCCTCAACAATACCTAACACCTAAGGATAAGAAATGGTAATGAATGCTTTGGTTGAGATATAGCTGCCTAGTTTAGCTGGAAGCTAGAAGAAGGTGAGGTTGTTAGGCTAACCTTAAGTTGAGAAAAAGAGGTAAGTTTGGCTAACACTCAGATGTATCAATAGCGGTTAATCAAGTAAATGATTGTTTGGTTAGCCATCCTAGTCTGTGATATAATGAAAGGATGGTTATAGAACCTCAAATGTACTTCTCTAGAAAGGAAAGTGATGAAACCCTAATGAGAGTGGTTTAGGGTTTCTGAGGTATTGATCTTGAGGAATCATGACATATCAGAGATCATGGTTTTAAGATCACCAAACACCGTGATACTACAAAGATAGTAAGTGATAGTAGCACTTTGGCTGCTTGATGTGAAGTTGCATGTAGCATGCGGCCATGCAAGCCAAGGGTGAAAGACGAATACTAGTAACCATGTGCTTTGATTTAGAGGTTAAGAATCCCAGAGAGGGAATGGGAGTTCATCCACTATGTATAGTGGTAAGTCTCCCCTTGACCAAGAAGGTCAAGATGCAATATGGGTTATGGTAGATCACCTTACCTGGATGACATGAGAAAGAAAGGAGTACTTTCATGGGACAGATCCTGTTGAACTACTTATAATAGAAAGATGGTTCAACTACACCATGATGTGAGTGCAAAGTTTTTGAGTATAACCTAAAGATTCACTTCCATGAGGTATGGAAGTAGATACATGGAGAACTCGATGCTAGAATAGTTTATCACCCCTAACTAATGGTTAGTACGATCCAGACTAAAGGGTCTAATGAGAGCACGTGTGCTCATTCAGGGTGATACACGGAGAACAGTTCCTATGATGTGATGTTAACCACCATAGCCTTTATCGGGATGCAAGAAGTCTTATAGAGAGGATGTGTCGGACACCACTTCATTAAGATGATGTTGGTGAAGGAGGCCTCGTGAAGGTCTGAAAAGAACCACAGTGTGTGCAGATGAAGTCGCTTTGATCGTGCAATGGCTGAGAGAGCCCAGAGGCGACATGAGTCACGAGCTGATGTAAAGCAGACCGACATGCAATTCACTGTGGGAGAGTATGTGATGTGAAAATCCGACCCCTCTAAGCTACAGCTGAGAAAGCTGAGTCCCCGATATATGGGTCCATTTGAGATGGATTGGTGGATATGGTTGTGTTTAACCTTACCCCTCATGATAACATGAGGTATAATGTGTTACATGAGTCCGATCTATAGCGCTATGTGAGATACCCAAGCCATGTGCTGAGCCCTGAACCTATTCAGCTTTTGAGAGGCTGAAATGTCCTGAGTCACCTATGAGGGTACGATATACCAAGGTAAGAAAGAACTCAGATGGAAGAATATGAGATGATGAAGGTTCTTGGGGAGCACCATGGAAAGGGTAAGGCCACATGGGAGCCATGATGGACATATCAAAGGCTTATCCTGAATTGTTTGTTTGTTTGATGGAATTTTGAGGGCAAAATACCTATAAGAGGGGAAGGATGTTACAACCCCAATTTTTTGAGTTCCTTTGTTGAGAAATGTAATTTCTCATTAAAAGATATTTGGAAAAATAATGATAATTTTTTTTTTTGAGTGGATGAATTTCGTTTACAATGGCCTTGTTGATTGTTTTGTGGGCTTGATTGGCTATTGGGCCCAATAATAAGGAAATTCAATTGGTAAATGAATAATTGAGAAAGCGTGAAAAGAAAGATATAAAAACCTCTAGAAGGCAAGAGAATGTAATCCAAGGATGGATTTTGTGCCTCTTTAGTTCCTTGGATTCCAAGGAGTCCAAAAGTGCATAAAGAATACAATAAGAAAAGAAAAGATCAAATGAGTATTTCCTTGTTAATAAAGAAATTGAAAACATTGATGAAGTGTGGGAAATAAGTGAAAAGTGGTATAATTGAGTTATCCTTGATGGATTTTCGTATCCAAAGGATTCCTAATGTTAAAAGGAATTCCAATAAGGAAAATAAAGAGAGAGATAAAGAGAAATCCTCAAAAAGAGATATTTTAATAAAGATATAAAAAGGAAGATGAGAAATAATGGATAAAAGATAAGTAAAAGGCTAATGTATATTCCCAAGATGGGATTTTGATCCATTAAGGTTCCTTGAGGTTCAAGGAACTCAGAATGATAATTTAATAGCAAAGGAAAGAGAAAATATGTGAGAAATATATATAATTGAGTAATATCTTACACCTAAAGAAAAGACACGTTTTCTCTTAGATATTGAGACCAAATTTGGCAGAGAAGTAAATTAAGTCATTACTAAGTTTTCCTCAAAATTTGGGATTAATTAGACAACCGGTTTGGGATATATGGTTTTTCTAAATAAAAAGGAATGCCATTAAAATGTCATTTTATTTCAGATATTCGTTTTGGGCACGTGTGATGATAGCCCTTGGATTCGGGATCGATGGTGGCTGTGCCATCACCTACCTCAGGCAGGAGAAAGGAAAGAACGAATATTACTGGGAAACTTCCTGATCACTTTTCTCGCGAGACAGTTGGTGTGCAAAGAAGGAAACCCCTTCAGTAGATTGACAAGGCACAGACGAACCAGATCATCCTGTATTTTGGTGCCTTTGGAAAGTATTTGACGGAAATCCCAATTCTTATCTCCACGGCAATCGACCCCCCGACCCAGACCTATAAAAGGAGGACTGAAGAACCCCAGAGGGGGAATTAACTCATCCTCAAGGATTCTATAGACATCCCAAACTTGTTCCTTCAGTCAATTCGAAAGAAAACACCTTCCTTCACCACCTGTGATCCACCTTGGAACCAAGTACCTATTGTGGGACTATCCTCTGTGCTCCCTACTTCTCCAGCCTCTCTGACACATCAAAGGCCACCATTGACTTCTGTGGGGTGTGGCGAAGGGATGAAGACCTTCACCTGCTTCTGGGAGGGCTGGAAACTCGAAGTCAACCACCCAGTTGACCGAGCCAGCGACATGGTTCGTAGATCAGGGGAGCGCGCGGAGGTTGAAGAAGAAAAAGAGGAATGACCTTCTTGCCCCGGGAGCACGTGGCTCTAAAGTGGAACTACATGGGCGAAAGTGTCAATAGACCTGGTCTGACTTGTTGCTAGCAAGGAGCAAACCGCCAGGTGGTAGCCTTCGATTGGCCCAAAGGTAATTAACTTTGTGAAAATCATAGTTAATGATTTATAACTCTGATGATAAAAAGTTATACATGAAAATTGATCATGAGAACTCAAGGAATCCAATTAAAATGTAATTGAAGCCTAATTCAGATTGAAATTCAAAAAGTATGTAAAGATGCTATCTTTAATGGTTTATCTAATGAAAAAACCCTAATCTTTATTGATTAATGATTTGGGGAAAGGTTATAGGGACGTTTAAAGTTGATATTAACCTGTTGTTAATAAAAGGGTAAATTAGATAAAAAAGAATGATCTTTAAGCATAAAGATTATTGGGCCTTGAAACCCTAATATTAGTAAATGTGACTCTTAATGGCCTTAACTGCTCAATTTCATGATTAAAGTTGAGATAAGATGATTCTAAGCTATTTTGAGTTTAAAAGATGCTAATTGATGATACATGAGCGTAATAATCTTGTCATATATTAAAAGGATAAAAATAGTAGCTTTAATGTAAAAGAGGCTTAATGGACTTATTTAATGGTTAATTATGCCTTTAATCCAAATTTGAGGATTAGATGTTGAAATAATTAGGGTTTGTGATCAATTGCATTAAATTAGGATTTAAAATAGTAAAATATGAAGGGAAACCCTAATTGCAATATAAACCCTAAAAGTGGACTAGAAACCCTAGGAAGCGAGCTAGATTTCATAGATCTTAATGACATGAGTAATAAAAGGAAATTGTATAATTGTTTCAGGATCTTATTGAATGCTTGCTTGCCTATTGATTGATTGGATTATTTCTGTCTCACATCAGCTTGACAGGTATGTGGTTACGCTTATGATTATCCCGCATTAGTTTTCTAAGGATTTTATCGATGTTTATATCGTGGCTTTAATTAATTGTTGGATGAATTTAATTCATGCAAATTATAATGTGAATATGACTATCACATAAGAGATGTGCCTACTAGCTCAGATCCTAGTCCCCTCCATAGCTTAATGGGTTGACCTATTACATGGCTACTAATGGGGTAGGTCCATCAGGTCATTGGATGACTTAGTATATGGCTACCAATGGGGTAGGTCCATCAAGTCACTTTGAGTCAGGGATTGGACTACCTATGGGTAGTGCCATGTGACCCAACCCTAGATATTGATCTACCTGTTAGGTAGGATCATGTAGGGTTTAATAAGGATCTACCTAGAGAGAGGTAGTATCTCAGTCCACTACAGGGACAGCACAGAGATAGGGGATAGGAAAGGATTGAGTAGTATGGTTTAAAATGTAATATTGGTTGTTAAATGATAATTGGTTGATTACTTTGTTAATATAGTTGCATGATTATTGTTTCCCCCACATACCAGATTCTTGATGGCCGACGTTTTGTTTGTCGGCATTTTAGGTACAATGAAAAGAACAAACTGTAACATACCGAATCTTGGACATTTTTATCTTTTGACCCTCTTTTCCCTCTTTTCCTTTCATTTATATCCTCTTTGGTTTTTCTGTTTAATTTGTGGAGAATATGATGGTCTAATGAACATTTGTTCACCTTTTCTCTCAATATTTGGGTTTATGCACAAATACCTCATTAGCTTAATTACCATAATTAAGTGCTCTAAATCTTAATCTAACTTTTTGTTGTGATTTGAAAACATAAAATATGCCACATAACTCATTTTGGTAGTAATATGAAGATAAGAAATTTAATTGAATGAATAATTTAGATAATGGGTCGTTAATGGGCCATATGACATATCTCATAAAAATAAGTCTCAAAATAGAAAATAAATTTCAAATTCAAAATCTACATATCAAAATTTGTCTACATGTCAAATTTCATCTAATTTGGACAACCTTGAAATATTAGGATAAGTTTAGGAGACAGAAAATGAGTAAAACGCATAAGTAATAAATAATGTGATTATATAACTTCAAAATATATAAATAATGGAAAATTAATATTCTACACATCAAATATAACTTGTGTATAAATTTTTGTCCAATTTGGATGTTGTTTGTGCAAGTTATGCAATTTTAGGTACATTTTGGACTTTTATGCAATTTACCCAATTGGGAGGTTTTCTTTGCAAATTATCACCTGGATTTTAATCCTTAGATATTTCCTTACCATTAAAGAGATTTTAAACCATTGGAGAACCTAGTTTCACCTTGGTTTGATGGTATTTCTTTCCAAGGGCATTATAGGGATTACCCTCTTTATAAAGATGTTTATCCTTAAAAGCTATCAACCAATGAGGTTATTTCTTTCTTGAAAAATGGTGGGGATGGCCTAGAATAATCTATGGTATCTTAGGATCTACTTTTGATATGCATGAAGCCTCTATGAGCTATCCTCTTGCATGGCCATCAATCCCTAGGCTAAAGACACATGGAAAGTCCCTTAAGACACCTCATGCTTCACCTCTCTCTTTATATAGCCACGTATACCCCTTCCCAACTCACAATTTGAAAAATCTTGCTATCCTTTTCTTTCTTCTAGCTTAGATAATAGTTCCGTTTGTATTTAGCCACGAAGGTTCTGCCCCAAGGTAATAGAGGGAGCCTACCTTGGTGAAGAAGGTTCGTAGGGCTTCCAAATTGCTCTATTAAGGTTTCTAAAGCTCCTCCTTGGTAATTTCAACCAAAACTAGTAAGTTTCCTCCCTTCCTTCCCTATTTTCATACTGATAGTCTTCCTTACACCTTCTTATAGGTCGGAACCATGGCCATACATGGTAAAACTCCACCTAAAACCCTAAAACATGTCATCTCCTTGCTCTTTTGCTAGGGTTTGCACCTCTAAAGTGGAGAAGGTGATCTTTGCTCAAGAAAGGAGCTTGTCTTGGAGCAACCAGACCTTCTAATATCAGAATCCTTTCTGTTTGAACCTTATTACCTTCCTATAGGCAAGTTTAGTTAACACCCTTCTCATATATTGCTTAGTACATGCTTAAAATTCATGCTTTTATGTTGAAAATCGACAATTTCCATCTCTTTTTACCATGCTCTTCTAAGGTTTTGATTTCTTGTTGTTTTACCTTCTCTAGAAGCTCTAGTTTTGTTACCTATGTAACTTCAAACCTGATATTTCTCGAATGGTGTTTTCTCCCTCTCCCTCTCTCTTTAATTATCTCGATCGGTTTGATGATGTGGCAATTTCCTATTGGTCAGTATTGCAAAATTCATATCTTCTAAACCGCTTATCCAAATTTGATAAATAAATATGTTTTGGAATTGGAAAATTAATCTCTATCTAATAAAAATATTTTCAAGGTCTGATTTCATGGTTTGACTAAGGGTGATTTTTTTAAAACGAATTTAATGCATAAAATCCATAAAAATTACATCTTAAACATCATAACTCCAAAATTAACATAAATATATGTTTTCTTGATCAGGAAAACCTAATAACTTTATTGGTGATGTTTTAAGAGTCTAAATCCAAATTTTTCTAAAAATCTCTAAAAATAGGGTTTCTATATATTAATGTGCACTATGTACTCTAATACATTTTAATACATTGAAAATAGGCAAAGTGGAACTTGGACTCAATTAAAGTGGTGAAAGTTAGTAATTGATATCAGTAAGAGAGGTATGTGCATTCCTTACACCCTATGTTGGGATAATTGCAGCCAAATCCTATATTTCCCTAATGAGGCTTAAATGAACCCTAAATATTCTATTCTTGAATCCTAATGTTGTTCATGCCTCAAATTAGATTATAATTTCTTCTTGTTTGGGTCTTATACCCCATTGCCATGCTTATTAAATATTATGAATACTCTTGACATGACTACTTTTCTAGCATGTGGATTTATGTTCTATTTAATTTAAAGTAGCAGTACTTATGTACAACCACCCACATAGGGCATGTAAATAATCGCACTGGAGAATGTCTTATTCTCCCCATAATATTGTAGGTGATTGGGAATGTCTTATTCTCCCCTCACCTAAGGTTAGAGGTATGATAGGTGCCTCAACCCTACTTAGTTAGGTAGGCATAATTATCTTGCATGCAAATCCTTTTTGATATAATTGTTAATGGCAAGTTTCTTTTAAATATAGCCTCATACTCTTGTTATCTTAATCATATGATGAACCCTAGCCTATTTTTATTTGTTGTACTTATCTTGATATCCCAGATTAGTTTTGTGACACATACTTTTCTTCCCTTTCCCTTTTTATTGGGTGCCTTCCCAACCACCCAGGTGTTGAGCAATGTGATGGATAAGACAAGGAATATCTTAGCTTTTGGCTTGGACTCGGTTGATGGAGATGTTGCTTGGAGACAAGATTGTAGTAGTCTAGACTTCCCTCTATCTAGATATTGATTGTGTGTCTTGATGTAAACCCTAATGAGAGAATTTGATGTATTTTTGTAAACCTTTTATGAAATTGAATATAGTCAGTTAGTTTTTTATTCTGCTACTTTCTAATGGTTTTTTGTTTACTATATTTTAGTAAAGGGGTGATTTCACCCTCCTTAAAACATGGTATCAGAGCCCATGGTAGTCAGAATCTGACTATTTCAATTTTGTCTCCCTAATTAGAATCCCTTCCTTACATAGTTCCTTTAGGTGACATGGTTGCCCTACAGTTGATCTATAAATGATGAAAGGTTGATTTAGGACCCTATAGTTCCACATTAATATCATGATGAATAAAACCCTAAAATAATCATAACTAAAATATGCATAACCTAATGTTGTTTAGGTTTGCCTTTAGGAAACTATTAGGGCATGAAGTTGAAGCAAAGGTGTCTAGAAAGGATCAGGGTTTCGGGGGCTGGCAATATTTTCCTCTACGCCACTAGCTTGGTTTACGAGGACTCCCGTGCCCATATGATACTGGCCTGGCCTGAGCTAATACGAATTGCCCAAAATAGTTTGCTTTTAGGCAATAGTAACCTTAGAGTTCTATTTTGTATATCTTTGGGTATCCTAATAGTTTAACTTAAGTTTCACATGTATGTTGGTTTCTCCTAGAACCCTAATATGATAACCTTGTGACTTGTTTGAGGATGAATACCAAGATAGTTTCCTTACGTCCCTTAGGACCACATGTTTGGATAAGTTTATCCGTAGAACCTAGACCTTGGAGTTTGGGTGTTTGGAAAGATATCAGAGTACGCAGTGGAAGCATGATGGATCTTGAGAATGGTTTAGTTAGACTCATCCTTTAACCCTTTTGTAATTTGGCTTGATGGGTCGAACCCTTTTAAGGGGTGGAGTATGGTTAGTTGATGATGTTTAAGTGGTTAGATTTCGAGGATGAAATCCTCTTTAGGGGGATGGAACCCTATAACATCTTGATCTATCTTTAGAAACCCTAACTCCATAGATAGGAGGTTAGTATGCTCGGATCCTCAGCTTTGACCAAACCAGTTATAGTTGTAACCCTAATGTGTTTTTTAATATGTAATGAACATATAAATATCATCTAAGGAATAATGCATGTGCTTAAACCCTAATGTACATCCAATGCACATAATATGAATATCAATGCTAATTGTCAATATGTAAGAGGTTGATCATGTCATGAACTTATAAACCCTAATGATATTATGAGAATGGTAATTGTAACCTAATGCATGAATAAGTGAGAAATAATGGTCATGTGACCTAAACTCTAAGTTGCAATCATCTAACCCTAACATATACAACCTTAATGCCTTTCATGATACATTAATGACATTAAGTGCTACAATCAGTTAACATACCTTGATACACATAAATGATATATATATAATCATCTAATCACATATTAATAAAGTCATCAATATGAAGTGCATGTTACTTTATTATCTAATATACACGTGATTGGCCACCTAATATGCAATGTTTTACCTTGATCATTGAAATACATGTAATGGATTCAATGTGAATATGAAGTAATGGGATTCACATAAATGTGCAAAATCAATAATATAAATGAATGAATATGAGAAATGATTAATGGTGACATTAATATGAGCAATAAAGATAATGCGACGATGTGAACATGTTTAATATGAATATAAGTAACTAATGTGACATTAATTGAAATAATTGTATGCTTAACCCAAATTGAATAGAATGTCTTATTTCATGTAAAATAATTTGCTATAATTAATAAAGTGATAATATGAGGATAAGGAAGTATAAATCTGAATTATTAAGGACAATGATCAAATATAATCATGAATGTTGAGATATTTGAGTAACACCTAATTGTGATAAAATCCTTAATAAGATAAATGAGAAATACATATAAATATTTTAATACATGATGATGAAATATAACCCCTTTTGGCAATATAGTGTATATGGCATGACGTAATTAATATAATGATGATAATGTGATATCATAAAGTGATATACTGTTAATAAGCCAAAAATGTAAATAATGTTAAATCTCCTAAAAGAATGTCATATAAGTGGAACCCTTAGTATTCCATGAGAACCCAACCTATGATTAGTTTATGCATGTGAAGTTTATGAACCCTTAGGTGACCTTTTCTCTCAATATTTGGGTTTATGCGCAAATACCTCATTAGCTTAATTACCATAATTAAGTGCTCTAAATATTAATCTAACTTTTTGATGTGATTTGAAAACATAAAATATGCCACATAACTCATTTTGGTAGTAATATGAAGATAAGAAATTTAATTGAATGAATAATTTAGATAATGGGCCGTTAATGGGCCATATGACATATCTCATAAAAATAAGTCTCAAAATAGGAAATAAACTTCAAATTCAAAATCTACATATCAAAATTTGCCTACATGTCAAATTTCATCTAATTTGGACAACCTTGAAATATTAGGATAAGTTTAGGAGACAGAAAATGAGTAAAAGGCATAAGTAATAAATAATGTGATTATATAACTTCAAAATATATAAATAATGGCAAATTCATATTCTACACATCAAATATAACTTGTGGATAAAGTTTGGTCCAGTTTGGATGTTGTTTGTGCAAGTTATGCAATTTTAGGTACATTTTGGACTTTTATGCAATTTACCCAATTGGGAGGTTTTCTTTGCAAATTATCACCTGGATTTTAATCCTTAGATATTCTTTTACCATTAAAGAGATTTTAAACCATTGTAGAACCTAGTTTCACCTTGGTTTGATGGTATTTCTTTCCAAGGGCATTATAGGGATTACCCTCTTTATAAAGATGCTTATCCTTAAAAGCTCTCAACCAATGAGGTTATTTCTTTCTTGAAAAATGGTGGGGATGGCCTAGAATAATCTATGGTCTCTTAGGATCTACTTTTGATATGCATGAAGCCTCTATGAGCTATCCTCTTGCATGGCCATCAATCACTAGGCTAAAGACACATGGAAAGTCCCTTAAGACACCTCATGCTTCACCTCTCTCTTTATATAGCCATGTATACCCCTTCCCAACTCACAATTCGAAAACTCTTGCTATCCTTTTATTTCTTCTAGCTTAGATAATAGTTCCTTCTGTATTTGGCCACGAAGTTGCTGCCCCAAGGTAATAGAGGGAGCCTACCTTGGTGAAGAAGGCTCGTAGGGCTTCCAAATTGCTCTATTAAGGTTTCTAAAGCTCCTCCTTGGTAATTTCAACCAAAACTAGTAAGTTTCCTCCCTTACTTCCCTATTTTCATACTTATAGTCTTACTTACACCTTCTTATAGGTCGGAACCATGACCATACATGGTAAAACTCCACCTAAAACCCTAAAACATGTCATCTCCTTGCTCTTTTGCTAGGCTTTGCACCTCTAAAGTGGAGAAGGTGATCTTTGCTCAAGAAAGGAGCTTGTCTTGGAGCAACCAGACCTTCTAATCTCAGAATCCTTTCTGTTTTAACCTTATTACCTTCCTAGAGGCAAGTTTAGTTAACACCCTTCTCATATATTGCTTAGTACATGGTTAAAACTCATGCTTTTATGTTGAAAATCGACGATTTCCATCTCTTTTTACCATGCTCTTCTAAGGTTTTGATTTCTTGTTGTTTTACCTTCTCTAGAAACTCTAGTTTGGTTACCTATGTAACTTCAAACCTGATCTTGGTCTAATGGTGTTTTCTCCCTCTCCCTCTCTCTTTAATTATCTCAATCGGTTTGATGATGTGGCAATTTCCTATTGGTCAGTATTGCAAAATTCATATCTTCTAAACCGCTTATCCAAATTTGACAAATAAATATGTTTTGGAATTTAAAAATTAATCTCTATCTAATAAAAATATTTTCAAGGTCTGATTTCATGGTTTGACGAAGGATTATTTTTTAAAACGAATTTAATGCATAAAATCCATAAAAATTACATCTTAAACATCATAACTCCAAAATTAACATAAATATATGTTTTCTTGATCAGGAAAACATAATAAGTTTATTGGTGATGTTTTAAGAGTCTAAATCCGAATTTTGCTAAAAAGCTCTAAAAATAGGGTTTTTATATATTAATGTACACTATGTACTCTAATACATTTTGATACATTGAAAATAGGCAAAGTGGAACTTGGACTCAATTAAAGTGGTGAAAGTTAGTAATTGATATCAGTAAGAGAGGTATGTGAATTCCTTACACCCTATGTTGGGATAATTTCAGCCAAATCCTATATTTCCCTAATGAGGCTGAAATGAACCCTAAATATTCTATTCTTGAATCCTAATGTTGTTCATGCCTCAAATTAGATTATAGTTTCTTTTTGTTTGGGTCTTATACCCCATTGCCATGATTATTGAATATTATGAATACTCTTGCCATGACTACTTTTCTAGCATGTGGATTTATGTTCTATTTAATTTGAAGTAGCGGTACTTATGTATAACCACCCACAGAGGGCATGTAAATAATCGCCCTGGGGAATGTCTTATTCTCCCCATAATATTGTTGGTGACTGGGAATGTCTTATTATCCCCTCACCTAAGGTTAGAGGTCTGGTAGGTGCCTCAACCTTACTTAGTTAGGTAGGCATAATTATCTTGCATGCAAATCCTTTTTGATATAATTGTTAATGGCAAGTTTCTTTTGAATATAGCCTCATACTCTTGTTATCTTAATCATATGATGAACCCTAGCCTAATTTTATTTGTTGTACTTATCTTGATATCCCAGATTAGTTTTGTGACACATACTTCTCTTCCCTTTCCCTTTTTGCTGGGTGCCTTCCCAACCACCCAGGTGTTAAGCAATGTGATGGATAAGACAAGGAAGATCTTAGCTTTTGGCTTGGACTCGGTTGATGGAGATGTTGCTTAGAGACAAGATTGTAGTAGTCTAGACTTCCCTCTATCTAGATCTTGATTGTGTGTCTTGATGTAAACCCTAATGGGAGAATTTGATGTATTTTTGTAAACCTTTTATGCAATTGAATATAGTCAGTTATTTTTTTATTCTGCTGCTTTCTAATGGTGTTTTGTTTACCATATTTTAGTAAAGGGGTGATTTCACCCTCCTTACACAAACAATAAAGTGGCATTGTGAAAATAAAACATAAAGTGCAAGGATGATTAGATAGAGTAGATTCATGCTTGGATAGATAGATTTCCAAAGTTTTAAAATGTATGTAAAGTTTTAATTTTCTACCAGATTTTAGTTTAGTTAGTAGAATTTCATAATTATTATTGATTATTTGTCAAACCTTTGATCTGGGTTATTGGATAACGGCTCTGACCTTTCGGTCTCCCTTAATTGGGGGTTACCGGGAGGCAGGGTCGTTACACATTCTTTATTAATATCATGTTTATGCAAAACATAAACCCCTAACATATGATGTTCATACTATTTTATAGTTAAATTGATTTCTTGGTTGACCATTCCAGGTAGCCAACATAAATCATCTATTATTTCTTTAGATACCAGGATCTCTTACCTTGGTATCTGTCACATGTGTTGAAAACACATCACATATTTATCTTCCTTTCATCTTGGAACATTACTTGTTACATATATCTTTACCTTGGAACCACAGTCCAAGATAAACTGATACTTTTCTAAGTATCCATCACATTAACATTTTTATCTTATGCACATCAAGTGTCCTAAGACCCACTTGATTTCCATGTCCCCCAAAGGAAAGAAGACAAGGAATCATATCCCTCTTATTATTTCATGAGTTTTCAACTATTCATAAATCATTTACTCTTTGTCTCATCCCAGGTTCCTTGCCCTCTGCTCAAGAATTTTTAAGGATGATTACATAACATTATTCCTTTCTTTTGTTATTATATAACATGTTTATGAGCATCTTATGACCTCATCACATTTCCCATTTCATCATTATGGGAAAAGTTGTTTATTACACACACAAACGTTTTCGAACAGGGATCACCTCCCTTGTTCTCATCCTTGTCTTATGAGGAGTATACTCTTTACTTCCTCATACACACACACTGATCTGGGATTACCTCAGATTTCTCTTTCCTATTCATAGGATATAACACCTTTTTCCATTCTATATTCCTAATTTCATGATACTCATTAGATTGTCTCATAATGACTGCTTGATCAGAGCAATCAAAAAGATAACAATCTAAGAGTTTCCATACTTACTTTATCATCAATAGTTGTATACCTGGCCAGGGTATATAAATACTGAGATTAAGTAGTATGCATTTTATATACTATCACCTTCCTTACTTTTCATATTATCACAGACATAAGATTTAGCATTCCTGGATTTCATCCAGGTATCTTGTCTATACCTCATTCTTTTTCATGGAGGTAAGAACAATATGAAACATTTATAATATTATTGTACAAAATGTAAGTCCTCATAGGACTATTCAAAGAAAGATCAATCAATTACTTTCTCATTTTAACCCAGGAAACCATAAGATGACATATTAGATTGACTTTATTTTGTCTAACTTGTCATGATTTGTGGATAGTTCACTACCTCAGGCTGATTCTGCCTCAGAGGTTGATCCACCATAACATTGCCAACTGAGCAATCTCTTGCCAGATGTCCTACCTATCTACATAGGTAACAAATTCTGGGCTTTAGGTGTGGTCGAGAGGGTTCTTTACCCTTTCCAGGCAGCCATTGCCTTGGTGCACTAGGCCCTGGTTGTAATGGTAGTACCAAAAAAATTCCCTTTTTGGAACTACTAGGCCTCTGTTCCTGGGTTTGGATAGGCCTTTTCTCAATCATCGCCTTACTTTTCTTCTCTGGGAAATACCTTCTGATATGTCCAAGTTTCCTACACTTGTAACAGACCCTGATTTCAGGTTGTATCCTATTCCTTCCATTACTATTTATTGATTCAACAGGCTGCGGTTGAGCACAGACTCGATTTAAATCCAGAACTTCATCATTTCTTATTGCTTCAACCTGCTGATACTGATTACAAATCCTATTGATATCCAAAACATCGTCATTGAAGACTGATAATCTAGGTTGCATTGCTAATACCCAGTCCACTATACACATCACCACTGTCCTAAATTGCCCAACAATGATATCAAAGGAATGATTTCCTATCACGGTTGGATCAACTTGAGGGTTCTCAGGAAATTGTTCCTCTCTTGCCTGACCCCATACATCTCTTCTTGGTGCAGCATATTCCTCATGTGACCCAGCCATCTTCAAGTTCTTCTTCTCCTATATGAGCAGAAGACACTATCAAATAGACTGGAAGACACTAGAACAAACTCTACTACCTTAGTCATATGTCTCTGTAGACTCAACGAACCTAGAGCTCTGATACCACTTAACTTGTGACGACACCCGCTATCATTAAGATAACAAATACCATCAACAATAAAACATGCAGAAGCAAACATCATTAACATCGGATTACTGAAAATTACTAAAAAATAAAATAAAACCATTTGCAAAGAGATCCATTCTCAGGAAAACTCTTTTAACAAGAACCATTATATTTCAATTACATCCTGGTTCATAATGTACATGTCATGTACCATGTCTTCTCAAGGATTACATACAATAGCTGCTCTATTAAATTTGTACATAGACAACTTAAAACCTTGAGGCATCCAGCCAAAACCTCAGATCGGTTATAAAATCACAAACTACTGACTCCTAGGACCTGAGAGTACAAAGACGACATATAGGACTCTTAACTACAAGACTCGACAGATAGTATCTCCACCTGAGATACTACTACTGTCCCTGATGTTGCTGTTGTTCTTTCTCTGCTATGGGATTTCTGACTCTTCGTTCGCATCCACCTAAAAATGTTGGTTCCCACGGGGGTGAGACAATTGTAAATTGCCTCAGCGAGAGATATAACTCTCCGCCAGAAACATCATTATTACAGTTTATTAAATTAAAACTGAGTAGAGGAATCTTATATATTTAACAGTAGATAAATCGTTGTATGAACATAATCAAGTAATCTCCTTTCTTAAGGAGAACATTGCATCTACTCATGGTAGAGTTGTAAATCATCTATCCACCTTGCAAGGAATGTAAAGAGACATAATTCACATCTATCAACTAAAGATGCATAAAAGAAATGTAATATCAGCCAATGAATTTCTATATTCAATCCCTAAGAAAACATGCTATACGGCTGATTATATTTTACAATCACACTTATGCCCTGAGGAGATGAGGTATACCTCTCATACTCCAACCGACCACTACGAAGTGAAATCGGTACCATACATAGGTCAATGGAAGAGTCGGATTCCCATGACCTTCCACATCCCGATCAATGCGGGACCACAAGCAGGACTCATGTCAACTGCTCAATATAGCTTTCCAAGGTATATTGGCAACTTCACTATAGAGTTACGTCGTCAACTGCACTCTCATCGGCAATCGAGAGATTTAATGTTTATCTCCATCGACCCGACATTATGTATTATTGGGAGATGTGTACGACATCTATCCCAATCATCGGGATATTTGTGATACATCCATCCTGACACATACAATGAAGGATTGAGAGGTTTAATGTTTACCTTCCATCAATCTCCTCATCAGGATGTAAGGATATGTTCGCCCATTAACCCCCGCATATTAAAAAATATGCATTCTGGGTTTTTTCCGCGGAGCAACCCGTTTTACCATCACCTATTATTGACGACGATGGATCTATGGCCAGGGCTCTACGTGATATGATTTCACTTGATTAATTAGGTACATTATCCTATTATTTTAGAATCAGTCAAGTTCTCAAACATAACATATTATGACAAATGCTACAAAGAACCATGTATTGTTTCATCAATCACTTCTCAGTCATTATAAGACATTTGGATCTCAGTCCCTCATTTAAATACTGGAAATTCTCATCCCTCCACCACATTATTACCATGCTTATCAAATTTGGATATTTAAACCCTAGGTTCATCATTGAACATGCATTGTTACCACTTATTAGGTAACTATTACCTCTAGGTCCTCATACCAAGGTATACATGATACTTGTTACACAAGCATTACACATGGCTCACAAGGCCCATTATTTGTCTTGTCACCTTTTACTAGGCAACAACTTGATCACATGGCTTACAATGCCACTGCACATTTTGTTACTTCTCATAAGAAAAATATAATATAACGGCACACCAGGCCAATGCATATCTTGTTACTTCTCAGTAAGCAACAAAAGCATATATCACAGCATACAATACAATAGTAACACCACTATTTCCTTACCAGGATTAGGGTTTACCATCAAATAGGGTTTTTCATCCTATTACCCAAAATTAGGGTTAGGATTTCCCATTACACATTAATTAGGGCTTATGTTCATTTTATGAATCCAAACCTAATTAATTGTTCCACTCCTCTAAGAGCCTCTTTTAATATCACAAGCATTCACACATGCTTATTGCTCTTCATCACACATCATTAAATATTATTAATGCAAGGTATGAGTTTATTTCTCATCCTTGCCAGGGTATGATTACATCATACACATTAGTTTGGCTTAACCCCTTTCTCAAGGTATGTTAGCCTATACTTATCAAAATGTATCAAACTCCTTACATTTCATTGTATCAGTTTATATAACACATGTGTTTCTTATCCAACTAAATTGGATTTAAAGTGTATCAAGGTGTATCAATCCTGAAGTGTTGAATGTGATATCTATCATGTCTTGATGTATCACTTTTCTCATCACTTCTAACTCACTTGAATTTACCAACTTATCTTGTATTAAGGTATTTCCCTCTTAATCTTTTAACCACTCACCTATCACCTTTATCATATAGTGCATAGGTCATACACTAGATTTGTCCAACTATCTTTAATGATATGGACTTGTCTAATGGTTAGGCATTGTTGATATCATTATCAACCACTTTAGGTATCTCAACTCTCAAAATACTATCCACACCATTATTCAATGTTGCATACATTACTCCTAAGAGTGTCATGTCCTCATCTTTGTAAGATGTATAGGGTTGATACATGTATGTCAAGTTAATCACATGTATAGAGTTGGATGTATAATGATCTAGGCATGAACTTGTCCCTTATACCCTTACATATTAAAGTATCAATATTACCATTCATATGGTTTATCAATTTCACCTTTCATGGTGTAACATTCTCATCTTACTTGATTATGTCAGCCACACTCTACTTTAGTGTATTGGCCATTATACCCTCATTAGGGTTTCATATATCATTACATGGCATCACCCCATATTTAAATTTCACATCACATCATTACATCAGGGTTCCACATAACATTATTCTAATTCAGGGTTTCACATGGCATTACCCTAGATTAGGATTTCCCATGGCATCACCCTCAACTAGGGTTTCACATGGCGTCATCCTCATTTAGGGTTTCACATGTAATCATCCTCAATTAGGGTTTCACATGCAATCATCCTTAATTAGGATTTCACATGGAATCATCCTTAATTAGGGTTTCACATGGAATCGCCCTCAATTAGGGTTTCACATGGAATCACCCTTAATTGGGGTTTCACATGGAATCATCGTCAATTAGGATTTCCACTTTAATTACCCACAATTAGGGTTTACTATTCATCCCAATTAGGATTCCTATTCAAGTATCCATAATCAGGGTTTAATATTCATCCCAATTTAGGGTTTTACATCACATTACCCTAAATTAGGATTACACATATCATCACCCTAGATTAGGATTACATCCTTAAACTAGATTAGGGTTTCACTCAAAATTACCCTGAATTAGGGTTAGGGTTCAATAACCTTGTCAATTAGGGTTTTATGCTCATGATTAGGGTTTTATGATCTCTTTACTAAGGATCATACCCTTAATCACCACATTAATCATACTCAAGTATGAATTCCATTCTATCATTCTCTCCACTTGATTTGGTTACATCAATCATACGATCAAGTATATACAACTATGATTAACATAGTGTACTGAGTTATTGCTATTATAAGCAATTAGGGTTTATCCCTTTAAAGGTACTAATCATTTAGGTACTTTAGGGATTCAACCTTTATACCTATCATTGATTATCATTGCTATCAATCATTGGATCAATGGAACAATCATCACCTTCAATTTCCAAATGATTGAATCACATTTGACCTCCATTCGGTTTTGGGGTTTCATTACCAAACGGTTTTGAAACCGTTTGACCCAAACAGTTTCAAGACCATTTGGACTCAAACGGTCTCAAGACCGTTTGGGCCAAAGCAGTATCAAAACCGTAAGGGTTCATCAAGTACATTCATCAATCAAATTGAATGTAATTTGCACCATTGAACTGACCATTGATTAGGCAATTGAAGGATTCATCAATCAACACCATTAGATTTTTATCCAATAATCAAGGATCAACCATTAACCCTCCAAACGGTTTTGAAACCGTTTGGTCCCAAATGGTTTCAAGACCATTTGGGCTCAAACAGTTTCAAAACCGTTTGACCCAAATTATCTTGAAATCGTTAGGATCAATCGTGGATTCTTCAATCAACTCGATTAGGGTTTCCAATTGAAGGATTTTACATACATTGAATCAATCAATTGGATCCATTGGATCATCATCCAACATGTACTTGGGTTTAGACCTCAAACGGTCAACCTAACCAAACGGTCAACCCTCTCTTGCGGTTTGGAGTCCAAGTCATCAAACGGTTTGCAAAGGTGAAACTGTTTGGACCAAAAGTCCTAAACCGTTTGCAACTCAAATTTGTTGAGATGTGTGATTGTGATGATGTCATCACCATCAACCTTCATCCCCATGAAATATACTGCCATACCCATGGAAGTTGCATCAATTAATCAAAGGTATTACAAGAAGAACAATTGAATCAACTGAATTGGGAAAATGAGTTCAATAACAATGATTAAGGGTTCAAGTTATATAACCCACCTCCAAATGAGCTTCAAAGCTTGGAGCTTCATGTCAACAATGGTGGAAGAAGCTTTTGCAACTCCCCCTAGGCTCGTCCTCAAGCTTTTGGGTGAAAAGATTGGCTAGGGTTGAAGATGGAGTGAAGAAAAGAAGAAATCAATGATTTATTTTTTATTTCCACCATGAAATCATGGTTGAAAGTGATCAAGAAGCTTATCAACAGGTTGGGGGTCGTCCTCCTACTGCTCCTAAGCTTCCTTGGTCGTTTTGCAAGCAAGGGGAGAAAGAATGATCGAAAAAGCCCTTTGAATTGAGTTGGGAGTGGTGTTTTTATAAGAGAATCAATGAGAGAGAAAATGCTTTATAAAATCTTTTAATTCCAAAATTGGTGTCGCCTCCCCCCCCAATTCCTTGCATGCAAAGATATCTTCCTCACCTCCGAATTGTTCTTCATTATCCATGAATTAAGGAAAAGCAATTTAAGCACCTTAATCATATAATAGTAATATCCATAAGTTAGTGGATATTACTTTTTCTTTTAATAATGTGAGTGAGTTATCCATTCCTTTGGATATTTTTATTGCCTTTGCAAGGCATAAGAACGTTCACACTTGAGCAAACTCAACCATCTCATTTTTGGCTGAAGGTCCTTCAAATATTTTTATTTATTCTTGCATTAAATTGAATTAGGGTTTCAATTATGCTTAAATCTTGATTATTTTAATATCAAGATTCTCTCCTCCAAAGTGATTCAAATGAGACGCCCCTCTCATTTTCTTTTCTCTACATGATGCCAAGAAACATTAGGGACTATTTTGAAGTGGTAATTTGCATATTAAACCCTAGGTTTTTGGTAAATTGCATAATATACCAAAACTAGGTTTTAATGCACAAACATTGCTTTATCAGCTCTTTCTTGGTACTCCTCATGATGCTTCAACACATGAGGAACATTTAATCATATAACATTTGCAAGTTAACCCCTCAACTTGGGTAATTTGCACTTTAGTCCAAAATAAGCAAACATTGCTTCAACATCATCAAAACATGACCAAAATTGAAACATAAGTTCCTCTTGACCTTAATTACTTTTCACAAGATAAAATTAAGGATCTAATTATCTTGCTTAAGCAAAAATTCTAGGGTTAAGGCATAACCCAGGTCAGGGATGTTACAATTTGCATGTGCTCGAGTAGCCTAGCCATGTGCTCAATGCTTATATATTAGAATGAGTGAACTGGGTGTTCGTCGAGCTACTATCGCTCTTAATAGGTTATCAATTTTTTTTTATTTTTTTTCATTTGAATTTTTAATTTTTGTTGTACATACTAGAGGGAGTCAGCTTGATATTATTTGAATTATTCTCTTTTAACAAGTTGAATGTAAGTATTATTACTAATTATGAACTCAAAGTATCGATTTTCAGCATAAATTTGAATAACTGTTAAACATTTTTATTATGTGTAATAGTATATATTTTAAATTTAATAGTGCTAATTCAACTGCTATTCATGTGCTTAGCTAGTTTGCTAAGAGGGCGATGTGTTGATTTTACTTGATTTAGAGCTTTCCGGTTCGGTGTAAAATAAGATCTTAGACTGTATCTATACCCTATAAATAACCACAGGTGACATGCCTGCTTTTCGTAGCGGTCAACCTGCTCGCTTTGGTATTCGGTGATTGTTAATTGGAGCTGCTTGCTACGAAAAGCAATAGTTTGATTTGAATTATCTGCGAGGTTATTTTTACTCTATGAAGAAGGTTGAGGTCTTTGCTCAACGAACGTGACTAGCTTTCAACCTACACATGTGTGTGCTGCTTTTTTTATTGTTAATTAATTTATATTTCAAGCAATTTGAGTCGGAGTATATGTGACCAGCTTTCGACTTATACGCCCGTGTGCTTCATTTTTTTATTTTTTATTTTAAGCAATCCAAGGAGTGTGTATACCTGCTAATCGACATTTTGTCGCTTTTATTTATTTATTTAGTTAAATAAAAAGATAAAATGTTACATAAGTATTAGCTTTTAATATGTGTTTTCTGTTTCTTTAAAGGGAGTTACAATAAATTGTGTGTTCAATCAGTCTAACTCGGTGCTAATTAGCTTAGTCTGTCTCTGTTTCTAAAAACATTTTTTCTTGAGTATTGATTGGTCCAATGTATATGTGTGCTTACATGTTTCGGGGAGTCACTTGATTTTTAATCTAGATGCTTTCTCTGGATATATTTTATATAGATTAATGCATGCTAATGATGTGCTCATCATCTTTAACAGAAAAAATAATTATAGCTTAAATTGTGGTAAGTGGTCAACTACTGAGTACATTTGCATGTGCTTCAGTAACTTGGCTATGTGCTCAATGGTCATTGTCTGTGTTCTAACAACACATACATGTGTTAATTGATCCATCATGTATGTATGCTAATTAATTTCGTCAATATGTTTGTGTGTTTATATATTAAAATGAGTCAACTGGATGTTAATCGAACTACTCTCTCTTAATAAGTACGTCAAAAAGTTGATACACTTTTTTTTTACGTTTTAATTTTTAGCTTTGTAGTTCACATGAGAAGGAGTCAACTGGATACTAATCGAGCTACTCTCTTTTAGTAAATTGTATATAATTATTATAACTAATAATGAATAGAAAATATCATTTTTTTGAATTAAAGTGAATAATTATAAAGCATTGTTATCATACATAACAATATACATTAGAGATTTATTATGTAAATTCAACCGACGTGCTTAGCACGTGCTTTTAACTAGTTTCTATTAAACCTCAAGACCCACACCGTTTTCATTTGCACTGTAAATAAAAAGAAGTAATTAATGTCACGACAGCCAAGTATCCCCATCCCATCTAGAAATCAAACAAAAGACTACTACTTGCATATTGAGTGTTTCCTAATGAAATATACCAACTAATTTGTGTTTGTATTAAAAACCAAACTCGCCACAGGTATTTCACTCGTTCTTCTTCCAACCATCACGGTCTGGTAGGGTTGGCGATTTCTCAATCGCAAAGGCAGAGAGACTCGCCTCCCTACTTTCCTCCCCGCCCTCGAAAGGTACTTGATCTGCTCCGCCCCGTTTTAGTCTTGTATCAGTATATTTTTATGATTTTCCTTGAGGCCCTCTATTCGCATTGTTATTAGGGTTCTGTTTTTTTTTTTTAATTTATCGTGCAGCAATCGCTACGCAGAGTCTTCCTCTCGACAGGCGCTTCGTGATTCTTAGCCTTGAGCTTTCAGGATCTCTCTGCCTCGGTAAAGCTCCACCAGACGCAGGATATAGCCACGATTATGGCGACCGAAGAGAGGAAGACGATAGATTTTGATCAGGGATGGGAGGTGATGGCAAAGGGCATCACTAAGCTGAAGAATATCCTTGAGGGGAAGAATGAGTCCCAGTTTAATTCAGAGATGTACATGACTTTATACACGTGAGTAATTGTCTAGACTTATCGTAATTTGGTCTAGCACGAGGATGCAGTCTCTAATCTGCTTTGCTTTGTTGTTGCAGTACTATTTACAATATGTGCACGCAAAAGCCCCCTCATGACTACTCACAGCAGCTCTACGATAAGTACAGGGAAGCTTTTATGGAATATATTAATGAGTCGGTAATAATCTTCTCTGAATTCCATTGTTTAGAATTATCGTGTTTGAAAATTTATTTCTGGTGTTACTCAAGTATGCCCAACAATTGATTCAAGCTACTGAGAACTATGATATACAGATTCTTATCATCGCCGTCCAGGACTCAATCCCAAACCTTGATGGGGTCTGTTATGTGGATCCTTCTTTCTATTCAGCTCCGTTTGAGTCATACTCTTACTGAGATATAATTGGTACAAGTAACCAATTCAGTTAAGATTTGATATGACATTCTCATCATTGTCGTCCAGGACTCAATGCCAACCTTAATGGGGTTTGTTATGTGGATAAAACTCACCTTTATATTCCTAATGAACCTTATAATAAGGTTTGGGATTAAATTAGGTTTGTGATTAATTTAATTCTTTAGGTTCTGGACTCAATGAACCTTTATATTCCTAATGAACCTTTAAATGTCCTGGACATTTACACCAAATACACCAATCCAATGCAATGCATATAGTTGTATAAAACTCACCTTTATATTCCTAATGAACCTTATAATACATATTATTCCAATTGCGATTCACTATGTGATCCCATGAGAGATATGTTCTCATATTTAGTTTTCCATGTGAAAAATGGATCACAAGTAACAAAACTTATCACATTTTTGGACATAATCTACTCTGTCTAGTTTGATTTCATTTCATTCTACACTTATGGATTATTTGAAATCACAATGCATATACTTTCTTCCTTCTACTCTTGCTAAAACCTTTAGCTTCCAAGGTATTTCTTCTGAGTTCTACAATGCAATTTTTTAAGATAAGGGTTGAAACCTCCCTTGTTACTAGTATGCACTAGGAGCTTGTCAAATCAGATTTACTTTTTAATTCACTCCATTTGTAGCTTTATCAATCAGCACAATCTGATGAAAATATCACACACTTTGGAATATCATCATGACCGTGCCTTTTAAGATTATCTACAATGAAAACAGACAAATAAGTGGCTCATAGCTGATCCTTCATGTATCCTAACTGATGTAAGAAATCACGGTATCTCCCCTCTTGGTTTCCTCACTCCTACAATCGAGCTGTGATATATGTCTTCTTTCAAGTTAACATATTGAATCAAGGCCTCATTTGCTCCAACGACTTACCTATGCACTTTCCCTGGTATTCAACTGTTATAGCAAATCAACAAAAACCTACAGGAAGATCTAATTTTTTTTTTGTACTTGCCCATAAGCCTCCTTTTAGAATTTAAATGCCTGACATCTCGGTTGTACATGCACAACATAGCCTGGATTTGATAATTCTCCTTAAAAGCACCCATGAAACCAAGTTTGTCATCCCATTTCTGTTTGTATCGCTTTGCATCTTGCCCGAATATTTGCAAATGGATTCATCTTACTATTTCTTCATTCATAAATGCATTTTCTCGTTCCCATAATCCTATAAAATCATTAACCATGTAGCCCCTATGGCCTTGTTTGGCTTGCATGATCTTCCATAGAAAAGGGTCTTAATCCAATGATGAAGTGAAATACCGTTTTGTTTGCATTAAAGCTATCAAAGGATTGCACTTGGACAACATTAAAGCCATTGGGACTTTCATGTTCCATGATACCTCTAGGTATTTGTGTGATACAAAATGCCTTGCATCCCCTATGCCCCAACTTGTTGACTCCCGTCCGCTCCTATCTGGATCTTGTGCATGTGCGCCACACCCTTCCCCCCTTTATCACCCTATCTGCCTCTGTGATTAGTTCATCTTCTCTAATGCTCTTGCTCCATCCCGTCATTGCTTCTCATGCTATTGTTCTTGTTGTAATGTTGGCTCCTCTGAAATCCTCCACTCTACCAGTCCTACTCACACAATTTTTTTTAAATTTTTTGTCAGTTTCGTAATCATCGCCTAAACCTAAAGATAGGCCTCAACGTCCTCCTTTGAGTTAGGTTCTTCACCCTTCTATTGGTACCACAAGCAATGCCTAAAAGCAATCTAGGCATATAACGATTGAAACAACCCGCCTCAGTGTTCTCTTCTACTTGGGTGCTAATACTATCCTTGGTTCTATTCAAACATAAGATTGGAAAACATATATGCCTTCCTGTATGTGTACCTTACTTTCTTTTTCCTTTACCCATCCTGTGCGAATCCTTTCCACTAAACTAAACACGACCTACAAATTTGATAGTGTCCATACATCATAAGGTAACCCTTGGCATATAGTTTGTCTTTATAATATATAATCGTTCTTGCTGTAATGTTGGCTCCTCCCAAGTTCTCCACTCAACCGGTCCTTTTACTCACAGGTTCCTTCTGAATTTTTGTCAGTTATGCAGTCATCGCCTAAAGATAAGCCTCCAACGTCCTACTTTGAGTTAGGTTCTTTACCCCTCTATTGGTACCACAAGCAATCCTGAAATCTAGGCATATAGCGATTGAAATAGTTCGCCTCTGTGTTTTCTTCTGCTTGGTTGCTAATACTACCCTTGGTTCTATCCAAACATAGGATTGGAAAACATATATGCCTTCATGTACGCGTACCTTCCTTTCTTTTTCCTTTACCATCCTATGCTATTCATGTACGCGTACCTTCCTTTCTTTTTCCTTTACCATCCTATGCTAATCCTTTCCACTAAACCAAACACGACCTATAAATATGATATTGTCCATATGTCAATAAGATAACCCTTGGCATATAGTTTGTCTTTAGAATATATAATAAAAACTTATAGCTTGTTCTCGCCAACGAGATACAACTAGTCTTGTGATAAATCATTACTGATATACTGGTACTCCGATGAGTGGTAGAAGTTTTTTGAGTATGGGAAAGTGAAACCTTAAGCCAACTGCATTTTAAGCAAACAACCTCAAATATATCATATTTATCTACTTTTCAAGTTTGAAGTTGATTTATGTCGAATAGACATACATGCATGAATTCAAACATAAGAATTGTTGAATTCCATTTGCCTAAATTGTGAAACATTTAGTTTATGAGGTCGTGAAAATTTTACATATATTTCACATATCAGATTCTGATAATTATTAATCCAATGAAGGATATGTACTGGCAGTTTTTGTTAGTGGTAATGAAATTAAGGGGAAGACTACCAAACTTAGCTCGTCCTTTATAAATGCCTATCAACTCTTTCATTTGATACCACTTTCAGTAACCCCTGCTACTTCCTTCTTCATGACTACCTCCCTTGACCCTGCCTGTCTCCTCCTCGACCACTCCTTTGTTGTTATTGTTGTTGCAATAACGGTAGAGAAGGGCATGTTGCAGGAGGGTTTGGACATGGGTGGGGGAAGCAGTGGTAGGTGGCGATGATGACATCACCTTGTGAAGGTTGTGCCCAAGTGAACAAGGTGGCAACAACTAGCGACAATATCCTTGGGTGCAATGCCAAGCTATGGTGTGGTTGGTGGTGCAACATTGGCACTGCAAAGCTTATATCAGTGAGGGAGAAGAACTTGGGTAGATTGGGGAGCTTCCAGTTCGAGATAATCGACATGATAATATTTTGTGGTTTGGGTACTGTGATTTCACCCTCAAATGGGAAAATTTTGGTATATGGAGTATTAGTTTGGGTGACATTATGTTTGGTAGGGTAATAAGCACAAGAAGAAACAAAGAAAAAAGTAGCTCCGAATCTTGAAAAAAAAATGAACTGCAATAACAAAAGTTTCTTAGAAGTCTCTTGGAAGTTGGACTGTTACCCGTATCTTCAACTTGTCTTTGAAAAGTAGGCATATTTGTATCCTTCACGTGTTGAAGGAGTTTTAATCTCCAATATGTGTTGTAGACACACCTAACACTGTGTCTATTGTCTAGATTAACACACACTTGTTGTAAAGCAACATTATTGTCATTAAGGGAGTAAGGACTTAGGAGAGAACACATAGAGTTATAAGGAACTGGATGGAGCAAAGAATTAGTCTATCAGTAACTGCACTTTGTGAAATTTTACATCAAAATATCAAATAACATTGACAATATTGGTGTCTTATTGCAATTATTCCATATGATTGGATTTGTTGTCACTGCTTTTTCCCCAACATGTTTACCGTGTCATATTCAATCACATTAAAAGCAATATTTATCCTCGTTGCCACATTTTCTTTGAGCTAAATATTATTCTTAGGAGCATTGATACTAGTATTGGTAAAAGCCACTTGATTCTAATTTACAAGGTATATGCCTATTTTTAAACAAAGAAAATATGCGAATATGATTTTTTCTTATTCATGAGAAGCCAAAATTTAAACTGAAAAATCATAGACATTTCTCTTGCTCTCATAATGAATACTGTTGCTAATTCAAAAATCATTTTAAGGAGAAACAATTAGCAACTCGTTGAATTATAGTAATGTATTTAGTTAAATGGTTGTTCATCTCTCATGTTTACTCTCATTTAGTGGGGTGGGTGTTAGATTATAAAATAGATAGTAGAGACTGGGTATCCTAGGTAAAATTGGAGTGGGAACATGGATACATAAACGAATCAACAATTGATTGGAATCCTGCGAGTATATTGGAACTTGTACTGAGTTTATTGTAAGGAGTGGGACCAGAGAGGGGATCCACTCCCTACTAAATCAAATAAAAGAAAACATCCCATATGCCAAACACTAAGTATAATTTTTCGCAAAAGGGATGATAACCAATTTATTCAAAATGTATGTATCAAGATACCAAATGTAGCATCGGAATACAAAATATCTAACTATTACAATGCTTGATATTATCACTATCCTTCACCAAGCAGAGTGATACATATGAAAACTAAAACATAGGATCAACAAAGGGTCATCATACCACCCCAAATCTATCTCTCCAAGAAGGTTCAACTACTCTGGAAATTGTCCTGGTCAAGCTTGGTTGTCTCCTCCTTGATCTACACCTGAGGTTGGAACTTGGAAGCGTACCCTAAAAGAGAGGAGAAAAATAGAAATTATCAACATACATGCTGGTATGTGCACATTAATCGAGATTGGGCAATATAGGAAATAAAGAACATCAAATAAACAAGGCTTCCTACTGAAAAGGAAAGTACCACCCGATTGGGTATTAGAAGAATATGAATTTAGAAAGACGATAGACAAGAAGAATACTTGCCATAAATAAAACATAAACGTTGTGCTTTACAAGCACACATAAATATTTTAGAACACAAAACCCATCACAATAATAAACAACATGCATGCATGTGAGATAAACACAACACTAGAATAATATAAATGATAATGGCGGCCAAGGCTCACAATCTTGAAACCTGATAGAGTATGGCACACGACCATTTCCCCAATATATATATATACATATATATATACATACATACATACATATATGTATATATATATGTATATATATGTATATATATATATATATATTATATATATATATGTATATAAAGGTGAGCACACAACCCGGGTATGGGGCACACAATCTCCATCCCAAAAATATAACATGGACGCACAACCCAAAAACCAAAGTACCTACACCACTCCGGGGCTACCGAATCACAAAGCATGCATAATGTAGAGACAAGTATAAAGTTTAGTCATATAAAACAGGATGAATAAGATTTCCATCACATAAATGAACAATATAATCATCCACCACAAAAGTGGGCAAATTTAGAGTTCAATCTCACAATAAGGAACAAGATGGTTTAAAACTCTTAGTTAGGGTTTCATCAAGAAGCAAAGTATAATTTAAGAATCTAACATAGATCAGGAGTTCAAAGTCATTAAGATTAGATCCAAATAGGTCATCAAGTCAAGAAAGAGAATATTACCAAAATACCTCAAAGAGGCTCAAGAGAGAGAGTAAAGAAAGTAATTGCTTTTAAGATTAGATCTAAATAGGTCATCAAGTCAAGAAAGAGAATATTACCAAAATACCTCAAAGAGGCTCAAGAGAGAGAGAGTAAAGAAAGTAATTGCTTAATATGACTCATGGGGATGCAACATACCTCAAGGTGTTTGTCAGCTTGTCAACCTCTAAGCCCTAATCCCAAGTCAGGGTTCTTGTTCACCTAACATATATATATATATACCATTAATTCCATATTTATTTAAAATTATAGGACATAATAAATATTCATTGTCATGGAATTACCAATTGTTACTCCAAAGCATATTTTTCATTTTTATTTAGCCATTATGTTAGTAAAAAAATGTATAATTTTATTTACATGTTGGCACATAATTAAGTTATTATGTAAATGTGTTTTAATTTTTATCCTTGTTTGGTCGAGTCTAAGAAACCGGTCTCACTAACCTTCTAATCATGGAATTGGGTAGGATTCTAGGTTCTGGTTTATTACATTTATAAACCGGACTGAGAGGTTGACCCAACCACACTTGTGTCTTGCATTTGATTCAACAACCATGTTGACTTGGTTGATGACTCAATGACATACACATGATGTCATTTATGTATATTAATTTTAATCTAATAAATGTTTGATTAACTATATGAAAGTTTGAAATAACTAGATAGAAAAGATATGAGTAAAGAACAACTACACAATTAATTAAACAAACAAACTAATGATTGAGCAACAGACAAGTACCCAACACAACAATGACACCATTATATTATCCTTATCAATTGTTTGCAAATGAAAATGATTTTAAATTAGAACACAAAGGCATTAAAACCGGAAAAAGTATTTTATCTAATATTTTATATTTACCAATTAACCTCTTCCAAATCATCTTGATCTCCATCTCCATCCTTGTTCCTACTTCCATTTGTATCCATTGTCATCACAATCAACCACTTTGAAAGGATTATGCCCCATCATATCTTCTTGACCACTTATCAACCATTCAAGCACCTTATAATTCAACAATAATACAAGTGATCTAATTTCTAATATATTATATCAATTGATTATACCTTCTTCACTTTGGATTTTTCCAGCCTTGTCTGCAAGTTGCACAACATCTTCAACTTCATTATTATCCAAGGTGGCTCTTCTTCCCATAGAATTAAATGTCCGATTTCGATGTCGTGCCTGATGGCCTAGAAACAGATTTTTTTCAGAATTTCGGCCGAAATTTCAGTATTTACGGCCCTAACGATTTTGACGACCAAATTAGCGAATTAAATCATGAAAGTTTAGCAGTACAATCGAAACGCCAAGATCTACTCAAATATGCAATAATATTATATATTAGATATGTGGGGGGAGTCTCCCACATTTGTAAGTGAAGAAAGCTGAACAATTTTGACAGAATTTTGATGGAAATTTTGATGGCAAAATGAAGGAATTAACTTATGAAATTTTGCAAATACAATGTTTAGACATAAACACACTAGACTATATAGTATATTTATATGTTTAGAGGTCAAGGTGGGACACATGTCTTGATGAGTGAGTGCACAAATGAATAAAAATGTCAGATCTGCTAGTCAGTTAGACTGTTAAAAGCTTCAAGTTACAACTTAGAATTTAAAACTTACAGTTACAAGTTCCAAATTTACCAATTACAATTTGTATAAGTCTAGTGTTAGCATTTAACTAGGTTACATGGGACACTTATACATGGATCCAAGAAAGAATTTGTTATTTTCGGAGTATTTCTCCATATTTCTATAGAAGAATATAGAAATTGATGAAGGTAATGTATAAATGGTCTAGGGATATGGGAATTATACCTTAGAATTAAGAAAGATAGCCTTTAGAAGCAAGAGATTAATTTTTTTTTTGCCAAAATACCCAAGATGTAGTATTATCAGCCTTAGGAACAAATTTCTCAAAATTTAATTTGTGTTTCTGTACCATTTTGTGAAATTACGGCCTAAATTGGGCTTTTGCTGCAAAATTTCACCTTTTTTGTCGAAATTTCGCGCCTACGGTCAAAAATTTAGTGAAATTACGTCCCATTCCCTGCATTTGTGTGTTTCACATGTCAGGTCGTAGGTTTCGATGTCCGATTGCAAAAAAAAAAAGAAATTTTGAGTGAAATTTTGCAATTTAGATTGAAATTAAAATTTTGCAATTTCGATCGAAATTTTGTTCCATGCTTCTTCCTCCACCCAGTATGTAGTTACATCAACTGAATCATTATCTTAAAAAGACACCTAATGTTTTCGAAAGCAGAAAACATGCGATCAGAATGGCTGCTTAAGCGTTGGGCAGGCGCAAAAAGTGGACGAGGAAATACAATATTTTTTTTCCATACAATTTAACTCCAGTACTTGTGTAAATGTCAGAACAATGTACTAGTTTCACTATCCAATACGTATGGTTACATTCTTACCAAATAAGTACATAGTGTATCATTTATGTAGATACATATATGTTTACTTATAAGTCTAGAACAACATATTCTTACGCATTAGATCGATTATGTGCCATACATGACAATTCTTACCGAGCATATTGAAAGCTGTCATCATAGTCACCAATTCGGTATTCGGGATACATACGGCGGAGCTGAAAAATTCTGAATTCGGGAATTATGCCAGAAATTCGGATAAAAAATGGTAAAAATAAGGTCAAAGTCGGTCAAAGTACGGTCAACTATTTGAGAAAAAGTCGGGGAAAAAACAGATATATACTAATATATATGCTTACATTTTAGTGTATAAATGTATGTATACATATACTTTAAGCATTAAAAAATATAAAGACACATAAAAGTGGCAGATGCAACCAATGTTCTACAAAATATAATCAAAGTTTGCCATAGGCATTACAAAAAAGTAGGCTGCAAAAAATAGAAGTGCAGTCCATTATTGAAGATACAACGACTGTAACGAAGAGGGGGAAATATCCTACTGTGTATGAGGAGAAAGGTAAAAAAGGAATAGCTGAATGGGGGGAGAGGGAAGTAGGAACCTCATAAGGGAAGCACATTATATAGAGAAGAGAACTGGAAGAAAGAGTAATGGAGAACTGAAGGAAAAGGACTGTAGGAAGATTACTAATTAATGAAGGAAGAGGAAGAAGAAGAGCATTGAACAAACAAAAATGAAGAAGAAAATTGGACGGTTATGAGGTAGAGGACGAACTGTTACCGTGTTGCTGAAGAAATTAGAGAAAGTGGGAGAAGAAGACAAGAAGAAAAGGGAGGAAGATGAAGAGCAGGAAGGAGAAAAATCGTAAGAGTAGGAAGGAAAAGAGAGAAGGAAACTGAAGAAACGTTTTGGAAAAAAAAAGGATAGGGAAGGAGAAAGGGGAAGAAGAGGACACAAAAGGGAAACAAGATGAGGAAGATTACATACCTGTATCTCCAGTTGGGGGTCGCCAGCGCTGGTGAAGGTTGCCGGATCTGGTGGAGGTCGCCGGAGCTGGCCTCGACTCGTCCTTGGATTTCCAGCGTCAGGGTCAGTAGTTGCCGTCAGCCACGTCGTCTCCTTGGTGGTTGATCCACAGCCACAGTCGTCCCTCAGCAGCAGCTTGCTTCTCCTAGGAGCTTGCTGCAGCTAGAGCTTGCTGCAAGGGTTCTTCTCCGCTACACAGCTAGACCTGGAGCCGGAGTGCGGAAAGAAACAGGGAGGAGCGAGCAACAGAAAAAATTATCGAGGGAGGGTTTTACTGAACCCGCTACACAGTGACCGAACACAAACCTTTAAAACGGGATTGAAATGAACACAACATGATTAAAACGGGATACACGTTTAAAACGAGAATAAAACGTGTACTACGCGATTAAAATGTTCCAGACAAATTAAACGACCGTCACATACGGCAGACCAAAAAAACACGTTTAATACGCGGCTTTTTCAAAAAGTCGCCGATTATTGTGACTATGGCTGTCATTAACATTAGGTATGTATAATATAATGTATCATTGTATGTATTATACATATCATACTTGTCAAGGCGAGCGCCTAGGCGGCCGCCTAAGCGTCAAGGCGTCCCAAGGGGGTGCGCCTTGACCTGCGCCTTGACCAATATGTCGCCTTATGTATTTTATGAACCCCTTACCTTATATATAGGTATTTATATGCTAAATACACGTTCTAATATACAAATAAAGTATATGTATCTATGTTTGGTGTTCAATATCATTATTTTCTGGATAATACTCTTGATATTTATATAATTGTTTTTCTGGGTAGTTGGTTAAATCTGATCTTGATGTTGAGGTATTTTCTTCCACTGAATAGCTAGCCAATTGCAATATAAATGCTCTACTAATACCAAATCCTATCTTGCTTATTTTAGGAACTTCAAGCAGCCATATTAGCTGCAAGAGATATTTACATAAGCTGAAAGTAACCCTAAATAATGAAATTTATTTACTGAAACAAAATTATCTACTGTTGCCTTAATCCCTCAAGTCTAAAACTGATGTATAGTGGATTACAGAACTTATATAAGATAATACGAGTACGTTGTGAGTATAACTGGAAACTCAAATACCCATATTACCACAGTTACGTCTATGCATCCAAGTATAACTTTTAAAATTATGTATATATCTATGTATGCAACAATAAAATTGTATATATCCAGGTTTAGTTGTTGAATATGTATATATACCTATGTATAAAACAATAAAATATGTTATCTCCCTGTAAAACATGCATATTAGTGGATTCACCATGACTCTATAGATTAACCTACAATTATATCTGAAATATAACATATATTTGAAGGGGAATTAATATAAAGATCATAACGTGTGTATAGATTAGGTAAAATAACATATATATGTAATAAATAAAAAAAATAAAAAAAATAAAAATAAAAAAAATAAAAAATAAAAAAAAACAAAAAAAAACAACATATATATGAAGGGGGATGTTATAAAATTCATAACACATGTATACACATAAGTAAACTGTAAAAAAATATATTTTTTCAAAAGCCGCCTAAGCGACACCTAGTCGCGCCTTGGCTCAAGGCGTCCAGCCCTGGCACCGTGTCGCCTTAACAAGTATGATACATATAAAATATAGCATACGGACTTTGAACATATATAACAATACACAACTTGGCTTATATTTATGCATGATTGCTAAAAGGCGACCCATTAACCGGCCTAAGGATGTGAGGTGGCGAAAAGTGGGTGCTTCATTGCAACAGCCTAGCTGGGCGCCTGTGGTCTAAATTGTATGCCCAGGGGCATTGGGTGCTTAAGCGGCTACTTGGGCTGTTTTAAAAACAGTGAAGACATCTAAAGTTACTGTTTTAGTTGACGTCGAGAAATCTATACACATAATGACTCAACTATATGTATATGGATGTCATACTTGTTAAGCCGGTAAGGTGGCTTGCGACCTTAACTTATTTTTCCGCTTTATACATATTAATAATTGTTATTTTTAGTATTTTTCTCTTATATCTAATAAGTTGCATACATTACTTGTATTCTATAAATAGATATAGACATATATCTAATGGTTATATTTTTACAGTTATTCCGTAGCATAAACCAAGCATTAAGCATAATCCAAGTTCATTATGCTAATGATTTGCATGTGTATTTGAGGTCTCCATAGTATGCAACAGAGGCTCGGATAGTGGTAACCTATACCTTGCATGTATATCCTAATAACGAATTAAGGATACATAGATTTAAATAGAATAGTCTTTTCATTTCAGGTTGTTTTCAGGAGTTTACAAGGCTTATAAGCCTATATGATATGGTTACCATGGAATTTTGGGTTTCCATAATATGTTAAATGCGCATCACTATAAGTGCCATGATGTGTCACATTGCAACAAAATCTTTAATGAGCATAAATTGTCATTCACTGATGCAGAGTTCAAGGTGAACAACAAGGCAAATAAGAAAAAAAGGACCTTGTCAAATATGATCGATGTAACATACTGATTTGATATGTTATTGTACGCATAAAACAGATATATTTGGCTTATTTGAACCTTAAGATCTCGTTAAAGAATGGTAATAGCAACTAATAGATCCAAAGACCCTCATAAGAATCCAACCACGTGGGGTGCATCCCCTAACCCCGTGGGGTGCCTTGACGCCTAGGTGGGCACCTTGTCAAATATGATTGATGTAACATGCTGATTTTGAAGCTTTAGGTTGCATCACGCATTACTTTTTCTTAACCTTGGTGCTCTCAGATTTGGAGCTCAAATGACTCCAGGTTTCCTCACAATGAGATGAGCTGCAAATTTGGCTCAAGACATGAACTTTTGTCTTTTAGGTTGGGACTTGGGAGTTCTGCCCCCTAGCAATTTTTGTCTTTCTCGTTCATAGAGAAGCTACAAGTTTGGCAGGAGATATGGGCTTTAACTTTGAAGGCAGGGAGCTCCACCCCCATCATTTTCTATCATTCATCTGCATAAAAGTTGAAAATTTTACTAATGAGTAAATTACATCATGATATTCATTAGCAATGTTCAATTTTTTTCTGAAACTGTTAAAACTTTGACAAAAAATTCTATAGTCGATATGGAAAAGCATGGACCATCTATTTTTTACTCTTTATTGTATTTTGTACTACCTAGACCATTATTTCTTTACACGATTTTGTGTCTTTAAGTCCATATATTGTGTTTGCTAACTATCATGACTTCATCACATTGAATTTGTCATCATAATTCCCATGGAATCGAAATAGTTTAGCTTCTTTCACTCAGACACAAGGAAACCACCCCTCACATATCTAGTATGCAATATTATTGCATAAACAAGTGTGTTTAGGCTAGTAGATTGATCTGGTAAAGTTTCTGATGCAATCCGTGAAAGGGATTTGCACAGGAAGCGAGCCCAGATCCAAGACAATCCTGATTAGAGCTTATTGGGCTCAATTTGGGCTTTTATTTAGTTTTTTATGCACATAGGAAATTTATGTTCTATTTAATTCCGAATTTTTATTAGGATTTAAATCCTTTTATTTGCTTGCATTAGGATTTTAAGTTTCCTATTTTGTTGACTTGCAAGTCAAGTCGTAGAGTCTTATATAAGCTAGCCTTGGGGCCTTTGTCCAAGCAGTTGGATATGAATTAGATTTTAATTTGTTTGTTGCAAATTTTTATCTCTCTCGTTCTTCTTCTCTGTATCTTTTTTGATTATCGAGAGAACCGCCCCCGTAGAAGTGCCACTTTTGTGATCCCCGAGCGCCCCGCACACCCGGGAACCAGTTAAAGCGCACAGTTGGCCGGCCAACATCATTCTTCTTCTCTGTAGCATGGCTACAACACTTTCATAATTTGATCTGTTTATTTTGGCGTTACATGCCAAGAATGCATCCGTCAAAATTTTTGTAAATGTCTATTTCTGTGCCCACCGAGACGACATCAAAATTCACACTTTCTTCCTTGGTCGTTACACTAATAATTGGAAATTGCTCTCTAGAGCAAAGAGCCAATTTCCTCTCAAGAATGCCCTTTTTGTTTTTTTGTATTCTCCATTCTTTTATGATTTTTTGTTATAAAGAGATCACCATCAATCGTTTTCATATTTTACTATCATGCAACTTACCGAGAATAACTAGCTATTGGGCCCACCTACTTATTACTAGCTACACCAAAGGACTTGGGGTTTTTGGGCAAACGCAGACATGTGGCATCTAGCAACAAGCACATACTTCATGAAGGTCTTGCCCCTTTAGGGCCTGTTTGGTAGGATGCAGTCGGACGACAAAGTGCCTGTTTGATGTACATTTTTACATTGCGAACTCACTAAACTACACCCCAATACACCCAACCAAACTAGCCCTTAGGGTAGTAGTTCAATAAATTGTTTGAGGACATGTGGCACCTGCCAACAAGCACATAATTCATGAAGGTCTTGTCCCTTTAGGCCTGTTTGGTAGGATGCAGTTGGACGACAAAGTGCGTGTTTGATGTACATTTTTACATTGCGAACTCACTAAACTACACCCCAATATACCAAACCAAACTAGCCCTTAGGGTAATAGTTCAATAAATTGTTCGAGTTCCTATTCATTCTGTCAAGCCTAATGGGCTGTTAGTGTGCAACACATCTTATTTCCATGTTTGATGGAATGTGTTCACAAACATGTATACATTTGTTTCAAAAGTGTCGTCCCCAAATTATTGTAAGAAGGTCCCACAAAACCTTCTATTTTCCCTATAAAATCACTGATTGAATTGAGGGGAATATTGCTTGAAATGAAGTGCATGCATCTTAGAACCACCTCGCGACCAACATCATTACATGATCCATTGCATCTTGGGAGATGAGTACACTCTTGAGGCTTGCTTCAAAACTAGGTGTGGTCGTTGGAGCAAATAAATTAGCACTTGCTCCCTTCATTGGTTTACCTTATAATTGTGCAACTTTATTATGCAACCCACTCTTTCTCCCAAATAGAAGAAATACCATTGCCTTGCAACATCCAAAACCTCAATTGCGATATCCTCTATGAAATTTCAGTTCAAACTTGTGTGAAGCCTTGCAATTTTGCGTTCCTCACATTTCTTTTAGAAGTCCATTTGTTTAATAACACCATGGTCAGTGTTATGAAAAGCGGTAATTGATGTACGGGCGGAAGGGTACGAAATAGAGTATATATGGTATGCGGGAGTATAAGAGGGAGTATAATCGGTTTTGGATTAATTTAAATTAATTTTATATACACATAAATTTATATATTGGCCCTGTATAACTATATAAACAAAGTGAACAATAGAAAATAAGGATGTAATAAGAAGTGTAAATTCATTCAATGTGTTAGCCGCAATTGGGGCTGATCCAAGACTCTCCACGATTACACCGGAGACCATAAATAAAAGGCATCGAACAAACAAACACAATCACAATTTAATACATGCTAAACACTAACACAAGCAATTAGATGAAGAGGCAATCGGGGAACTAGAACTAACTAAATGAACATGCAATTCTACGAACATCAAATCAGCAATTAGATGAACAACGATTAGATGAAAATACAATTAAGAAAAACTCAATTTCATAAATAGAAGAAAGCGGAATTGGAGGAGAAACAGTGAGATAAGAGGGAGAAGAAGTGTAATTAAACAGTAGTGACAGGGGCGTGCGTATTGCTACAGGAGCAAAATAGAACAAAATTGAATTGGAGCCTTGGATAAGAAGAAGAAATCTGAAAAGAAGACAGATGTTAATTAGTAATTAGAGCGGGGGAGCAAAATTGAATTGGAAATTAAAGTTGGTAGAAGACTAGAAGCGGTATATCTTAGTAGTTAATAATTAGAGGGGGGACAACATGTTGAGTAGCTAATAGAAAAAAAAAGAACATGATAGGTAAATCTGGAGAACCAATGGGAGTAGATGACCTTTGGAAAACCATTTAGTAATCACGATACCATTAAAGAAAAAGGGAGTAGCTATTAATAGATAACCCCATCGCAGTTAGACCTGCCAAACTGGGTCAAAATCCGTGGGCCCCCACGGGTCAATCCGTTTAAGTTTCAGTTTGAGTGACAAAATTTGCCTCCCGCTAAAAATCACCCAAACCCATACCCATCTGTTTATATAACGGGTTTCATGAGCCCGCGGGTGACCCACTTGAAGTAAATATATTTATATACATAATATACACATACACCTATTAAAAGATGTTACTTGTTTTACACAAGTTAACTCTTTAACTTTACCAACAAAAATGTATTCTCTTTATTTTATGGTTGCAATAGGATAGTTAATAATTAGAGGGGGGACAACATGTTGAGTAGCTAATAGAAAAAAAAGAACATGATAGGTAAATCTGGAGAACCAATGGGAGTAGATGACCTTTGGAAAACCATTTAGTAATCACGATACCATTAAAGAAAAAGGGAGTAGCTATTAACAGATAACCCCGTCGCAGTTAGACCTGCCAAACTGGGTCAAAATCCGTGGGCCCCCACGGGTCAATCCGTTTAAGTTTCAGTTTGAGTGACAAAATTTGCCACCCGCTAAAAATCACCCAAACCCATACCCATCTATTTATATAACGGGTTTCATGGGTGACCCACGGGCTCCAACGGGTGACCCAGTTGAAGTAAATATATTTATATACATAATATACACATACACCTATTAAAAGATGTTACTTGTTTTACACAAGTTAACTCTTTAACTTTACCAACAAAAATGTATTCTCTTTATTTTATGTTTGCAATAGGAAATAACAAGTATGTATAATCTTAGGAATGTCTAATGTTACATGACAAAATTATGTGTTGTTTTTTGTGATATTTATCTATGAAAACTACATTGGCTTTCCTATTTTACATTGACATACAATAACTAGCTACTATCTTTTCTTTAAGTTTGTATAAACATATGGTGACAACTAATCAAATGATTTGATGTCAAACGTAGTAGTTGGGTGGTTTCTTTGCACTATATTTGACATAAAAAACATAGTTACAAGTTGTTTTAAATGTTTCTTTTAGTGTTGAGGAAGGCAACTAGCAACTTATTGTTGATTGGACACATTTTATTTGGGCACCCGCGGGCAACCCGCAACCCACTGGGTCGGGTTTAGATGTGCTTTTCTTCCACCCGTTTAGAAGTGTATCTTTTTGACGCGCACCCGCCAAACCTGCACCCGCAACGATCCAACACAAACCTAACCCACCCACCCGTTTGACATGTCTAGTCGCAGTACTAAGCCGCCAAAAGAAGTCACAATGATGTGAGCATCGCTGTAGAATGAATCGTTTGGGAAAAGAAGAAAAAAAGGAAAAGAATTTGAGATGGAGGAAACTGAGAGGACTTACCGTGGCTAGAGATGTCGCCCCTTCCAGGGAGAGCTTGTCCCTTGAGCTCCTTCCTAGCTCCACACCTACAACCGCAACCAAGAGAGACGTCGGGGAAGGACAACAATGCCAACACTGCAGTAGGGAGGAGAAGGTTGTTGATGCTGCAACAGGGAGGAGACGGTCGTTGAGGAGAACGCCGCTGATAGAAGAGCTTTAGCTGGACAGAGGAGATGATCACCAACCATTAGCACTATTTTCTTCTTTTGCGTAGTGTTTTTCGCGTGTGGGAGCAAAGAGGGAGAGGGGTGGGGTTGGGGGTGGGGGATCGGGGCAGGGATAAGTGGGTGGCAAATTTTTTTACCTTGGGCCAAATTTTGAAAATCGCCAACTAATCGACCTTTTATTTGCCCAAGTGCCCGAATAATCGGCCCATGGCCGATTGGAGGTCCGATTTGACATAATTGGTTCGATCCACCGATTATTCGTTCGATTAGTAGACTGATTATTGGAACACTGACCATGGTTGATTGATTGTTCCATTTTCTCAGACGGTGTGGGGAACCATCAACAAGATTAACACTGGGTAAACCGTAAAGGCCTTCTGCAGTTATGGGTGTATACCAAATGAGGAGTACCTATACTATGATCTGTGGCACCTTAATTAAACCTAAGATGAAACTAAGGCTTTGAAAGTGTGGGGAATACAAACAAATGATCCCACACTCTGGACAAGAGGCAATTCACAAGACTTGTTGAAAGGCACAAAAATGCATCAATTGTGGATGTATTGTGCTTTTGTTACAATAACCTTGTATATTTGACGGTTGACAAGTAACTCAGGTGTTTCCTTGTCACTCATTGTGATCTGCTAATGTGGATTATTGTAGGACCAAAAGACTGGTGGAACCTGTATACTATGTACTGTAGGGCGACACTCAAGCGGCGTATTTAGTGGCGACACTATAGCAAAGTGCTATACAAGCAACTTTTTACGAATGAATGCTCTTAAGGATAGATTCCTATTTGACGGCGAATAGGCATAGGAAGAGATCTTTTTTTGACAGCATGGAGAGAGGAGAGTGATGACAATGCCTCTACTTTGGAACAACTAAGGTTTTAACCTGACGCGTTGATGCCATGTTCCAAGACATGCAAGATGGGTAAGTGTCAACTTGACTTCTATCGGACAAATGGCCCACTCATTTATTCAAGGATGGGAGTGGGGCCAATAACTCATTTACATGGAATGTGGCTATTACATGTACAAAGACCAATGTACAAATAACTTAAGTGTATTCATGTATAACTCACATATACATACTCTGTCAGCTGCTATATTTGATTGCCATTGAGTGTGTTGGTGATTTGCATTAGTTACTGTCTTTGTTGGTTTCTTAGATACATAATTTTAGTGAGCTGATATGCTTAATTACTTGTGAAAATTAGATTTTGTATTAGGACGTGTGCTTGCATAGACAGTTCATTATGAAATTCACACTTTGGGGTTGGGGTGGCTTATTCTTTAGGTTGTAAATGACTAAATGGGTAAGGTTGAAGTTGGTACCCATTACCTATGTCTTGTAGAGCAAGGGTAAGGCAGGGAGATATATGGTGTAGCATAGGGTAAATGGATATGATTTACCTATACCAAATATCCCATTATGTGTAAGGCCGGGGGATAACCTGCTAAATAAAAGTTCATCACTGAACATTTGAACATAAAAATTGAAACCGAATGCCACACTCACTCATGCACTTCCCTATCCATCATTGTGATGCGTGCTATGTGGTGGACTGGCTGCTTTGAGATCTCTATTGCAACATTGTCTTAGATTCGTTCGACGATGATTATAGAAGAGAAGCCTTCCTTGGGAGTGCCACAACCCATTGGTTTAGCACACACTGTGAGCTATAAATGTACGGGCACTCTAGGCGGCCACCTAGTCCCCCCCCCCCATTACTAAGCAGAAGATTGCTGCTATGTTCTGGAGTTACTGTTGCTGCACTGTTATGATATTATCCATTTACTTGTGACCCACTTACTGATTTACTATATACGACAATGATTTTTTTCTTCTTCATCCTCCTATTTCTATAATCTGTTTACAAATCTCTTGTATGAATGTACTCGCATTATTACCTGTGTTGTACAACGCTCGCCTGGGCGCCTAGGCTTAAGTCAGGCTGCTTCAAACTGGGCGCCCAGCCCCTAATTGACCTAAGTTGTTACCTAAGGCCTTTTGAGGCCCAAATTAAGCCATAAATTAGATCTGAATTTGATCAAATTGAGTCATTTTATGGTTAAATTGAGTCTGATTTATCCCAAACGGGGTCAATTTAGGGTAAATTAGGTCTGATTTGAGGGAAAATAGGCCTGATTTGGGGGAATTAGATCTAATTTGTGGGATTTAGGTCTAATTTGGGGGAATTAGGTCTGATTTGGTCATGTAAGGCCTCGTTTAGATCAACATAGGGAAATTTAGGGTTAGCTAGGTTTGATTTGGTCATTTTATGCAGATTTGGTTTGATTTTAGGCCAAATTATGTCAAATTTGAGCAGATTAGGTCTGATTTGGGGAAAATAAGTCTGATTTTGGGGAAATGGTATGATATGGTGACATTAGGTCAGATTTGGCTAAATTTGATATTGTTTAGGTCATTCTAGGGAATATTCGGTGAAAGTAGGTCTGATTGGATCGTAATATTCAAAATTAGGTTTTATTTAGGCAAAATCATGCCAAATTTGGGCACATTAGGTCTAATTTAGGGGAAACAATTATGATTTGAGGGAAATTGTTCTAAATTTGATGACTAGGTCTTATTTGGCCAAATTTTGTCTCATTTAGTAGAATATATGAAAAAATTATGGAAATTGGGATTGATGAGGTCATGGTATACAAAATTAGGTTTGGTTTAGGCAACAATTAGGGTAAAATAGGTCAAATTTGATTGAATTTGGATCAAATGAGTTCAAAATTACAGCCAATCAGTTCTAGTTTAGGTCTTGTTAGTTTTGATTTAGCCTAAATTCTACATAATAGTATTATATATATTTTGGCTACAAACATTATGCATGTTTAGCTTTCTGATTTCTATATGAATTTTGTTTAGATAAAACTTCCAAAATTCAATCAATATCTAATGATTTTGTTGCTTTCTTCATACGATGCTAGCACATTGATTGCATATTTATCATGTATATATATATGTGTAAGGATTGTATTTTTCAGAAATATGACATATATCTGTTAAAATAAAAAATATATAAAAACGCCTGGAAACGCCTAGGCTGTCTAGGCTTCCCCCTGGAACGCCTGGTCGCCTATACAACCATAATTATTACAATGTTAATTTCCTGCTTGCATTTTCAGTTTTTACTCTAGCATTCCTATATTAGATTCAATTATTCATATATATACACAGTCACTATATTGTTTCTCATCTTCTTGACCTCCTTTCTACTTCCAATTTTTTATTTGTTCTTCTTCCTCTACCAATCTTCTTCCGCTTTACTTTTCTCTCCATGGTTTCACTATACATAAGGTTCCTGCTGCATGATGCTCTACTTTTTGAATTCTTTTTTTGTTCTTTCTTTGTTCATCATCTTCCCCAATCTCCTTATTGATTTCTTTTTGATATTTGTTATTCTTCGTTAAGTATTTTTTCCTTTTATGTCCTCTTAGTAATTCCAATTGATTCATATATTGCTCATAGGTTAATAAACTAATATATAACTAACCACATATATGTATGTATGTATACGTATGTCTATATATGTAAAATAAAAAAATAATAATAAACACCTAGGAATGCCTAGACCTCCGCCTGGGCTGTCTGCGTGTCCCTAGGCAATGCCTGATCGACTGGCCGCCTAGACAACTTAGCTGTGAATGTGCCAACATAACTACCCAAGTTATGTTCATCAACCATGCAACAACCTACTCTAGGCCCCCAACGATCATTGATGAGGCTAGGCTGCTAATTGTCAACCATCTACCATCGGAGGTAAAATCAGGTTCATGTCTCTCTTCTTTATTCATACCTCTCTTCCCCCTATGCAATTGTAGGTGCAGCCAAGTGCCATTGATAGCTATGCCGATCCCAGGATCTGCAGTGCCATCACTTTGTTCTTCCCGTGCTCGTCATCCCTACTTTGGTTTTTAAGCTAGATTGAGGACCTCTCGAATTACTATTTATAATTTATGCTAAGGAAAATAGGTAGTAATTATAGCTTCTTTTTGTTTATTACCGTATGTCTGCTACATAATATTATTTGTTTATAACAGGTTCTATAGTTCTTTGTTAAAACATGTTCAAGAAAACTTTTTGTTCTTTGAAGTTGGTTTTTTGGTGACCGAGGGAAACCACCCCAGACGAACCCGACATGGTAAACTCTCGAGGCATGAGAGAGTGTGATCCGATCACCCCTTCCTGCGCTAAATCAGCGTGAATTGCCGTTCACAGAGTGTGTTCGGTGTGATTCGAACCCGAGTCCTTCATTGGGACTTACCGAGCTCTTACCACCCAAGCTACTCTGGCCGGACTTTGAAGTTACTTGTTGCTGAACTAAATTAAGCTTCAGTGGCTCACACATTAAATTGTGCCCTGGCTACACATATCTTTGTTTTAACTTGAAAGAACTCATCCTGTATTATACTTGCTGCAAGTTGCGCTATTGGCTATGAGTTTGTACTGCAACTATCAGTTATGAAATTGAAAAACTTAGTGTTGTTGAACGGGCTTAGATGTGTATGGATAGACAAGGAATCAGCATATACATTTACTTATTACATTAGCTTAATGCCTGTGTGTGTGTATATATGTGGACCCGTTTACCATCCCCATCTTCATCCCCGTCGCCTTTACTCATTCGGCAACTGGGTACATATGTAAATGCTGAATGTGGGATGATGGTTTACATGTTTGTATAACAACAATGATTGCTACACAAATTCCCTTGTTTAGTAATTAGAAAAATACATATATGCTAAACTGATATGATGCACTTATTCAGGTAATGCCATCGCTAAGAGAGAAGCATGACGAGTTTATGTTGAGGGAGCTAGTTAAAAGATGGTCCAACCATAAAGTAATGGTACGGTGGCTCTCACGTTTTTTCCACTATCTGGATCGTTATTTCATTGCTCGAAGATCACTTCCTCCGCTGAATGAAGTTGGGCTTACCTGCTTTCGTGATCTGGTTAGTTCTAGCTTTTTGATAGTATTTCTTTCTTTCTATTCAAGGGAAATTTGTACAAGTAATTGCATGTACTTAGTACTTTTGCATTTAACTCGGTACTTAGTCTTAACAAATTACCAAATTTAGAAGTTATCATTTGAATTTGCTTTAGCATACATGTAGACGCTAGCATTTTTTGTCCTTATAATTTGGTAAATATGTCTGTTGGTCTGCCATCATTTAGCTATATCCAATCAATTTCAGGTATACAAAGAGATTAAGGATAAGGTCAGAGATGCCGTGATATCATTGGTAAGGGTTTTGACTGTTCAATATTTATGTATATTTTGCTTCCCACGGAACTTAAAATCTGATCATTTTTTGATCAGATTGATCAAGAGCGAGAAGGAGAGCAGATTGATAGGGCCTTACTAAAAAATGTATTGGATATTTTTGTTGAAATTGGTCTAAAAAGTATGGATTTTTACGAGAATGATTTTGAAGATGCCATGCTGAGTGACACTGCAGCATACTATTCCAGAAAGGCTGCTAGTTGGATTCTTGAGGATTCTTGTCCTGACTACATGCTGAAGGTATTTTTGCTTATATTTTTCATGGACTTCCCATTCAGCGAGTATTTTTTTTTAATTTGTTTTGACTTATAATTTCTTCCCATAATGTCTCAGGCTGAAGAATGTTTAAAGCGTGAGAAGGATAGGGTATCCCATTATCTGCATTCAAGTAGTGAGCAGAAGCTACTCGAGGTTTGTTTCTTCTTTTCGATGCTATATGTTAAATCAATAATCGTCGTCATATTTTCTTTGCTAATTTTGTTTTTATAGAAAGTGCAACACGAATTGCTGTTTGTATATGCAAGTCAACTTCTGGAAAAGGAGCATTCCGGATGTCATGCCCTGCTTAGGGATGATAAGGTAACAGAAGGCCAGACACTGGTTTTGTTTTTGACTAATTCTCGGTGTATATCATGATTGAATGTGATGTTACCCATTTTCTGGTGTGGTAGGTGGAGGATCTTTCAAGGATGTATAGGTTGTTCCATAGAATACCACATGGATTAGATCCAGTCTCACAGATATTCAAACAGGTTTTCTTTGGAATTTATCTCATCTTTTTCTGCCTTTGTAATAATTCCCCACTTCTTATTAGGATATGGCATATTCTTTATTTTTCTCTTGAATGCAGCATGTTACTGCTGAAGGTACAACTTTGGTAAAGCAAGCTGAAGATGCTGCAAGTACCAAGAAGGTGAAATTAACAGACCAATTTCATTTATTTCGTTATTAATCCCAGTGGGCCTCTTTTAGGATTTGGGGTTTACATCTTTAATGACTTTGCTTGTGTTAAAGAAAAAAGCCTTAATAGTATAAAAAATAAGGTTCCATTTCATGACCACAGTGAATCATGTGTTGCTGTTTTAGGTGACATGGATAATGGAAAGTTTGGTGTTGTGATTTTATTGAGATAGACATAAATGCTCATTAAGCTACTATAAGTGTGTCCAGTGTCATTCAGATTTCTGTGGGCGTCTATGTACTTGCGAGTTTTATTTTCAACCAGACACGTTTTATTATCAAGATCCCAGCTATAGTTGTGGGCCTGTGGCCATCATCAGATTGACGCTTTACATTCTTATATTGAAGCCTATCGTGCTTCTAGTTGCTCATTGCCAACAAGCACAGCCGGTAGAATTATCAGAAGTAAAGGTTTATATATATCTAATTTAGTTCAAAGTTAGCATGTACAGAATTTAAGATTTCAACGAAATCCATCGGTTGTATACATAAATCTTGAAAACGGATGGGTCCAATATTAGGAACTTGAAAAAGCAAACCTGTGCTTTTCCAAACTTTACACTCCACCCCACCCCAAAGCAGTTCTATATGACAAACCTTTTGGTTCTTTTGATCAGTATATAGTGCAGTTAGTGTCAAATGCGCTCACAACCCTTGTTTAGAAAACATATCTTTTGTTTTGATAATGTTTCTAGATAGGTTGATGGCATGAGTCCTCTCTACCTTGTTTTTGTTTTTGGAAATAAATTTAGAACGCATAATACATTCTTGATTTTTATGGAAAGTTTATAAGAATAACGTAGCCAGATGTTTTCATCGAAATATAGAATATGTTTTCTACTTTGGTTTAAGTGAAAATTATAATTTGTCAGTGTATAGAGTTTGCAATTGATGGTAATCAGAACATCTCTATTGACTATGATGGTGAATTAAAAAGAGCTCGGAACGATCGCTTAAGCGGCCAACACCTCAGGCTGTTGTTTTTTAGGCTGAAGCCGACCTCTGAGCGTTTTAACTTTTATTGGGAACAAGGAATTAAATGTCGATACCGACACCTTATCGACGACGTGGAAATAGATATTTATAGGTATACCGACGGAAATATCGACAGATGCAATCCTGGACTTATCGACGCCTAAATGAACAAATTAAATCATGAAATTTACAGGCGTGGTCTCAACACTTAGATGCAACGTTTTATGCAATAAAATTCTATATTGGGTATGTTGGGGGGGTCCATCATGTGGGAGGTAGGGAACCTATCCTGTTTTCTGCAGATTTCGATGAAGGATTTCGATGAAAAAATACCGGAATTAAGATTTGAAATTTTACTAGCACAATCCATAAACATAAATACACACACTTATGCAATAATATCCAATTTACAACACATAAATAGCATAGTAACTTACTAACTCATATCAGTTGTATGTCGAGTTACACACTGATTCTCCATACAATATTGAGTTGATATGGTTGACATATTGCTCCCATGACATGTACATTATATAAGGTTGGTGGTATTAAGTTACGTGTTGCTCATACACATCATGTACAATACTATATACATGTATAATACTCGTTTGTATTATGTAATTAAACACGATACGTTTTAGAATTTTACGGTACTATGTCTCCATATGCATCATATCAGATTCTAAAAGAAAATATACACCAGGGCTTTCTATTGCTCTTCTTCAATGTGTGACTTTGACAATTAACTTCATGACTATCAAGGAAGTTAGGCACCATCATTGTTGTGACACCTTTTCTCTGTTGTTGTTTGTAGCACAGGATCTTAATATGCAGTAGTGAGTTTCTCCATGGATTATGCACAATAGCGGGATAAGTATAAAAACCATTATTACCATGCCCACCATATGCATGTCGTGGGGATGCGATAATTTAAAAGTCTAGTTACCATGTCAACCATGTCCATCTTGTGGGATATATGTAGCAAGTGCCATGTATAATCAAATATAAGACTAGAAAGTTACAAAATCTATGTTTTTTTTACAATATTTGTTTGTTGTGTTGCGAACTAGTACATTTTCTTCCTTTGTATGATAAAA
>OY856411.1:1231265886-1231468386 GCA_963693085.1 Alisma plantago-aquatica
TTGTAGAAATGTAACTGGTGTTGTGTATGTTGTGAACTACAATTGAGCGAGAACTATGATTTTTTTTGATGTTTGAGTTCTTTTTAGCTTGTTGGCACAATATTCAAATGCAAAGAGGATGAATATTGGCATTTGGTTTATGATACTCTTTTTACTGTTGTCTAATATTATTTAGAATATAATTTATACATTATTTTCAATATGATGGCCGCTCATCCAAAAATTGCTTGTTTCAGAACCCACTTGCACTTAAGCTCCCAAGGAGGTTTGGCCGCTCGCTAGCGCTTCACGCTTCCAAAACCTAGATGTTGCATATTGTGAAATAGGTCTAATGACCTTGTGCCCTACATACCAACACTTTTTTTAAATACCCTCTTCACTTATTGCCCAGGATGAGTTTGAATATTGCTCTTATGGACCAAAAATAATAGAGAACTTTGGATATGCTAGTGCATATTGTCCAAGTGAATTCAAGTTATTACTATAACAAACATTGCATTGCTTGTGTATCTCATTAAATCATAAGTATTTGGTATAGCTTGATTTTAATTTCTATGTAATGATTATAATAATAAGACAAGTTCCATTTATCCCAGATGTTTCCTTGCATTGGATACAAGACGCACCGACATTTCCTTGATATTGCATAAAGGGGTACTAAGCAGAACTGATCAGTTTGTTTTAGTTTGGCTGGGATGAATGGTTCAATTTGTAATATTCCTAAGCCAATAAATAGTCATTTTATATTGTTTTATGCATATAATTTATTTTAGCTAAATCAAATTGTTCTCTCTCTCACTCAATATAGGTGTACAGAGGCAGGGGTTGTGGTATACCCAAGTGTACTGCTGATGTCATGCAAGTCGATTTGCATTGTTTATCTATTTGTTAAAAATCAAAACCTTGGATTTTCAAATATTATATGAATAACCTATATACAAAATTTGAGCACATCTCAACACTTGTAGGTCATTCATCTAACGATACAAAAATGGCATATTTGGGAAAAATTATCTACTTTGCTTTTATTGTCATCGGATGAGTGACTTTCAAGTAGATTCTGACGACCTCAAATTTGGTATGTAGGCTGTATTCTTTTTATAGCAAGGAAGATCAACAGTTTGGGGTTTCCTAAAATTTGGCTTGATTTGCGCATGATCTATAGGAATGAGTGTATCCTATCATGTCTATCTCTCTCTATAAATAGTGAGAGCACTATGATGCTGAGAGTGTGAGATCCATTGGAATTTACCCCAGATGTTTCCTTGTATTGGGTACAAGTTGCACCTACATATCCTTGATTTGGGAAAAAAGGGGAACTAAACAGAACTGATCAGTTTGTTTTAGTTTGGCTGGGATGAATGGTTCGATCTGTAAAATTTCTAAGCTAGTAAATAGTCATTTATTTTGTATTCTGCATGCAATTTAGCCAAATTAAATTGGCCTCTTTCTCTCTCACTCGATATATACGTATATAGGGGCAGGGGCTGTGGTACACAATAGTTATCCCGGCTCCGAGGCTCCGCCTGGGCGTGACTAGGCCCCCTAGGCTCTAGGTGGGCTGCCTTAAACTGGGCGCCTAGGCTTCCAAATAACTAAAGTGGATGCCTAAGGACTCTTAGACCCAAATTAAGACACTGAAAAACTAAATCAGCATGGATTATATCTGAATTTGGTCAAATTAGATCAAGTTTAGTTATTTTAGGGAAGAAATAGATTTGACTTAGGCGAAATCAGATTTAATTTCGGCAGCTTACGCCTGATTTTGAGGAGATACGTTTCATTTGGGGAAAGCATGTCTTATTTGGGGAATTAGGTCTGATGTTACCAAATTAGGGCTCACTTAGGTCAATGTAGGACAAACTAGGGGAAGTTACGTCTGCTTAGGTCACATTATGCCGAATTGGGCTTAACTTAGCCCAAATTAGGGCATACTATGTTAAATTAGGTCCAATTTTGATCATGATAGGTCAAGGCTGGATGGGTCTAGCTTAGGCCATGACATGTGTGATGTAGGTGAAGTTATGATTGATTAAGCTTAAGGATAACCAATACAAATGTATATAGTAATGTATATATTTGAGTAGAGCTAAATCTATACGCAAAATCATTTATATATGTATAAAATATAAACAAACGTGAAGAACGCCTAGGCTTCCGCCAAGGCTCCTAGGGACAAGTATGGTGGTACTCTTGAGTGTATTGCTGATGTCATACAAGTCGAGTTGCATCATTTAGATATTTCTTAAAAATCTAAGCCTTGGATTTTTTTAAAATATTAAATGAATAATGTAAAAAAATTTGAGCACATCTCGACACTTGTAGGTCATGCATCTAAACGATACAAAAAGAACACTTGGAAAAAAATATCTATGTTGCTTTTGTTGTCATCAGATGACTGATTTTTAAGTAGATCCCTACAACCTCAAATTTGGTGTGTAGGCTATATTCTTGTCATAATAAGAAAGATAAAGAGTTTGGGGTTTCCTAAATTTGCATTGATATGCGCATGATCTAGAGGCTTGAGTGTATCCTATCATGTCTCTCTCTATGTGTGTGCATATATATATATACATATGAAAATGATCTGTGTGTGTGCATATATATATATATATATATATTATACACACACACACACACACACATGAAAATGATCATGTGTGTGTGCGTGCATATATACATGTGAAAATTATCTAGTGAGAAACATATCTTGGTGAGAGCATGAGAGGCGTTTGAATAGCTTTTTACAATGATCAAATTTTCATAATCTAACTGTATGGATTGGAAATATGCCCCATTAGTCACGTTCCCACAAAATCTCATCATTATAGGACTTGTATTGCACGCACCAGTGTTTTAAAAAGTGTTATGCGTTATGCGTTCGGAGAGGTCACCTTGTAGAGTATCTGCGGTATGCGGGAGTATATGCGGAAGTATATGCAGTTTTAGATTTTTTTATTAGTTATTATATATAATTTAATCCCACAATTACATATTATAATGTGAACAATTACATAATTAGACATTAAAATTTGAGATAGATTCAAAACTTCAAATATAAAGCTTCAAATAAAACTACACCATTTAGAATGCACATCCTAGAATCATTTAAGCATAAACTCCAATGAAGTCACACATGAAATGGTTTAACACAACAAACACGTTACATAATAATAAAAACCAACGAAAACATACAAAAAGATGTCAACATGTCTCAAAGGTTCAAAACTACAACTGCTAAATAAGTATGTGATTCATGTCCAAGACATACAACAAAATAGTAAATCAAGAGAATGCTACCATACATACATATCAAACAAACTACATTACATATACAAGAATAATACATGAGAATGAGACCCACTAGACCAAACCACACATACAAGAATAATATTAATAGGCAAACAGGGAAATTGGGAATGGGGGGTGAACAGGAAAAGAAGAGAACAGGGAATGGAAAAGAGAACAGGGTTTGTGAATGAAGGAAATCAAATTGAGAAATGGAAGAAAGGGAGTTGGGGAAGTGGGAAATGGAATAAGAAAGAAAAAATAGGAAATGGAAGATGAAATCGGAACAGGAGAAAAGGAGTTTGTAGCACGTTGACAGTAGGTTGTGAATGAGGGGAATGGAAAGAAAAGAAGGGGGAAAGGGGAATCTGAAAATCAAAATAAGATAAGGAATAGAGAACCAAATGGAGATAGGAGGATCAAATTGCAGCAAAAAAATTAAATCAAACAAAAAGAAGCAGGCAGGCAGCAGGAGATCGAAAATGCAAAAAAAAGGAACATATACAATTTAGAGAACTGAGGAAGATGGGAGGAGGAAATGAGTACCAGTGGCTTTAGATGAGGAGTGAGCCGCCGCCGAGTTCTACTGCCTCCGGAGTCACCCGCTGGAGCAGGCGTTGGCCCGCTGGAGGTGTCGTTGCCGCCTGCTGGAGAGTTGTTGCCGACGGCTGGAGGAGAAGAATGTCGCCGCCGCTGCAGAGAATCAAAGACGGCGCCGTCGTCGCTGCCGCTGGACAGAGTTGAAGTCGTCGGAGAGAAGAGAAGCCGCTGGAGAGAGAAGAGAAGCCGCCGACACCCTAGCCAGGTCGCAGCAGCGAGCTCTGTGTCTGGTTGTCGGGGGAAAAATGACGGGAGTCGGGGGATGAGCGAGGGGAGTCGGGTTAGGCTAGGGGTTTGGGTTTAAGTGGAAAACAAATCGGCTTTTAATAGGCCTTGTATGCGCCCGTTCTAACGATTCCAAGGTCCGGGTCCGCTTTGAGGTCCGCTTCACCTTATACGGGTCTGCCCATAGGCCGCACCGCTTATAAGGCCGCACAGACCGCTTTTTAAAACATTGGCACGCACAACAAGCAAATACTTTTCAACGCTCAATATTGAGTTTTAGGCTGACCGTTGAATGTAAAATGTGTATATTGTATATATGGAGATTTAAACGATATCCGATTGTGATGATTTTGTGTGTGAAGGTAAATGTAATGATGTTCTTCCCATCCATAAGGTTGGATATTAAAAATAAGCTACAACTTTATAGTTATTCAAATGCGTCTCATACTCTCACCGCAGAATGTTTCTCACTAGATCGCTATATATATATATATATATATATATATATATATATATATATATATATATATATATATATATATATATAGAGTCAGGCTATAATACACTCGAGTGTACGGATCGTACGAATACACTCAAGTGTGTTTGCATATCAAGACTATTTTTTGCAAAATGTAAACCGTTGATCTTCACCGTCATACTATAACCAGGCTACATACAAATTTTGAACCCATTTGGATGAGTGTAAGTCACTCATCCAAGGGCAACAAAATCGACGCGCGAAACTAATTTGAAATGCATAATTTTTGCGGTCTTCATAACATGAGCTATACATATCCAAATGTGCTCAAATTTTGCGTATGAGTTGTTTACGAGATGTTTAATAAGATCAACAAATTATATTTTCAAAAAAAATATTGCATCATGAAAAACTACTTGAGTGTATTCCGCTCCGGATACACTCGAGTGTATTCTAGCATGACTCTCTCTCTCTCTCTATATATATATATAGTGAGAGCACTATGATGCTGAGTGTGAGATCCATTAGAATTACCCTTTTGGTGAGATCTATTTTTCATGAGCCGTTCCGGCAATATCAGTTTAGAAATTTTCCAAGCCATGTTATATTGGTAAATGGCATATGTGCTTGTTTTTGAATAACTATAAAGTTGTAGCTTATTTTTAATATCCAACCTTATGGATGGGAAGAACATCATTACATTTACCTTCACACAAAAAATCATCACAATCAGATATCGTTTACATCTCCATATATGGTTTGGAAATATGCCCTATTAGTCACGTTCCCACAAAATCTCATCATCATAGGACTTGTATTGCACACACAACAAGCAAATACTTTTCAACGCTCAATATTGAGTTTTAGGCTGACCGTTGGATGTAAAATGTGTATATTGTATATATGGAGATGTAAACGATATCCGATTGTGATGATTTTGTGTGTGAAGGTAAATGTAATGATGTTCTTCCCATCCATAAGGTTGGATATTAAAAATAAGCTACAACTTTATAGTTATTCAAATGCCTCTCATGCTCTCACCGTAGAATGTTTCTCACTAGATCGCTATATATATATATATATATATATATATATATATATAATGAGAGCACTATGATGCTGAGTGTGAGATCCATTAGAATTACCCTTTTGGTGAGATCTATTTTTCATGAGCCGTTCCGACAGTTTCAGTTTAGAAATTTTCCAAGCCATGTTATATTGGTAAATAGCATATGTGCTTGTTTTTGAAGTTTGGTTCAGTTTGAGACATTGCAATTTAAGACGTCTTATCTATCTACTTCTGCAAATGTTAACACCTATTAGAAATAGATGCACATAATTTATGATGTGAGAGTATGAGATCCATTTGAATTACCATTTTGCTGTGACCTAGGCAATGATTAAATTTTCATCGAAACTGTCGAAATTTTGACGATTTTTTTTTTCTGTTTCGGTGGTAATCAGACATCAAAATGTACTCTCGAAACGCACAGATCATCATTTTTTTTTTCTTTTTTATATACTATGTACTACCTAGAACATTTTTTTTTTGCACTGTATTGTGTCTTTGAGTCTATATATTGTGCTTTTAAACTATAATAACTTAATCCATTGATTTCACCATTGAAAATTGACATCAAAATTCCCCATCGAAATGCCCATCGAAACTGTTCAGGGCACTTCACTCACAAATCACGAGACCCCACCCCTACATATCCAATATGGAATATTATTACGTATTTGAGTAGATCTACACTAATAGATCATTCAGGTAAAATGTTATAAATTAATTCGTTAATTTTGTCGTCGAAATGTCGTCAAAGCATTTATCGGAGTTTCTATTGAAATTTGTCAAAATTTTTGTTTTTGTGGCCACCGAAACGGCATCAAAATCGGACATTTTTTTCTATGGATCTATCTGTCATGGACGGATCCAACAGTATCAGTTTAAAAGTTTTCCAAGCCCTGTTGAGCTAGTAACTAGCATAAAAGCATTTTGTGCTTTTTTCAGTTTGGTTCAGTTTGAGACATTGCCATTTGTATTGGTGATTGTGGTTTTATCTATTTACTTTTGCAAATGTTGACACCCAACTTATTAAAAAATGAATGCTACATAGTTGCGGTATGCTATCTCACTGTATTCAAAGATGGACACATTTGTAGTTGTATCAAGTTTCATAACACACACACATGTGTATGATGCACACATGCACACCCAGACACCCACACGTAAAGTAGATACTGACTATTTATTTTATGTGTATACATTATTGGTTTGTTTGGGTTAAATAACCCATACCCCAAGCGGAACTACAATTGATTCATTCGAAAATTTTGGAAATCTAAACTGAGCTGTTTAATCCACTCAATCCAAACTAAACTAGCTGTTTTAATTTGGTTTATGTTTGATGTCTCTACATGAGTATTTTGATTGTCCAATCATGTTTATGTGGGAGCTTGGGCAGTTAGAATTTTGCCTAGTCTGTCGGCTAGGCCGTTTAGAGCCAAAACTTTTGAGGAGTTGAGGTGATTGGTGAGGTATTTGGGAGCTGTTGATTCCCAAGTGGGATCAGGTGGCTCGTATTATGTTGGAGTGATTTTCTTCTTAACCTTCCAAGGAGCAAAGAGTCAGTTCAAACATTGTTGGAGAGTGGAAGTAATGAAAGTAGGTCACAATTAGGTGCAGGTGAAGAACCCAAGATGTGAAGGAGAGAGGCTAGGAATCTTTCTCTTATCCAGGTTGATCTGTGGAGGCGACATTGAACCTTGTGGCATAGGATAGGTTGAAACTGAGTATCTAGTGGGTCATGGGGTGCTAGAGTATCTTTTAGCATGAACGAGGAAGAAGTATTCCTTTTTCTTATGTGAAGCTGTACCACTTGGCTTTGAAAGAAGCACCTTTTTAGTTTGGGTAGGATTCTTCAAGACCAAAGATCAGGATCAGGGCCCCCTAAGGCGTAGTTATATCCTAAGGTGGGGTTGATTATAGGGGTTCTTATTTTCTTAATGAATCCTTATATGGGGTTATGGCCAGTGGCGGAGCCAAGATTTCCACTTTAAGGGGGCACAACCCAAAATACATATAATGTGTGTTGATATACATCATATTAGGGGGGGGCAAAGGGGTTTCAATGTGTATTTCTTATTGAATTTAATGAATACCACATCAGGTTTCCAAAATGGATGTAGGGCACAACCCTCACCCCAAAGTTCTCTGTGGCTCTGCAACTGGCAATGGCGGAGTCAGGGGGAAGAGGGGTCACCCCCAACTTTTTTTGGAAATGAAGTATTTATATGTTTGTAAAGCTATGTATATGTACGTTGGTATCATTATATATATAAACTAGTCCCATTCTTAACACAAACAGTTTAGTAGTCTATTGATTAGCTTAGGTGCATAATGCTGTTGAACTCTGTCAATTCTTGGCTACACCATTTTTAACAAAATCTGTTTTAACTTTTGGTGCTCTAGTCCATGAGCCTTCAAGCTTAGATGTTAAAATTTGATATCTAGTTCAAATTTTGGTAGAAGATTTAATTATAGACGAGTTTGTGCTATTCAATTGCTCAAATCATGAACAGAAATTTCCTCTATAGAAACTTTGGAGTTTACTCCAGATATTTGCTTTATTCTACATTACTGTGAAAACACTTCTAGTTTTATAGTGTCCCATTCTTTGACTAAGGGGGATGATTTTAAATCTTTCCCTGATGGATCTGCAAACAAACTATCAAAAAATCTATTCAGAATGGTTTGAGGCTTTGGCATAGTTGTTAAGGTGGCTAGGCATTTATTAGGGGCCTTTTTTTAATAAATACTGCTGATTTTTTAATATTTGCATTCATAATTTCAGATATAAATATTAAATAAGTATATTATTACATAGAATTTAGGCTAAATTGCACCTAACATGTCCATATAGAGTCCGGTCAGAGTAGCCCGGCTGGTTGCGGCTCGGTAAGTCCAGATGAAGGACCCGAGTTCGAATCACGCCAAAGGGTGCTCTGGGAAAGGCACTCCACCCTAACTAGGCGCGGGAGGGGGGTGACCGGACCACACCCTCTCATGCCTCGAGAGTTTACGCTGTCTGGGGGGGGGTCACAAAAGTGGCGCTTCTACATGGGCGGTTCTCTTGTAAATAAAAAAAAACATGTCCACATAGAGTTTAGGTTAAATTGCACCTAGCATGACCTAAACTATGAATGGGATTTGGACTCATTTGATCCAAATTTGACCTAGTTTGACCTAATTTGGCCTAAATCAGACCTTATTCTTGTATAACATGACCTAATTAGACTCCTTTCCTAAATTTTCCATGTATTGATCTGAATGAGACCACATTTGACCGAATTAGACTTGATCTTTCCAAATTAGAACTATTTCCCCCAACATCCTACTTGTTTTTCCCAAATCAGACCAAATGTGCCCAAATTTGACACGATTTGGCTTAAACCAAAACCTATATTTGCATAATATTTCCTAATCATGCCTAACTTCCGCAAATGTACCCTATGTGTTGACCTAAACAAGACCTTATCTGCCCAAATCAGACCTAATCTCACCTAAATCAGACTTATTTTCTCCAAATCAGACCTAATCTACCCAAATTTGACATAATTTGGCCTAATCAAACCTAATTTTGCTTAATATGACCTAATCAGATCTAAAATGAAACCTGATTTTACATAACATGACCTAATGAAACCTAACTACCCATAATTTGACCTATATTGATCTAAATGAGGCCTAATATCGCCAAATCAGACCTAATTCCTCAAAATTAGACATATTTCCCCAAATGAGGTCTGTTTTCCTTTAATCGGACCTAATTTATCCTAATGACCTGATTTGGGATAAGTTAGATCCATTTTCACCTTAAAATGACTCAACTTGATCAAACCAAGACATAACTTCTGCCAAATTTGCCTTTGTGGCTTAATTTTGGCCTAAAAGGCCTTAGGGGGCCAGTTAGGTCACCTAAGGGGCTGGGTGCCCAGTTTGAGGCGGGGACTGCCCAGAGCCCAGGGTGCCTAGGTGGGTGCCCTGATAACTATGGGCTATGGTGAGTGGGACTCTTGCTAGTATGCCATTTAATGCAGCACAAAGGCACATTTCATGTGGGATAGTGAGGCAACAACTAGTGGTACTCATGATCAGAGATGGCACACAGGACACATTAGTATTGTAATGCTAGATATTAGCAACAAGACATGAGATAGCAAAAGCTTGTGTGTCGTACAGGGATCCTTGTTTGAGATTATACTTTCTAGATGGCTGATGAACAATAACACACAGATTGACATGGAAGAAATTTTAGCGAAGTACAAAAATTGGAGTGTGGGTAGATGGAAACTGGGATGGGCTAGAATTTGGCTTGATATACCAGTTGATGCTAGAAATGAAATATCGGGAGGAAGTTGCTTCTTGACGACGATAACATCCATCTTAAATCCTAGACATGTCTTCATCCCCAATAAATTCTCAAGGCTGTCTGTTTGTAATATGTTGCAATATTGTTTCATAGTAAAATAGAAAAATGTTATCATAATTTCATTTATCTCTGGGAATCAAATACCACTTAAGTACTACGGCTGCCTTGATAGCCACCATCACCGCCAGTCTGCTTCTATAGTTTTGTAAATTGTAATCAAATGCAAAAGCAGTGATCAAACGTCTTCTACTTAATAGGTTTTTTTAACTGTGAATATTTGTTCTTATTTTATATTAATTAAGGATCTTGTTAAAATTGTAGGTTGAGAAAAAAGATGTGGTTGGTCTACAGGAACAGGTAACGTTGTAGGCCCATAAGTTTCTGTAGATCTTCCAATATTTGTCGTTTATTTTTTTTATCGTATATCATTTCTTATTTTTTTCTTTAATTTACTACATTGTTTAGGTTTTTGTGAGAAAGGTTATTGAGCTACATGACAAATATTTAGCTTACGTGAGTGATTGCTTCCAGAACCACACTCTTTTTCACAAGGTATGCCCCAAGTGGTGATTTTTCTTTGATATTATTAAGAGCTTAGAAGGGAGATTGTGGCTGCACCAAATTCATTTAAGAGGACGTGGATATATTACATAAAGCATACATCATTTTTCAGTCCATCAATTTTGTAGTAAAATATGGAAGCAACAAAAATCTTGAAAATCTTGTTTGAAGAAGCTTTCCACCCTCATGTTTGGAGAAATTATGGTGTGTGTTATTCAATGACCACGAGCACCACAATCTCTCACTTAATCTATCACGTGGATTCAACTACATGAGTCTTTCCTAATATATGAATGCAGCATTACTTAGATGTGGCATCACTAAAAACGATAGAGTAGTGGACATTTTGTTGATAATGCATGTGTCATTGAAGTTTTGTTTCTTCCGCAGCATATCTGAATATATCTTATTGTAATATTGCGGGTCATCTTATTCACTGTATCAACCCTTTGCATATGTTTTCATGTCTATATTTACTGTCTCAAATGAAAACTTTTTCTCAATCCGTCAAATACATTGATGCATATAAATTGTTGCTAAAAAGTTTCATTCTATTACTGCTGAATATAAAAATACCGCCTATAGCATACTTCTAGCTGGTCTGAATACAAGTGCTTTTTGCATGGTCTTCCTTTACTTTCTCTGGCAATATTTGCCGCGATTTCTTCTCTGATCTGTCGATATATCAAATTTTCTCTCAATGTATTTTCAGGCTCTCAAGGAGGCTTTTGAAATATTCTGTAATAAGGGCGTCGCTGGCAGCTCCAGTGCTGAATTATTGGCTACATTCTGTGACAATATTCTTAAAAAAGGTGGAAGCGAAAAGTTGAGTGATGAAGCTATAGAAGAAACACTCGAGAAGGTAACACCATTCTCTCTTTATATATACAGGAGATATATTTTTCTTTTCTATTTGGCAAAGTTTGCAATCCTTATCATGATTGCATCAGTCATAATATTTCTGTTGACGTTCACAGGTGGTGAAATTGCTGGCTTATATCAGTGACAAAGATCTGTTTGCAGAATTTTACAGGTTTGGCTTTTGTGCCTTTGGCAATTTGGTATATATGTTTTTATGTATTCTACCTAATGGGACAATTATAGGAAAAAACTTGCTCGGAGGCTTCTGTTTGATAGAAGTGCTAATGATGACCACGAGAGGAGTATCTTAACTAAGCTCAAACAACAGTGTGGAGGCCAATTCACTTCCAAAATGGAGGGAATGGTAAGGTTCAAAATCCAGCATATGATATGAAGCCTTTTTATGGATTTTCTCCTGTTTAACCTAATTATTCACCTATGTGAACTATCCCATTTTGTGCTTGAGCTTCACCAAAATTCTACAATCTTTTATGTTGTAATGAGAGCCCTAAAGAAACGGTATAGTGCAAGAAGCACACACTTTTCGGAGGTTGCCGACTTGCCGTGGCCATCCTGGACACACTGGGCACGCCTGGACACGAGGCGGAAACGTGGAATATGCGTCCACGACGTGTCGGTGGCGGACGCATCTCTAGGGTGACCAGGACAACCTCCCCAGATTTGTCATGGTTTTCTTCTCCTACTTCTCCCCATCAGCCCTTCTTCTTCTTCCTTGTCCTTATGTGTGTTCCCTTCTACTTCCTTATGCTCTAGAACTACTAATAGTCTCATCCCTTCCATACCACCACGAAACGTCCAGCATAGTGCACACCCTCCTTTATGGCGACTGGTACCTTCCACTGCTCTTCAATCTACTACTCCCAACACACATCATCCTCTACATCCCATGAGCATTGTGAAACTACGATCCAAGACACGTCTTCTCTTCAGTAACTATTGTCTTCTATTCCTCCTCTCCTCTTCACTGTTTTAACACACATCCTCTTCATGTTTCTCACCATTGATAGTAAATTTTCATTGTTCTTGTATATGCACAGTTTTATATTTTAGTTTTCTTAAATTGTTACCGCAACTTTCTTGTAGTTTATAATTGCGGGTTTCATTCATATTAAATTTTTTGTTGTCGGTTTAATTTCTTAGTGTCTCACTATGTAGCATGATTCATATGTGAATATACTGTGGTATTGATTGTATTCTTCATTTTTGTTTGTTGTTTGTATAAGGAAATATGAGTTCAGACATCTTTGTAGTTTTGTTTGACTTTCTATAAAATCCTTTTTTGTTTCTCTCTCTCTCTATATATATATATACACTCGAGTGTACAGATCGCACGAATATACTCAAGTGTGTTTGCATATCAAGACTATTTTTTGCAAAATGTAAACCATTGATCTTCACTGTCATACTATAACTAATCTACATACAAATTTTGAGCCCATTTGGATGAGTTTAAGTCACTCATCCAAGGACACCAAAATCGACGCGCGAAACTAATTTGAAATGCATAATTTTTGCGGTCTTTATAACGTGACCTATAAATGTCCAAATGTGTTCAAAATTTGTATATGAGCTATTCACAAGATGTTTAAGAAGATCAACAGATTAGATTTTAAAGAAAAATTGAATCATGAAAAACTACTTGAGTGTATTCTGCTCCGAATACATTCGTGTATTCTAGCATGACTCTCTCTCTCTATATTTGCGGTCTTTATAACATGACCTATAAATGTCCAAATGTGTTCAAAATTTGTATATGAGCTATTCACAAGATGTTTAAGAAGATCAACAGATTAGATTTTAAAGAAAAATTGAATCATGAAAAACTACTTGAGTGTATTCTGCTCCGAATACATTCGCGTATTCTAGCCTGACTCTCTCTCTCTATATGTGTATATATATAGAGAGAGAAAGAGCGAGCGAGAGAGAGAGAGAGTCAGGCTAGAATATACTCCAGTGTACAGATCGCACAGATACACTCAAGTGTGTTTGCATATCAAGACTATTTTTTGCAAGATGTAAACCATTGATCTTCCTGGTCATACTATAATTAGGCTACATACAAATTTTGAGCCCATTTGGATGAGTGTAAGTCACTCATCCGAGGGCAACAAAATCGACGCACGAACTTAATTTGAAATGCATAATTTTTGCGTTCTTTATAACATGACCTATAAATGTCCAAACGTGCTCAAATTTTTTATGAGTTATTCACAAGATGATTAAGAAGATCAACAGATTAGATTTTTGAAAACAATGACTCTCTCTCTCTCTCTCTTTTTGGTCAGTCTCTCTCTCTCTCTCTCTCTCTCTCTCTATATATATATATATATAAGGCCGATCCTATGAGAGCCCTCCTACCGTGAGAGCATGAGAGCTTTTTTAATAACTACAAATTTAGAACATTTTTTGCAAATCCAACCGTATGGATGTGGAAAGCAACATTGCCATTAGCTTCACACAAAAAATTATCATGATCGAACATTGTTTGCTCATCCATATATGCAATTTATATATATTGCATCCAACGATCAGCCCATAATTCAATATGGAACGTTAAAATTATTCTATTGAATATGGAACTTTTTGGGTAGGTAAATACAATGATATATGTGAAACAACCTGTATCCCCGACTCCCAGTCGATACCATCGACAGGAGGTCGATGGTATCGAGATTATCACAGCGACAGAACATCATTCTGTCGATGGTATCGAGATTGCCACAGTGGCGGAAATCTGCAATCTACCACCTGATTCTATTTTCATTATATTATTTGTTTTATTGTTTTTCTATTATTTTCTCCTTTGTACCACAATGTATCTTACCCTAATATATAAAAAGAAGTGACACGGCTATTGCCCTCTCAAGAAAGCTGCTCCTTGCAGCCGACAAATCTCTCGGTGTTTCGTCTCCTCTCCCCCTTACCTCTTCTCACATGGTATCAGAGCAGAGCTCGATCTAGGGCATCTCTCTCCTTCCGCTACGACTTCTCCCTTTCTCCTTCTTTCTCTTTGCCGGCAACGCTCATCTTTCTTTCTCTCCATGCCGGCAACGCCGCCGTCTGGCTGCAGCCCATCCGCCGATCTGGAGTGAGGCACCTGGCTTGCAGGGTTATCTCCTTCTACGTTGGGTCTTCGGTAGATCTCCAACGCTGCCGTAGACTCCACCACAAGTTGTATGGGGTCTCCGAGTGATTCGACGACCGTCTAAAATCTAAATCGGAGGACTCGTCACCCGACGGTTGGACTCCTAGTCACATCTCCTCCATGTGTGACTAGGAAAATCGATTGGAGGTTGTGAATGCGTCAGCAACGCATTTATCCATTCATTTTTGGTTGTGACATGTATCTCTCCGTCACCCCATCTATCTCTGTGACATGTATCTCTTCGTCACCTCAGCTTTTTCTGTGACGTGTATCAATCCGTCACTGTGTTCCCGTCTACAATGGAGGACACCAAGATTCCCTACGGCGAGGCGTCTCCTATCCCCTCCAAACTCAACGGGAAAAACTATCTACTACGGATGAACGCAGTTCACACTATCTTGGAATCTCGCGATAAGGCCTGACATGTTGACTCGGGTCCCCTGGACACCACTGATAAAGGATACATTGAATGGAAGCGTCATGACAGTCTTGTGAAGACTTGGTTATGGAATAGTATGGAGCCTGCAATTGCGGCTAGGTTTATGTTCTATACTACAACTAAAGAGATATGGGACGCAGTGAAATAGCACTATTCCCAGGAGAAGAATGCTCTTCGGCTATTCATGATATATGATCGTCTATTTGCTGAGAGGCAGGGTGATAGGTCCCTTGAGGAATACTTTGGAGCTATTCAGGCTCTTGCTCAGGAGCTGAGCTATTATCATCCTGTGACGACTGCTGCACAGATCAAAGATAGAGACGACTTGATCACTACTAAATTTCTATTCAGGCTTAATTCCATTTGCAGTTCTGCCCGGAGCGTCATTCTGGCTTTTGATAAATTGCCAAGTTTTGTAGAAGCATATTCGAGAATTCAACAATCTATTTTTGAGTCTGTTAATCCTATCTCTACTATATCCTCTAGGGAGTCTCATACATCCGTAGCTGCTGCGGTGAGAGGAGGACGACCTGGTACGGGCAGAGGACGCGGGACACGTCCGAAGTGTACCTTCTGTGACAAACCAGGACATACAGTGGAAAAGTGTTGGAAGAAACATGGGAGACTGCTGCACCTCCTGTGGGGGCATCACATTGTGCCACTTCTACATATTCCTCTCCGTCTTCAGCTGTGGGCACCAATTCTGGGACCGACATCACTCTTACTCAGGAGGAGTATGATCGGTTCATTCAGGCTACACAACACATGTGTGGGATCTTCCTCTTCATCATCAGCAAACCTGACATCTACTGCGGGTAATCAGGCTACATCTCTCATAACTTCTGGCTCTACTACATCTTGGGTAGTTAACTCTGGCGCGTCACAAGATATGACTGGTATGAAGAGATTGCTCCAATCTATTGACTCATATTCCTCACCAATCTGTCACACTGGCAGATGGTTCAGTGAGGAGAGTGCTAGCTAGTGGATCTGTCTCTCTAACACCCAAGATTGATCTGAAATCTGTACACTTTGTGCCTGAATTTCCTTTTAATCTTCTTTCTGTTGCAAAGTTGGTTGACACTGTAAAATGTACAGTAACATTTGGGCCTTCTTGTTTTGTTTTACATGATCTCAAGAGTATGAGGACGATTGATGGGGGGCCTATGAAAGGTGATCTCTACCTTTTCCACGGTGACAGTCTGCCTCGCCCAGTATCTGCTCCAACTCCATCCATCCTGTTGAGTGGTTCCCCCTTACTATGGCATTGCAGATATGGACATCCGTCGTTAGAAAGCCTGCGGAAGTTGGAACCTAAGTTGTCCCAAGTGTCATCTTTAGAGTGTCAGTCATGTCACCTGGGAAAACATCATAGGTTGTCTTATCCCAGTCGTGTCAATAAACGGACATCTTGTCCTTTTGAGTTAGTCCACAATGATGTATGGGGTCCTGTTAAAGACCAAAGTTATAATGGTTTTCGTTATTTTATTTCCTTTGTGGATGATTTTTCCCGCATGACATGGGTCTACCTTCTCAAAAGTCGAGAGTCTGTGCTATCTATTGTGAAACATTTTCATAAATAAATAAAGGTTCAGTTTGATTGCAATATAAAAACTCTCCAATCTGATAATGCTTTAGAGTATGTTCAAATGGCTATGTCTGATTTTTGTAGTTCTGTGGGCATGATTCATCGCACGTGTTGTCCTCACACCCCTCCGCAAAATGGGGTGGCTGAGAGAAAAAATCGTCATCTTCTTGATATTGCTCGTTCGATCATGTTTCAATCCAATGTGCCTAAGAAATTCTAGTCTGAAGCTCTGTTAACTGCTTGCTTCTTAATCAATAGACAACCATCCTCCGTTCTCAAAAGGACAAACTCCTTTCTCAGTGTTACGACCCATGGATCAACCCTTCTCTGTTCCTCTCAGAGTGTTTGGTTGCACTTCTTTTGTCCATAATTTTGACCCTAAGGCTGACAAACTTTCTCCTAGGTCTATTAAAACCTTGTTCCTTGGTTATTCTAGTACTAGCAAAGGATACAAGTGTTACTGTCCTAGTCTTCGTCGCATGTTTGTGTCTGGGGATGTTACGTTCCATGAGACCACTCCGTATTTCTCCGATGCTATGAGTAAGGGGGAGCAGTTGAGAGAGGGAGTGCCACCAGATTTTCAGAGTGAGAGAGTGGCACCATCTGTGCTGAGTGAGGGAGCGCCACCCATTTTTTTTAATTATAATTTTATTCAGGACGAGCAGGCATCTGACATGCCTGTTATTCAGCAGTACCCATATGTTTATAGTAGGCGAGGTAGATAAGATCCAGAAGAGGTAGCGACACCAGTCTCTGAGCCTTCCTCATCGTCTTCTACTCACGAGATTCCTGCAGAAGCATCAGATCTTGATCTTCCTATTGCTGTTCGGAAAGGTGTTCGTTCTTGTACTATTAGACATCCTATTACAAATGTGTGTTGTCTGTCACATTTATCTAAGCAGGCCCGCACATTTGCTATTGGGATTGATTCTGTTGATATACCAAGGGATCACTATGATGCTATGAAGGACAGTGGCTGGAAACAGGCAATGCAGCTTGAGATGTTAGCCCTTTTGCATAATGGCATATGGGATCTTGTGACTTACCTGCAGGGAAGAAAGCCGTGGGTTGCATATGGGTTTTCACCATCAAACATAATCCAGATGGATCTGTTGAGAGGTTGAAGGCCAGATTGGTAGCAAAAGGCTACACACAGACCTATGAAGTTGATTTCTTTGAGACTTTTCTCCAGTAGCTCGTCTAAACTCTGTCCGGATTATTATTTCTCTGGCTACTACCTTTGATTGGCCCCTATTTCAGCTTGATGTTAAGAATGCCTTTCTACATGGTGATCTACAGGAAGAAGTATATATGGAGCAACCTCCTGGGTTTGTTGCTCAGGGGGAGTGTCAGAAAGTGTGTAAATTGAAGAAAGCCATATATGGGCTGAAACAGTCTTCTCGAGCTTGGTTTGACAAGTTCAGTGAGGTTGTACTCCAGATGGGTTTCTCTCGCTCCATGACTGATCATTCTTTATTCTACTCTAGCTCTTCTTGTGGCTCTATCATTATTGCTGTATATGTTGATGACATAGTGATTACTGGTAGTGATTCTCCAGGCATATCTCGTGTGAAGGAAGGGTTACATAAACACTTCCAAACCAAGGATCTGGGTAAACTGAGATATTTTCTGGGCATTGAGGTGCTTAGTTCTCATGCAGGTGTCAACCTATCTCAGAGGAAATATGTGCTTGACTTACTACAGGAAACAAGCATGACTGAATCTAAACCGGTATCTACTCCTATGGATTATCACATCAAGGAGACGGTTGATGATGTTGAGTACTCAGATCCAGGATATTACAGGAGAATAGTTGGCAAACTAATATATCTGACTGTTACACGACCTGACATTTCTTTTGCTGTAGGCGTTGTGAGTCAGCATATGCACTCACCACGACAGTCACACTGGACAACAGTTTGCCGGATTCTAAGATATCTGAAGAGTGCTCCTGGTAAGGGGATCACATATTCTAAACCCAAGGTGACTCCATCTATTTTGACTCTCACAGGGTATTCAGATGCAGATTGGGCTGGTGATCATACTGATATAAGGTCTACATCAGGCTATTGTACTTTCTTAGGTGATCATTTGATTACTTGGAAAAGCAAAAAACATGTGGTAGCTAGATCCAGTACTGAGGCTGAATACCGTGCTATGGCCCATGCATGTTATGAACTACAGTGGGTCAAATCTGTTCTTTTTGAGTTAAAAATCACTATCATGTCTTCTATGGAGCTCAAGTGTGACGATCAGTCTGCTATACACATTGCCAGGAACCCTATCTTTCATGAGCGTACAAAGCATATAGAAGTTGATTGCCATTTTATTCGTGATCAAATCAAAGATGGCACTATTGTGACGCCATACGTCAAGTCTGAAGATCAACTGGCGGATATCTTGACAAAGCCTTTGGGTCCAACAACTTTTCAAAGATTATGTGGCAAGCTGGGCATACACGATGTGTACTCTCCAGCTTGAGGGGGAGTGTGAAACAGCCTGTATCCCTGTCGATACCATCGACAGGAGGTCGATGGTATCGAGATTATCACAGCGACAAATCATCATTCTGTCGATACCATCGACAATCCTGTCGATGGTATTGAGATTGCCACAACGGCGGAAATCTGCAATCTGCCACCTGGTTCTATTTTCATTATATTATTTGTTTTATTGTTTTTTTTATTTTCTCCTTTGTACCACAATGTATCTTACCCCAATATATAAAAAGAAGTGAGACGGCTATTGCCCTCTCAAGAAAGCTGCTCCTTGCAGCCGACAAATGTCTCGGTGTTTCGTCTCCTCTCCCCCTCACCTCTTCTAACTACAAATTTAGAACATTTTTTGCAAATCCAACCGTATGGATGTGGAAAGCAACATTGCCATTAGCTTCACACAAAAAATTATCATGATCGAACATTGTTTGCTCATCCATATATGCAATTTATATATATTGCATCCAACGGTCATCCCAGAATTCAATATGGAACGTTAAAATTATTATATTGAATATGGAACTTTTTGGGTAGGTAAATACAATGATATATTTTCAATCCATATGGTTGGATTAGAAAAAATGGATCATCGTTGGGATTTATTCAAAGGGCTCTCATGCTCTCACCATCTTAGGGCTCTCACTGGATCATTCTCTCTCTCTCTCTCTCTCTATATATATATATATATATATATATATATATATATATATATATATATATATATATATATATATATATATATATATATTGCCGTGCCTGATGCAGTGTCCGTGCCCCATATTTTCCAAAATTTCTGTGTCTGCGTCTGTATCGATATCCGGGTCTGTTCTACTGGAGCCATCCATCACATTTGTGTTCGTATAGTCCATATATATATATATATATATATATATATATATATAGAGTCAGGCTAGAATACACTCGAGTGTACGGATCGCACGAATACACTCAAGTGTATTTGCATATCAAGACTATTTTTTGCAAAGTGTAAATCGTTGATCTTCACCGTCATACTATAAATAGGCTACATACAAATTTTGAGCCCATTTGGATGAGTGTAAGTCACTCATCCGAGGGCAACAAAATCGACGCGCGAAACTAATTTGAAATGCATAATTTTTGCGGTCTTCATAACATGAGCTATACATATCCAAATGTGCTCAAATTTTGCGTATGAGTTGTTCATGAGATGTTTAAGAAGATCAACGGATTAGATTTTCAAAAAAAATATTGCATCATGAAAAACTACTTGAGTGTATTCCGCTCCGGATACACTCGAGTGTATTCTAGCCTGACTCTATATATATATATATTGCCGTGCCTGATGCAGTGTCCGTGCCCCATATTTTCCAAAATTTCTGTGTCTGCGTCTGTATCGATATCCGGGTCTGTTCTACTGGAGCCATCCATCACATTTGTGTTCGTATAGTCCATATATAGCATAGGAGGTCAATCTGTTTCATGCGTTTTCACTCGTGCACAACCTATATTTTATGTCAAATCTGGATATTTCAAATTCCTATTCTATACATGACGATATTTCTAAGCACTGTGATCTTTTACTTTTCTGTTGGAGCGCTAATAAGGATTATGTATTATTCTTAACCAAAGTGTCGACCAAGACAAACCCACAAACTGACATGTTCTATTAGTCCCTAATAACAAGGGTATTAAACACCTAACATGCCACATAAGTAGTTTGAATTAATGCCCATTTAGGCACAGTGACCCCTATAAAGAGCTCAAGGTGGCGTATATGTGAAGGTGGATATGAAGTGACGCCAGAGCACACACGACTTGACGATTATGATTTCTATTTAGTACTCAACATAAGATTGTTAGTGTAGTGAGTATTACTCGAGCTCTTGTGCTGTAGAATTTTGTTATGGAGTCTGGTCCTATATGCAAAATTACTTATGCACGTTTTTTTTTCTTTCGAATTTCCTTCCTCGCAACAAATGGTTTCATCTGCTCACTGATTTGCATTTTTCCAGGTTACTGATTTAACTTTGGCGAGAGAACACCAAACGAATTTTGAGGAGTACCTAAGCAATAATCCCAATGCCATTCCTGGAATTGATTTGACTGTCACGGTTTTGACGACTGGATTTTGGCCCAGTTACAAATCATTCGATCTCAATCTACCGACGGAGATGGTGTGTAATAGATTTTGGCGATCATACATGTTATTTCTGTTAATTTTTTGAGCAATAACTATTTGATGCTGTTGGTTTAGGTTAAATGTGTGGAGGTCTTTAAAGAATTTTATCAAACGAAAACAAAACATAGAAAGCTTACTTGGATCTACTCACTGGGCACATGCAATGTAATTGGCAAGTTTGATGCCAAACCAATAGAATTGATCGTCACAACGTACCAGGTGACCTATATTGCTTAATATTTGTTTTTGACTCATCTTTCTATTTTGCTGATTTGTTATGTGCTTCCAGGCAGCTGCATTGCTTCTGTTCAACTCCTCTGAAAGATTGAGCTATGCAGAGATCATGACGCAATTAAACTTGTTGGATGATGACGTAGTCCGACTTCTGCATTCCCTTTCGTGTGCCAAGTACAAGATTCTTAATAAGGAGCCAAATACCAAAAATATCTCTTCATCAGATGTTTTTGAGTATAATTCGAAGTTTACTGACAAAATGAGGAGAATAAAGGTAATTTATGACGTCCTGTTGTCATGGAGGGTATATCGCCTACAAGTATATCTGTCTTTTTCAGATAGCAGGGGTGGCACGAGATATTAAATCTTCCTTCCACCCGTTGTTTTTTTTTTCACTTCTTTATTATCTAGTTCTGGATGCTCCCTTTAATGTAGCTGCCCTGTGCCACCACTGGGCCATTCCATGCCACCATTTTTGTCGCCTTGCACCACTGCTGCCCCGCTTGCCACTATGCCAGGAGGAAGCTTGACGGGCAGCGATGTCCAATGGCAGGGGACCGCGGTGGGCTGGAAATAGTGGTGTGGTAGCGCAGGGTGGCAGTGAGACTGTTGGGAAGTGATGTCACAGCAAAGTGTAGTGGTTGGGAAGTGATGTCACAACAAAGTGTAGTGGTGGCGAAAGGGAGTGGTGTAGGAACCTGAAGGAGGAATGGGGGCAAAGGAAAAAAACAAACGGACGGATATTTTCTGTAGCCTTTTTCCCAAAACATATTGCATCGATCTGATTTCTTAAATATAACATAGATTCGTGGATAATTACTGAAACCTTGTAAAATTTGAGTTGGTAATTAGTATGTGTAGGAGTATACCTGGTTTTAGTTGATCAAATTTTCCCCTTTTAATGTGGAAACACGTTTTTGTACACTAGTACTCTTTGAATATGTATTTTGCTGATGCTTTAATGGAACGTTTGCAGATTCCTCTGCCCCCTGTTGATGAGAAGAAAAAGGTTATTGAAGATGTTGACAAGGATAGGCGATATGCTATCGATGCATCAATTGTGCGAATCATGAAAAGTCGCAAGGTTTTGGGCCATCAACAATTGGTCATGGAATGCATTGAACAGTTGGGTAAAATGTTCAAGGTGAGTTGATAGACACCAATATAACGACACTGGTTTCATTGTGAATTTATCCTGAACGTGATTTTTCTGTGCTCTGCAACTTTTTACCTGGAGTCTTAGTTCTTTTTCCTTTTTCTTTTTTTTTTTGCAGCCTGATTTGAAGGCAATCAAGAAGCGGATAGAAGACCTTATCACGAGAGATTATTTAGAGCGAGACAAGGAGAATCCAAATGTCTTTAGATACCTGGCCTGAGTGCATGGTTCTTGTAAACGCGGTTTGATCTCTTTTCTATTAAAAAATTGCCATTGGAAGGTCCATTGCTAATTATGGAAGGATACGACCATCAAAGAAGCATGCCTGCCGTGGCTCTGATTGAATCTTTTTTTTTGTACGCATTTGGTGTTTTCATAGCGGTCCCTCGGCCCTTTTTGTAAATACTGTAGCCTGAAATAACATTATGGGGGACCTGGTATTATTTATTGCTGCATTACGTGTATTTTCTGCGATTACACATATGATATTGTGCCCCAACGTGAAAATTATCAGGATGCGGTTATCTACACATTGTATCGCTTGTAATGGAACTTGGGGTAAAAAATGGTGAAAAATATCAGCCCCATTTGAAAGCTTTGATGTCGGTCTCTTTTCGATGTTCTTGTGCTATGATGATAGAAACTCTCCATCAATAGTAGTTCTTTGACACGTTTTTTGAAGATTGCGCGCCAGTTTGTTTGAAAGCAAAGCGGAAAACTTTGGACAAAATGATATCGCCGCACACATTTTCTCTTGTTTCATCTTTAACTGTGGCTATCGGGCTATGTGATATCTTCGTGTCACTAATGTTGGAAGTAATTGATATTCCATTTTCACCCGACATGTCCAAAACAGTATGAGCCAATGTTTTCAGAACTGAACTGGTTGGTCAGACCGGTGCTGACTTAGACCGGATTGAGTCGGGTTGGAGTGGTTGGACCGGAAATGATATCAGCATGACAAAAAAAATTTGAACCATAAAAATTGTAACTGGTCACCATGATAAAAGGCGGTTGGACCGGTTGAACTGGGATATATATATATATATATATATATATATATATATATATATATATATATATATATATTTGTGTTGATGAATACATTCACACACACACACACATATATATATATATATATATATATATATATTTATATATATATTTATATATATATGTAATCTACCTTTTATTTTTTTTTAAATCTTTGAATTACTGGTTCAATCCGATTCGGTCTAACCGGCTGGTTGGACCGAAGAAAGATAACTAATTTTTTAGGCCTCCGGATTGGTCAACTATTGGTTTATCGGTTTGACAGGTCGGACCGGCCGGTCCGGTTCGGTTTTAAAAATACTGGTATGTGCTGCTTTATAAAATTCACAGCTTTAGGGATAAAATCCTGAAACTGAATGCTAAAAAAGTTTTAATTCGTTCGCTTTTAGATGAAGTTCATCATCAAAGATGTTGCCTTTTATTCAAAGAATATTTTTGTTAATGTGAGGATGTCGGTATAATTCTGTTTGGGGTGATTAATAGTATTTGGGTTCAAATGTGAAGTCGCGTCCAGTACCACTCTCCCCGTTCCCGTCAATCCTTATTTTCCTCCGGAACCGTAGCAAAGACAGGAACGTATCGGGGTCTCCTTCCCTGCTGCTATCTCAACTGTGGACGATATTGCCACCTAGCAGACTCTACGGCAGGAGCTCCACGCCGTGCAGAAGCAACGGATCGTGGGAGGGCAACACGGCCAGGACCCTCACTAGCGGTCTGGGAGTAAATGGGCCGGGCGAGAGAGGAGGGCCTGCTTTCGGCCGTTCAAGTGTGGGCTGCAATATCAAGAGTCATTTAGTACAAGTATTCTTAGATTCAACCTTGATACTCGTGCAAATCAGTATGTCTGGTGGTAACTAAAATTTGAAATTTTTTCCTCCAGCCAACTCAGGATGCTGAGATACACTTTTACAATATCGAGACAGTGTATCAAAGAGTACCATGGTGTACAATGAAGATTACCAAGCTAAAGTTAAAAAATTCGAGGACCATTTTGTGGGCCACGATGAACGGTTCGACCACTTAGCCCCTGTTTGGTTCGGGACTGGCCTGACTTAAGCCTGCCTGGCTTGGACGGGGTTAGGCCTGCTGGAGTCTGATTCTGTTTGGCAAACCAGTCTGATTCTGTTTGGCAAACCAATCTCATTCTGGGGGGCTGGACTCGTTTCAGACTCGTTTCAAGCTGATTCTGTTTGGCTGTGCAGGCTGAGTTTAGTCTGATTCTGTTTGGCAACTGTAGGCAGGATTAGCTGAATCTGTCCTATTCTCGCAGAACTGTTGCTAGAAATGTGACTTTGTGACGCCGTTTAAACAGAAGTTTTTAAACTGAAAAAAGTAACCGAATAATAACTTAATTTTTTTCAATATCACTTTGTTTTAAGAACTCTCATTTTGTTGTTGAGATGTGAGTCAGGTGTGTTACCCTTTTGTGGGGTGTTTGTGTGGGTGTTTTGGTTGTTTCCTTGAGGTTGAATATGCCTAACATGCTATGTTTAATACCCCAAGATATGAGGTAACCCCGTCAGACCAACAAACACGTTCTAAAAATAGCCAAACAGCCCAACAAAACGTTCCAAAAATAGCCAAACATGAACATCATTTTTAAAGTAAAGCATATTCATCTACTGAAGACTAAATATAAATTTCCTTAGTGGGCAGGCACCCATAACAAGCCTGTAATGTATATAAACATCATAAAGATAATAAATAAAACAAAAAACTAAATATTGTTTGATCCAACTGATTGAACATCAGTTTCATCATCACTAGACGAGATCAAGACTGGTGCTTGGTGGCAATCTCTGACAAACAAGGCATCCGCCGAGTCCGAAGTAGATGATATGTAACCATCTGGTCTCTGGAAAATAAGCCTTAGCAAATCAGAGTTGTCACCTTCAAAATAAATCCATAACAAAAAACATGTAGGACGACTGTCGTCCTTGGGTTTGGGTTGTAGGGTCACGGTCCAGGCTGGTGTGGCTCTGAGGCTGTCTAACATTTCCGTCCAACCTTCATCTATGATTAAATATTTACTTTTCTTGTTCCATTTACTTTCTTCAGGTGCAGACCACCTGATCTGTACGTCAAAACTGATTCTCCCTACCTCCACCATTGCATAGCCAGGACTTATCATGTATGGCTCGCACCTCCAGGTAAGGGGAAGGGGGACGCGTCTCATGAACTCCCTGTTTGAGAGATCGTACTCCTTCACAGGGAAACGAGATCCCATGCTGCCTGTAATAAACAAGAAGAACAACAACAACAAGAACATAAGAAGAAGAACAGAAGAAGAAAAATAACAAGATAAGAAGAACAAAATTTAAAATAAGATAAGAAGAACAAAAACAAAAACAAGAACAATAATAACTCTTATGTTCACCTAAGTTCACTACTATCATGTATTAGGTTTATTATCATTTTATGATTTTGCCTCCATCGAACCCTCTGTCGTATACACTCCATCAACACACCTTCGTATACACTCCATCATATCATGCTCCGAACAACACACAAAATGAGGAGGCGTCGAATGACTAAGCATATTAGTTAATATGTAAGTTCCAAACAACAGAGCATTGAATATCCTTTTTTTAAAAACAATCAACAACACTTAACACAGCAACTTCCAAACAACAACACTAAAATGGAAAACCGATGACGCGAATGAAAGGTATGGCCGGCATTCCACGTTACGGCGTCGTCGGGGGTGAAGGAGTGTCCAACAGAAGCCTATATTGGTCCTCCAGTTCTTCTACGTAGCGTTCTAGATACTCATGCTCATACTTTTTTTTGGTGTAAACATCATGGTGGTTGTGATGAATTTCAACAAAATCTTTAAAGTTCATTGTCTGACCCCACAATGACTTGCACTCTAGCGTGAGTAACGCAATCTCTGCTTTCAGAGAATCAATTGTAGGACTGCGATCGATTGCCCAGCGAAAGTAACTGCATCGATCTTTTCCCTAAAAAATATTATGAAGTTTACGTTAATGACAATGAATGTGTAACGTACACAGTGGCTACATAATATGTGTACAAGCGCACCTCGCGAGAAGGACATATGTAATACATTTCACCTGGTCTTTCACTGAGAATTCCAAAGTCATACAACCCTGCATCGTCAGTGTTAAGTCGCAAGCCTGCCTCTAACCCACAGTCACACCGCACGACTTCAGTTGTATTAATAGACATCTACACCATGCATTCGAATCAGTCAAACGATTTATGGCAATGGAGTTAGATTGAAAATCAAAACAATAACATACAAGCCAGACCTCATAATAATTGTTAAATCTATTACAGATAAACTTATGTTATGAATGTTGGACAGACATCATTGATGTTATACATCTATGATGTATTGTAACCGTCCTCATTGGAAGTGTTGTCGTCGCTAGTTATGTGAAGACGTTGGCGAAGATATTGGGACCGCGATCGTAGTTCGGTAATTTCTACTTGTAGCCTATCAGTGTCTGCTCTGCTGGAACAGACAAAGGCACACTGGGAAGACCATAGTTGACGTTCACTGCGTACATATGCAAGTTGTGAAAGCATTGCAGCCCTAACGGCGGTTAGTGTGGCAATTGTGGGTACAACCCGTTGCGCGGGCAACCTCATATGACATCTATTTTGATTTTGAAGACTACCGCACGTAAAATATGGCATGTGTGGGTTCTTGTCTTCAAAACGTCCGTTTTGTGCATCCTTGGCATCCATGTAAACGCGTACAGTGGATTGAAGGCCGCATTGACAACGAGGCATTCCGTTCTCCATTTGAAGACAACCTATATTGACACAATGTGTTGATTCTGATCAGGTTCGAAATAAACAATTCGGAAATCAATCTATTACAGATACTCTACTAACGAGTTTCCCAAATGAGATTAGCAATGGATTCACGTAACACTTCGCCCTCCCTTGAATCGGCCTGAGTTGAACCTTGACCTGAACTGGGGGGAACTGCGCCTGGGGGAATGGCAGACGATGAATTCTCATCTGGGAGTTCATCCATTATGGTGTCGCCGTCATTTTGCCGTCGGATGAAATTGTGTAGGATACAACAAGCAAGTACGATGCGACACTGCGAATGAATAGGATATGTCGGCCCCTTCTTAAGGTATGCAAACCGTCTCTTCAGCACCCCAAATGCTCTTTCTACAATATTACGTAGTTGAGCATGTCTGTGGTTGAACATCTCTTTCTTGCTGGTGTAGGCATGTCTGTTTCCTCGGTACTCAGCAATATGGTATGCTGTGTTGCGATAGGGTGCAACAAATTCACGAGTGTTGGCATACCCTGCATCTACCAGGTAAAACTTCCCCGGCGGAACTGTAAACCCGCTATGGTTCCTTGCCGATTGCAGGACCCTTTGGTCGGCAGCCGACCCCTCCCACCCAGTGAGGACATATGTAAAATTCATGGAGAAGTCTACTACAGCCATGACATTGAGAGAGACATTCCCTTTTCTGTCACGGTATCGATTTTGTTTGTCTCTGCTGACCAAGACAGGGATGTGTGTTCCGTCAATAGCCCCTATGGCATTCTATACACCAAAATAATGTTGTAAACATACACAATGTTTGAAAAAAAATTACATTTATTAGGGGGTTAACTATTACCTTGAAGTATGGGTAGAACCTTGCGTTATGTAAAATGCGAGTATGTGTTGATGTGCATGTAGTTGCGGTTTGCATGACAATGTATTCACGGGTCAACGCACAAACAACATCCAACACTTCGTTGAACTTTCTGCTAATGGTCTCACCGGAGTGAATGTAGTCCTCCGCCAAAGCACGATTTGTGTGTCCATGGCCAACCATCTGCAGGAAATAGCATACGGCCTCAACTGAGCTGACGCCTCTAGTACCTCGCAACAAGCCACGACTCTCAAGCTTGTCGACAAAGGTCATTATAGTTTGTGGACGCATCCGGTATAGGTCATAAGCCCTTTGTTCGTGACCGGTCAATATTTCTAAAACCTTTATGTGGCCACTCCTGATGCTAACTGACCTAGGGATACGAGGTGGTGTGGAGGCATCAACGTCTACTGCGTCCATGATTGAGTATGCAATAGAGTCGGCAATTAAATCACCAACGTGAATCACTGGCCACAACAAGGAATCTAATAAAAGGTTGTTGAGCATGTCTTCTGATTGCGGTTGGTCATTGCTAGACATGATGCCTACATGTATAATGCAAACAACTACATAATAATTGCTACAACATAAGACAATCCAATTAACGTGCGAAAAATAAATTATTACAACACTCAATCAAATGAAATTGTACGGATATGTAATGTGTGTGCGGAAAGTAAATTATTACAACAGTCAATGAAATATAAATGTTTGGACGGAAAATAATTAACTTCAAATGCATACAAAATAACCCCTGCAATTATGTTCCCGATGGGCCAGCATCACTGGATGAAGGAAACCACATCGGTGGCACGCCTGGGAAGTTGGGTGGCGGGATAAATGGTGGCTGAGACGATGTGCCTGGGAAGTTGGGTGAAGAGGAAGACGACATAAATGGTGGCTGAGACGATGTGCCTGGGAAGTTGGGTGAAGAGGAAGACGACATAAATGGTGGCGGAGACGGGAAATAATATGAAGGCATTGGAGGTACAGATGTGGCAAAACCGAATTGTGACCTTTGACAAAGGTCGTTTAACCACAAGGTTATCTTTGAAGGGGTGTTTTGGAGGCCAAGGTAGATGTTGCGGTTGGTAGAGTCCTTGATGGCGTTCACAAGTGTAGTAAAAATGGAGGTGGGGGCATCGGGGAAATTGGCATTAAAATGTTGTAAAATGTTTGACAACTCTTCCTTTTCATAGGATTTGGTCATCATGGATGTCCCTAACTCGTGAACCTTTGTGTAAACCTGTGTGAACTCAGCCAGAACTTCATTGGAAAGACTACATCGCTCTTGCGACGTTGATTGGCGTTTCCTGCGCGTATGGGTAGAATGACTCCTGCCCCCAACTGACGGGTTATCCGTTCGCACAGGCCGCGCGCTTTCACCCTCACTTTGCCCGGTAGTTGCGGGTACGCTACGCTCGTCTGTTGCCGAGTGTGTGTACATGGGTGTATCAGGCGCGCCTAGGTCGACACTTACATCATCCTCAGACGCAACATCTGCATGAATCTGAGTGTCCGTCGAAGACATTGCATGGTGTCCTCTAGCAATGTTCCTCCCCGCCATTAGCTCTATGTCGTAGTAGTGGGGAAACGGGCGCCTGAGCAACCTTGTCAGGTCCCTGTCTGCCTACGCTTAAAAAAAAATGTGGTTGGCGATAATCATGTTTATATGTTTACATTTGTTAGGATAAAAGTTATGTATAGTGTGCGTACCGCAATGGCCTCTTTCCACTCAGGGGTGTCCGGTACAATGGGCTTGTGTCGGAGTTCATCCCATCCAACGCCACTCTTGTTGGTCAAACCCTTCAAATGGACGTAGTCCCTTTTAAGGTTCTTCCAGCGACATCTTATTTGGTCTAACTTAAACACGACGGCAACCCTATTATTGACATCAGAAGTTATTTCCCTCCAAGAGTCCCTAGTAAAATTACCATCAATACACCTGCCTAGGTCATATTGTCTACGCAATGCTGTCACCACAGCGACATCATACTCGCTTGTCCATACCATACGGTTGTTAGGGTCGACGGGAGGCATACTCGTGTAGTTGCTGCAATATTTGATGACATAATCAGTGTAAATGTTTAATTAAATTCAGTCACAACAGAAACCATTTATGTTTAATCAATACACAAACTGCATTGATTAACACCGAAAAACAAATAATGAAACACCAACGAGCATATAGGCAAGTTACAAATTATTATTGGCCCCAAGTTTTAGTTAAACAAGTTTTAAATCTGCCGTTATTTCCCCTATTAACCTAACCTAGACCTCACACTGATTTAGTTAAACAAGTTTTAAATCTGCTGTTATTTCCCCTATTACCCTAACCTAGACCTCACACTGATTTAGTTTCACACTGATTTAGATAAACAAGTTTTGAATCTGCTGTTATTTCCCCCATTAACTGATATTGGAGGATTAATAATGGTTACTCTAAATACAACATAGAGAGGAAAGTAAAACCAATGAAAGCTGAAATCCATAGCTGAAATCAATGAATGATATTTCCCAGAATACCAATTTCTATATCCAATTTCCAGATTTATGAAAGCCATAGCTGCTGCTATTATGATATCATAATAGTATCACAAAAAACATAACATCAAAATACAGAACATTAAAACAGAACAAATATTAGGCAGAGCAGCAGCAGCAACAAAGACATTGCCATTAAAACAGAACAAATACAGAACATTAAAACAGAACAAATATTAGGCAGAGCAGCAGCAGCAGCAAAATGATATTTCCCAATGCTGCTTTTAAATCTGCTGTTGTTTTAAACCCTATTAACCTATGACTGACTCATTTGGCAGAGCAGCAGCAAAGACATTGCCATTAGAAGAACTGAAAGATGAGTTATAAATGTTGTTGTCCTCTTCAGGAATAGTGTGCACAATATTATAAGTGGATGATGATGATGGATTATCAGCAGTAGCAAAAAGAAATTCACAAAAAGTAGATAAATCACAAAAAGTAGATAAATCACGCAAGCAGGGAAAGCAAAGACAACCAAAGCTTCTTAGAGACACATAATTAGGTGTTTTGTTATATAGGGTAGCCAGTGGAGACTTGTATTCTCTATTTTTAGAGGGGAGACAGTTTAAATGAGAAACAATCAAATTAGTAGCATTTAATTCTTCAGTCTTTCCAATTGATTATCCAATTGCATATAAATGTTGGCAAGGATCTTGTTTATTTTATTCAGATAGAAGTAGGCTTTCAATATGGTTATAGAGCTTAGGAGAAGAGATAAAAACTCACCTAAGATTCCAAGCACCTTAAAAATGTCTCATATAATCTAAATTTCTACAAATCCAACCAAACCACGAGGATTGTATCCATTTCTTGCTCTTTTCAAAGAAGAAACCCTAGAAAAGGAGAATAAAAGATTCCAGTACTAGTAAGCACAGAAGATCCCTAACACTTGCTTTGAGTATTTCCAGATGGAATATGCATCAAAGATCCAAGAGCAGCTGCTACTTGTAGCTCAGTATGTGACTGACTAGAGTTAGGATTGTTAGAAGACAGATTGATGAGAAGGTTTGGCGAGGTAGTGTTATCATCAGAGGTAGTAGAAGGATCTGAGGCATGTTGGAGTTAGTAGAAATCTCCCCACCATTGTCAGTAACACATGCCTTCTCACCAGAGGTTAGAGAAATGCTATCAGTAATATCTTTAGCTGACTCATATATGACTGACTCATTTGGCAGAGCAGCAGCAAAGACATTGCCATTAGAAGAACTGAAAGATGAGTTATAAATGTTGTTGTCCTCTTCAGGAATAGTGTGCACAATATTATAAGTGGATGATGATGATGGATTATCATCAGTAGCAAAAAGAAATTCACAAAAAAGTTGATAAATCACAAGTAGGAATTTGAGATGACACTCTATTTTTGTAGGGAAACATATGTGACAATCCCTCCCAAATATGCCAAGTAAATCCTAGGTCAATACGATCAAATGAAATTGGATTAAATCCTAGGTCAAACAATATTCAAATCTTTCTCCAATTAATTGGAGGGTCAAACATAGGCCAAATGAGCTCAAATTTCACCCATAGGTTAATGACGTGCACTAAAACATAATTAATTAATTAATTTTGTCTTTTAACCCACCATCACTCCTAATTAAACAAAACACATTCAAATCTTTTCCAATTTAATTGGGGGATCAAACAAGGTCATAATGGGTTCAAATTTGAACCATAGGTACATTAGAGGGTCTAGAATATTCTCATACAATTGGATTTTATGCTTGTACTCGTTTTAGGCCTAAAATAACAAAAACCCTTATGTGTACTTAATTGACCATGATAAAAGCAAATAAAGCAATTAATTCTTCAAATAAGAATTACAAAATATGAAAATGTGCACTTCAACATAATTTCTTTTCAACTAACAATATGGAGGCCATTAATCAAGAAGTTAAACATGTAAATCAGTAATAATCATATGAGAGAAAAATTTGGACATTAAAACATTTATTCCCATTTTTCTTCAACAAAAGGGCATAGATATACATGAAGACATTTTCTTTAAATAAAACAAGTATAATAGGGCAATTGAACACAATAAGTGATTTTGCAAAACTAATTATGGGAAAATTGCATTTGAGTCCTCAACAATTATCTAAATTATCTAAATTGCATAAAAAGATTGGGATGTTACAATACTACCCACCTTAAATAAGATTGGGAAATTTTGCATAAAAAGATTTGAGTCCTCTACTTCTATTTCTACATCCTAGGGTGACTTGCATGAATCCTTATTGTTGCCTTAGTGGTCATCTATTTCTTGCTCTGATGCCATTAATGTAACACCCCTCCCTAGGGTTTCTTACGAAACCAGAGGAAGCACAGCCTAATCCCCAACATTATCCATAATGTGGGGTACTTGGCATATTTGGGAGGGATTGTCACATACATGACCTCATAACAAGAAACAAATAACACTTGGCAGTATGTGACTGACTAGAGTTAGGATTGTTAGAAGACAGATTGATGAGAAGGATATTTTTGTAGGGAAACATATCTTCATTGAAAACAACATGTCGGGAAAAGTAAATTCTCCCACATGAGATGTGCAAACAACGATATCCTTTGTAAGCTTTGATGTATCCCAGAAAAACACAAGGCAGAGACCTTGGTTCAAGTTTATGCTTATTATAATCACGCAAGCAGGGAAAGCAAAGACAACCAAAGCTTCTTAGAGACACATAATTAGGTGTTTTGTTATATAGGGTAGCCAGTGGAGACTTGTATTCTCTATTTTTAGAGGGCAGACAGTTTATAATATGAACAACAGAGGAAAAAGCTTCAACCCAAAAGAATGTAGGTACACCACTATCGAACAGCATGGTCAAGCCAATTTCAACAATATGACAGTGCTTTCTTTCAACCAAACCAACTTAAGCATGTGTGTGAGGACAAGCTAGTTGATGGACAATACCTTCTGCTAACACAAACTCCTGCATTGCATGATTAACAAACTCACCACCACCATCAGTAACCACAACCTGAACTTTCATAGCAAATGGTCGAGCAACCATTTTACAGAAGAAAACAAACTATGGAAAGAAATCTGACTTTACAGAGGATAGAACCAGCAAAATCCAGACCATTCATCGACAAAAAGAGCATAGTACAGAAACCCATCTAGAATATTCTCTTGTAGCCGATCTCTTGTACAAAAACCCATTTAGTACAGAAGAAGCTCGCCCAAAAACCAGAAATCTCTTGTCCATCGACAAAAAGAGCATAGTACAGAAACCCATTTAGTACAAAAACCAGAAATCTCTTGTCCAAACGGTACTTGACATATATTATGGTTTTTAGAGTAAGGTAGCCGATGGCTTTTGCCAAGCATACAACAACTATTGCAGAAATGAAGAGATTTATTACAACTAAAGCACCGTCTACCCTAATTTGTGACAAACCTGATGAGAAGGGGGCGAGAACGAAGACAGAGTGTGGAAGCGGAGGTCTGGGCAGGGCCGCCGGAGCCGCCGGAGCACGATTGAGGAGCACAACTCAGCAACAGACGACCACCAGCTTCTGTGAACAGCTCCTCCAAAAGGCGTATGTGGAAGTGAACAACCTCGCAGCAGAAGGAGAGGAATAAGAAGGCACACGGACTAGGGTTTCTTCTTGCCTTGGACGAGCTAGGGTTCCTTCTGTGCGTCGACAAGACAATTCAATGTCAAAGCAGGTAGTACAAAATACCAGGGTAGGGCATGGGTACCTTGCTTTCGAGGGAGCTAGCCGCCTAGGTAGACCGGCGTTGGCAGGCGGCAGCATTGATGATGGTCCACGCTTCTCCACGGGTCGACTGGTGCACTTCATCTGCGACCTCGAGCAGCACTCCATCTGCGACCTCGAGCAGCTTTCGCTTTTACTTCTCACGGACAAACAGTAGTGAAGATGCGCCGAGAGAAGATGGGCGAGAGCTCGTCTGGCGAGGGGGAGAGGGAGGGTTGCGGGGTTGCGAGGGGAGGGTTGCGGGGTTGCGAGGGACCAGGGAGGGTTGTCGGGCCAAACCGGATTGGAAATCCCAATCCTGCCTCGATGGGGATTGACTTAAACCTGATATTGGGATTCCGTTAGGCCAAAACGGGGCTCAGACTGGTCCGCTAGCCAAACACATTTCTTGCCCAAGCCGGACCGGATTGGGCCGCCGTGGAGCAAAACGACACCGCCCAATCCCGGTCCAGGCCGGAACCAAACAGGGGCTTAGAGGCATTGACGTGAGCTATGCACGTCTTACTTGGGCGCACGGAAGAATTGAGTCCACCATTGCCACGTCGTCCACCACCGCCAGATGTTTCTCCCCGCCACGAACGTCTGCTTAGGATTGATGTTCCAGAATTCTCTGTCATTGGCAAGCCTGACGTCTTCTATGACTAGACCCACAACATGGAATCAATCTTTGATTGACACCAATTTGATGAAAACCAAAGACCAAATACACAGAGCTGGCTCCGTGGTGTTTCTATCACCTGGTGGAAGCGATTACTTACAGTTCACTGCATCAACACGTTGACAGAAATGAAAGCTGAGATGGGAGTCATTTTTTATCCCTGTTAATTACAAACAATGGTTGTGCCTCAAGCTACTTGCAATAGAGATCTAATTCAGTGGATGAGTATGCCACAGATTCTATGACTTGATTTACAAGTCAGATGTCACTTGGGATACGACCACTAAGGTCACCATGTCGCATCGCAGGCTCAATTGTTTCTTTATTGCAGGATTAACTACACAATTTTTTTCTATGGATGATGCAATTCTTGTGGTTACACAGATCGAGCACGAACAGAAATGGCGTCCAAAAGACTCAACTTCTTGGCAACACTCTTCTTTGACAACAACACGCCGTCCATCGAATCCATTGCAGTCACGACAATTGTCACATCGACATATTCTGCAACAACATCTTCTAGTCAGATTCAATGCTTTTTTTGTACGGGGTTTGGACATCGCTCCAAGCAATGTCTTAATTGTCTAATGATTACATCCTTCAAGTCTAACGAAGACGATTTAGAACATGAAGACGTCTTTTCCGCAAACAATTCTAGTGACGACAAGCCTGAGGAAGAAGATACAACTTAGCACACCCTGTTCAGTAGACATATGCTTTTCACACTGCCATAATTGCACCCCACTCGTCGGAATCTTATTTTTTCAACCCGGGGGAAGTTAGTGCAGAACAACATGCTCATCTAGAGTCTAGACAGAATTTTACAGATTTTGACCGGAGAGTATCATGCTTTATCTTCCATTTATATTTGTCTTTTATTTAATTGTTGAATCTTTATTTTGGTTTAGGATTTATTATGCAATTGTTTTAGTTTTATGATCTAAATATAATCATAGGAACTTCATTGTAAGTTTTTAATTAATTAGTTTTTAATTCTTATTTTAGTCTGGTCTTGAAAGGAAATAAGTCAATTAGAGCTTCCCTCGAGCCTATTCCTGGGGACATTGTCCAATAGAGTTCCATTATGAATTGAGTTTTTAGTTGCAACATGAGTTGCATTATTAACTTCTTTGTCAGCTTCTTCCTCAACCTTGACCCTTCTTTGGCGTCGGTTAGACAAGAATCTTGCTACCCGCTCCCACCTTCACTTGATATGTGATCCCTTCCTCTCGCCTCTTGTACTAGCCTTTGTGGGTGTCACTAGTTTGAAGGCTCCCACTATCTCCTATCTTCTCTTTTTTCTATAAATTATATTTTATTAATAAAATAAAATCCTTTATCACAATTGGGAGATCAGATTACATGGAAGATAGTATCATATATGAACAAAAAGTGCCATAAATCTAAAAATATAGTGTGAGTGAGAAGACAATCAAGATCAAAATGTTTATGCAGCTAAATGATAGCATTTGATGATCACGATAATAGACAACCTATAGGTGGAAATGACAGTTTTAGTCCTCAACTTGTGTTGCAAGGATATGTTCAAAAGAGTAGTTATGTGACTATTGCATAACTTTGAGCTATTGATTTCTTAATTTTGGCCTTGTATCAACTTCCAAATAATATCAAAATAAAAGTTTTAGATATGACCATGAATAATGTTCATAACCGGTGTATTGATTTTTAAAAAATCATTTTTTCCCTTCATATAACCTAGAAGATAGTGCAATGCAAGTATATCAGGTTTTGTTGAATTAATTTGAATAGTGTTTTTGTTTTTTATGTGGTGTAAAATCTCAAGTTTAATCCTTAGGTATTTCGTGTTGTGTGAAAGTAATCTTTCTATAAGATATGCATGATTTCGCATGTAAAGAGAGAACTTCTACAAAATCATGTATGATCTACATATGAGATAAACAATGTCGTAGATATCTAAGTTTAATTATGTTTTCACTGGTGATAATTTTTATTACCTATGAGTGAGATAAAAATATGAAAAATGCGAGGACATCTTATCTTCTAATGTATGTAATTATAGTTTGTTTCTATGCCTGAATGTATGAAAAAGTGATACAAAATTTTGGATGTATATGTGTTTTCCACTTCCATGATGTGCTATTGTAGAATGGGTGGCCAAAATATAAGTAATGTACTCAATCTCAGTGTTTGTAAAATTTTCAAATAGACATCTTTTATAAATATCTTGTTGATGGGAGGAAATGAGTTGTGAGCTTTACCCATGGGGTTGTAAAAGAGTCGGGTGGGATGTTAATGTTAACTTTTCATATTTATAACATAATTCCCAAATATCCAAGAGTCTAGGATCTATGGAATCTAGAAGAGTGTGGTCATATTTAGATACTACTCTAAATGATATGCATATTTTTACTAAGGCATCTTTGGAGAGGGGACGATACTTTGTGTTTAATGTTTTTCCATGAAATTTTGTTTTTGTAGTATTTAGTAAGAATATGGCCACAACAAATATTATTTTTGTTTGTGTATGAAGAGGCAACAATTTTGAGTGCAAGACAATGTGAGTATATAATTTAATGTTTCTGATGCCCTGTTCTCCTAGCATTTATGATTTTTTCAACATTTTCCAACAAGGTGTATTTTTTTTTCTTCATTTGAATCTCCACATTTTTTTTCCCATACGTGATCATGTTTAATAATCTTGATAGGTAATGGGATGCAACTTAAGTAGTATATTGTAAGTGGTGTCATGGAGGAGTGGATGAGAGTGAGTTGTCCAGCTAGACTGAGAGTTTTTGGTGTCCATGAAGCAAGTATCTTCTATAGTGATTGAATTATAGGGTTCCAATTGATAATAGGCAATGCATATGGAAAAAGATATATATCTAAATATTTAAGAGGGTATTGTTCTTCTTTGTATCTCAAAAGTGTGTATATCTATCAATATAGATGTGAGGTATGTGCGTTCCTAAGATGGTGGATTTGTTGAAATTGATCTCAAGTCCTAAAACATCAGAGAAGATCCCCAAGATATGAATGGAATTGATGATATTTTTATCACCAAGAGAAAGTAAAAGAATCATATCATCGTCATATTGCATAATTTGTACTGTTCAGTTAGGTATAGGGTCAGTGAAATTATTTTTTGATACCTAGTTGAAACATCCTAGTTAGAACGGAGGTAACTAGAATGAAAAGGTATGGGAAAGTGGGTCTCCTTGATGAAGTCTTTTGGTGCCAGTGAAGCATCCAAAAGTTGCTCCATTGATGATGGTAGATAATTGACAATTACCCGATGCATAAATGTATCCAATCTTACTAACGTGATGGAAATCCATGTCCTTTGAGACAAGATATGAGAAATTTATAGTTTATGTCATCAAATGCTTTCTTAGAATCTAACTTGGAGAGTGAGAAGAGGAGTATGTTTACTATGACAAGTATGAATTGTATTATTGGCCATGATATAAGAATCTTGAATATTTTTACCTTTGAGAAAATTATTTAGTTGTAGTCTAGGTTGAATCCATCTGGTCTAGAAGATTTTTCTGCACCCAGGTTGGTTATTACACTTTTGATTTCTTCTTCAAGAAATGGTGTAACTAGGACAAAGGATTGTCGATCTTTTTTGAGAGAAGTATATCCCAATTGATATTAAAAAGTAAAAGTATGTGCGCACATGATTATAGAGATTTTTGAAAAGCAATGCTCAAATTGTACTATAATTTTTTTTTCTTGTTGGAAGCTATTACATCTTTGATGTTGATATTACATATGTATGATTGTAGCTTATTGTTGTTATAATTTTGTGAAAGTATTTGGTATTTTTGTATCCCTCTTTGAGCCATTGGGCTTTGACTCATAGTTTCTATAATATTATTTAGAGATTCTTTGTTAGCTTGTAGGGAAAGAATATGTGAGAGGCCAATCAGGGGGGGACTCTAGAAAGTGAGGAGTTCATCATTTTTATCTTTGAGTTTGTTGTTTATGTTGCCAAATGTGTTTTTGTTCCCTAGAACCAGCTTTCATATGATATTTTTGATGTTACTATGGATGTAGAAACTTGGTTCAACATCAAAAGGATACATAGACCAATTTTCAATGATATATTTTTTGAAATCCGACTGTGGTGTGAAATAAAAAAATCTATCAAAGTAGAAAGGTCTATGTCCCCATGTTTCATATTTTGTGTTAAGGATGATGGAGAATTGATAAAAAATAGGGCGTGAGGTAGCTATGGATGATGAAATTGGGTAAGTGTTATCCCATGATTGTGATATTAGAAATTTGTCTAGTTTGACCTCCTGATTACCTCGTTTCTAGGAGTATTCTATATTGGTAACTAAAATGTCAAGCGAATAATATTTTTAAATATAATTGTACAAGAAATTGTTATTTAAAACCCTCTGGCTAGGGTAATAAATTGTTATTTCTATTGTGTTGTTGTTGGGAGGATGTGAGTGAGGAATTATGTTTAGATGTGTCTCTAGTGAAATTTAAATCACATCCAATAATTTAGGGAGAGGTGGAGAAAAAAATAGCATGAGTTTTAAGTTTGTCAATGAATTGTATTTTTTTTTGGCTAGGTTCACCTTAGACTACTCTAAAAGTCCATATGTTGTAGTCGTATGTGCTTATAAGAGTGATGGAGATACAATATGTGCCAATAGTGTGGTTGATATGTCAAAAGGTATTAGGATTCCATCCTATTCATAGTCCACCACTAAGTTCAGTAGAGGGAATCTAAATCCAATTTGTAATGAAATTCCCCCCTATGGCATTGAGTTTGGAATGAGGAAAGATTGGTATTGCATTTTGTGAAGTAATGAGGTTGACCCTGTAAAATACCAAAATTTCACATATCTAATTTAGAGTTGTTAGTAGATTTATCTGATAAAAGTAAAGAAATGGACTTAACAGAGATAGCTCCAATATATAAAAGTTCATTTAATGAAAATGATATATTGTGTTCTTATATGCACTAGATAACTCACCTTTATCTCAATCTAAAAAGAAATAAGAAATAACTCTTTATTTTCTCCAACCTATGATAAACCCTACAAATATTCATAAAAAGATAATGCATGGGCCCTTGAGTAGACAACCACTCTCAATCTCAAAGTTAGACTTAATCGACTAACCAATGAGAAGATATTCCACGTTATCTTACCTTTTACATAAACATTAAGATAATGACTTATGCAAATTTAATAAAAATAAGTGTGATGAAGTGGATTTTTCCACATTTATGATCCATATTACAATTACACCCCTCTATTATCTACTATTTCTCAATTGACTTCACTTCATCACCCTCATGATAATCAAATTATTTTGGACACAAATTCACTTATGATGCCTAATATCACAATGTATACCTTGTCAAATCAAAACCTAGATCAATTGATGTTATTACTTGATTGATTTCATTTGTGGATCAAACTCTATCACATGAATTTGAAACTTTTCCTATATTTAAAGGGATGTTATTTGAAATATTGGTTAAAGTTTCACAATTTTGAGTGTTGCATTTAAGAGTTATGAATTTAGGGAGAAAATACCCTCGAAATACCCCATAAAATCCTTTTTTCTAACCTAAGTGGATCCCCAAACCGAACTTGAATCTGGATCCAAGAATGCAAGGCTGGGTCGTCTCCCCCGCTGGATGTTGTGGGGGAGAGCATGCATAGTGCCACTCATCTTTGAATTTTGGATACCTCAATTGACTTCACTTCATCACCCTCATGATAATCAAATTATTTTGGATACCAAATTCACTTATGATGCCTAATATCATAATGTATACCTTGTGAAATCAAAACCTAGATCAATTGATGTTATTACTTGATTGATTTCATTTGTGGATCAAACTTTATCACATGAATTTGAAACTTTTCCTATATTTAAAGGGATGTTATTTGAAATATTGGTTAAAGTTTCACAATTTTGAGTGTTGCATTTAAGAGTTATGAATTTAGGGAGAAAATACCCTCGAAATACCCCCTAAAATCCTTTTTTCTAACCTAAGTGGATCCCCAAACCGAACCTGAATCTGGATCCAAGAATGCAAGGCTGGGTCGTCTCCCCCACTGGATGTTGTGGGGGAGAGCATGCATAGTGCCACTCATCTTTGAAATTTGGATAACACTCCATGTTGACCTAAGTGTTATACATTATCAATATTTTGATGATGACTGAACCATTTTATTCATATATATCTAATTTATCTATTTGAGATTGATTTTAGGCATTAGGTATAGGAAAAGGATCATTTTCGTCAAGCCCTAGCATGATCTACTTCAAGCGAAAAGCATTACAAGTGAAGTTTCTTGGAAAATGCCCTAAAACCCTTAGGATAATTTTTATAACCATTTGTATTGATGCTATGACTTGTGACTAAGATGAGAAAAAACCAAGAGCCATTAATTTGAACATTTAATCACTCTAATGACATTTTTCAAAATTGATCACAGGCTGTATTATCGCCCGAGTTTCCTTCCCAGAAACTCGATCGATGCCTTGGATTGATCTTGGCTAATGCCTAGGTTCGATTGAGTTTATCTCAGGACATACTCATCCAACACCCTACACTGGAAAATCAGATTTAAGAGATCAGTCAAGTTTCATCCAAGATAAACTTGACCAATACTTCAAATTTGCTTTGTCATACAGTGCAATCGGTCAATTTACCTTTATTGAAACTCGACCGTCTGCACTGTATGGAGTGTGAAAAAAAAGTGATTCTATCCATTGGAGTGTTGCAAAACTCAAAATTATATCCATTACAACACCCCGAACGGCTAGAAAACATTCCTTAGAGCTTCCAACCTCTAATGGACATCCCCAACTATAAATAAGACCTCTTGGAGTTCATTCCAAGGTTGCTCCTTCATGCTATTCAAGTTCCTAGCTATAGTTGAGTGCATACAATCCACTTAAACCCTTTTTCTCACTTGTTTGCAAATCAAGATGCCAATATGAGTGAGATAGGATATGTATGAGAGAGATACTCCATTGTAGTCTAGTAAATCTCTCAAAGATTCCCTTTCCCCAACCCCTTTCTTTAAGATTAAGTTGGTGAAAGCTTATCTAAGTAAAAGAGAAGGTGCAAAGATTCTCTAAGTGGAAGAAGAAGGTGCAAAAGCTCTCCAAGGTGAAGGAAAAGGTCAGGGCTAAAGATCTAGGAGTACATTGGGTAAATTCTTTAAGGCAAAAGACTCAGTGCAAGAAGGGAATCTCCTTGGTGAAGGTGTCCAGCTGCCTGCAAGATTGGGTAAGACCTTGTAGAGGTATAAGACTCTAGATCCAAGGATAGGTAAGTCCTTGATTGGTTTATTGGATCCTTTTGGTCCTTAAAAAGGAGGCTGTGTTTCCTTACCCTGAAAAGGAAGGTCATCTTGTATGTCTTATAATGGAATATAAGTATACATTAGTTGGGAGATCCTAGAGCTTGACCTCTCTAGGTAGTGGACTGAATTTCCCCTAGTTGGAGATTGGAACCACTCTACATAGCTTGTTCAATATCTCTCATCCTTACTATGTATGCTTAGTTGCACTACCAATTCAACATTTGGAATCCCATATCTCGAAGTAACTTGAAGGTCTAATGAATCTTATGCAAGTGTTTTCAGATCTATTCACCCTCCTCTAGAGCTCATTGATCCAACAAGTGGTATCAGAGCCATGGTCTTCTTCGATAAGATCTCCCATGAGATGAGAATATGAGTAAGAACTTACTTGGGTCTCTCAACTTATTGGAAGGTGGTTTCTTCATGAGACCCGCAATCTTCTACGACACAAACTCCCTATATTGGAAGCGAAGGATGTAATTCTATCTTCAAGGGACGAGGTACAACACGTGGAAGGTAGTCATCCTTCCATAAAAGGAGCCGGTGGGAGATGTAGCTACTTGGGATGAAGCTACACTCAAGAAGGCATAGCCGAGTGCAAAGGCTATAAGCACCATCTATGCTGCCCTCACCCCCTACGAGTTCAACTGGATCTCCTCTTGGGACACAACCCATGAGATGTGGAACAAGTTTTGCATCACCTATGAAGGCATAAAGAAGGTCAAGGAGTCCAAGATCTACATGCTCAAGGGTCTCCTTGAAAACTTCAAGATGGGCAAGAAAGAGAAAGTGGCTGAGATGTACAGAAGGCTCAACACCATCATCAATAGACTTGCTACTTTGGGCCACACCTTGGATAGAGGGACCATCAACTCTAAGATTCTAAGGTCTATCCTTAAGATATGGGAATCCAAGGTGACTTCCATTGAAGAAGTTAGAAGCCTTAGTGACATAGCCACCAAAGAGCTCATTGGCAACCTTCAAGCTCATGAGACAAGACTTGACAAACAAGAGGAAGATGAGAAGCTGAGAAGGAATCAAAGAAGATCAAAGACAATGCATTCAAAGCTCAAGTGGAGGCAATGAGTCTCCAATAACAATTTGCTTGCCGGTCCTCTCCCCTTCCTCAAGTGAAAATGAAGCCCCTAGTGACCATGAAGCTAACTATTCAAAAGGGAAGCACTTCGAAGAAAAGCCATCCTCCTCCTCTACTCTAAGATTCTATGAATGTGGGAAAAAGGGGCACTACAAGAATGATTTCCCTAAGAAGTCCTACCACAAAAGCAACTCCAAGAAAAGGGAGGACTACAAGTAGGATGTAAAGTACAAGAAGAAGGATAAGAAGGAAATGAGAAGCAAGGATGCATTTCATGCCACATGGGAGGAGCCTTCTTCTAGTGATTCCATCTCAGAAGAAGGAGAATACCACCTTGCACTCATGAACTCTACTAGTGAAGACATTGGTGAGGTAATTGAGGTAAGATTGCATGAGATATCTAAATAAACCCTCATTAATATGCTTAATGCTTCTCGATCTTATCTTTATAAATGTAAATCTAAGAAGAAGAGATTGGGTAAAATCATTGATGACTTGTATGTTAAGCGTGATATCCTTGATTAAAATAATAAAGTGCATCTTAATAGTATTGATTATTTGCATGGGCAGTTTATTGATCTTGAGATCCAATACAATGGAGTTGAAGTAGAGAATTGTATCTACCTTAAGAATATCAATAGTCTTTAGGAGGAAAACCAAGCCTGACTTGATGACTTGTCTTACTTAAAACATAAATTGACGATCTTAGACATGATTGTGATTATATTAAAGTTGAAAATATGATTTATCTTGATGAGATTACCTTGATTAGAATTGGAAATGCTAGATTTCTTTCTCAAATTAGTGATAGTTCTTCTAGAAATCTATTGCCTCGTAATGAGGTAGCTAGCATTACTCTTGAGAGAGATTCTTATCATACTAATTCCCTCTGTTTGGAGGCCAAATTACTTCATACACAAGATGATCTTGCTTGCTTATCTTCTACTATCATTACTCTTAGTGATGATAATAACAAACTTAGAGCTTCCTTGTAGAAATTCCTCAAAGGAAAAAAGTTCCTCAATGAAGTATTATATCACTTACCAAACATAGTGCTAAAAAGTAGTTTTGGATATGAGGGAACTTAAAAGAGCAAAATCAAGGGTAAGGGTAAGTGAAAGAGCAAGGAAAATCCTTTCTTTCATGGAGAGTCTTCTAGCTCTAAGAACCCTATTGGTTGTGTGCATTGCAAGAGTGATGACCATTACTCTACTTATTGTCCTTATAGAGAGAAGGGGATCAACTAAAAGATGAAATGGGTACCCAAGCTAACAATGGATCCTAAGATTTGAATTGGACACCAAAATCTTCCTTTCTTATAAGTAAAAGGAAAATGGATTGTTGATAGTGGTTGCTCAAAGCACATGACAGGTGAAATCAACCACTTCAACAAGTTTACAAAGAAGAAAGGAGGATCAATGGCATTTGGTGACGACAACAAAGGTAAAGTGATAGGTGAGGGTGATGTAGGTGATTCACTATGCATAAATAATGTTCTTCTTATGGATGGCCTACATCACAATCTAATTAGGGCTAGACAATTATGTGATAATGGTTATTCTTATTGTTTTTACCTCAATAGATGCTTGCTTCTAGATTCCCTCTCCTACAATGTTATATATAAGGGAACTAGAAATGGTAATCTCTATGTTACTTCTCTTGACTCTATTAAGCCTATTGTTGGTTGATGCTTTGCTGTTAATTTGAATGATATATCTTTATGGCACCGTAGGATTGGCCATGTAAATATGCATCAGTTGAAGAATTTGAGGAAAAAGGAATTGGTCAAATGACTTCCAAAACTGGACTTCGAGAAGGATGATGAATGCAAACCTTGTAGCCAATGAAAGCAAACCAAATCCTCTTTTAAATGCAAAGGAGTCCTTAGTACCCTAAGAGCTCTTAAACTTCTTCATATTGATCTATTTGTATCTATGAGAATGCAATCACTTTGTGGTATCAAGTATTGCCTTGTGATTGTTGACGACTTTTCTCTCTATACTTGGACCTTCTTTCTTGATTCAAAAGTGATACTCTCTATGTTTTCTTGGCTTTTTGCAAATGGGTTGAAAACAAAGCTTCTTGTTGAATCATCTCTATCTGTAGTGACCAATGGAGGAGAATTTGAAAATGACTAGTTTGAACGGTTTCATGAGGAATCCAACACATGACTTTTCTTCACCTTGAACACCTCAACAAAATGGGGTTATAGAGAGAAAGAATACATCTCTATAGGAAATGGCTAGGACTATGCTTCTAGAGTATGAAACTCTAAGGAAGTTTTAGGCCAAAGCCGTTAGCACCTCATGTTTTGTGCAGAACTGGGTTTTCACACACCACTCTTTGAAGAAACTCCCTATGAGTTATGGTGTGGTAGAAAGCCTTCCATTTATTACTTTCATGTTTTTGGTTGTCCTTGTTTTATTTTGAATACCAAGGATTCCCTCGACAAGTTTGATGCACAATCTTACTAGGGTATCTTTCTTGGCTATAGCACTACAAGTAGAGCTTATATAGTTTTTAACATTTAATTGTCTAAAGTTGAAGAATCTATCAATGTTAAATTTGTGGAGACCAACCCCTCTATTTACAAGAATATTGTGAAAGATGATGTCATAGATAAATGATCCCTCAGCTGAAAGAGATAAAAAATAATGACAAAGGAAAAGAGGTGATAGTTAATGAAGAAGAGAAAGAAGAAGAATAGAAGGATCCAACTCCCCTATTTACCAAGAATCATCCAAAAGAGCTCATCGTAGGCAATCCTTTTGAAATGGTGAAGAAGTAGGCTACATTCAACAAAGAACAAGCCAACAATGCCTTCATCTCTCAACTCAAGCCAAATAATGTAAAAGAATCTCTTGGGAATGATGAGTGGATCCTAGATATGTAATAAAAATTAGAGAAGTTTGACAAGAATAACGTGTGGACCTTAGTGCCAAAACTAAATGATAGGAAGATCATTGGCACCAAGTGAGTCTACTACAACAAGCTTGATGAAAGCGGGAAAGTGGTAAGGAAGAAAGTCAGGTTAGTAGCTCAAGGTTATAACCAACAAGAAGGTATTGAAATTGATGAAACTTCTGCACATGTTGCTAGACTTAAAATCTATTAGAATGCTACTTCCTTTTGCTAGTTACATGAATTTCCTGCTATATCATGGATGTTATAAGTGCTTTTTTGAATGGTACAATTGAGGAGGAAGTCTATGTGGCTCAACCTCTCAACTTTGAACATGATAAATAGCCTAAGCATGGAATTAAACAAGCCCCTAGAGCTTAGTGTAAGGAGTGGGACCCGAGAGGGGATCCACTCCCTACTATAAAAGGAAAGGCAACATCCCTTTAATAAAACACCACATAAAAATTTTCACTGAAGGGATGAATACCAATACTTTCCACATGTATGTATCACAATACCAAAATATAGCAGCGGAATATGAAAGTTCTAACTATTACAAAGCTTGATAACATTATACATCACTTCACCACACATGGATGTCAAAAAGGAAATCTAACATATCAAACAAGGATCTAGCTGAGGGTCATCTAACCACCTCTTCAAAGTCTCCCAAAAGCTGAGTTATGAGATCACCTCTCCTTGCTCTATCCTAGGGTTGGAAGCATACCTTACAAAGAAGAGAAGAAAAGGAAACATCAACAAAGGCTGGTATGTGCATACTAAAAGAAAACTTGAGCAATGGAATAACCAAAGGACATCAAGTATAAATGCTTTCCATGCAAGAGATAAGGACTACCCAAAGGGGAATAAAGATAAGAATAATCATCACATGATAAAAGAGGATACTTGCCATAAAAAAACAATAAAGTTGTGCCACAATAGCACATATAGAGAAAGTAGGGCACACCCCCCACAATCATCATCAAACTTGCATGCATGTGAGATAAGCATAACACTAGAACAATATAAAGACAAAGGTGGCCAAGGCTTCACATCCTTGAAACCTGATAGAGAATGACACACTGCTAAACTCCCAATATAGAAAGTTGAGCCAAGGCTTCACATCCTTGAAACTCGGGTATGGGGCACCACCACCTCCATCCCAAAAATAGGGGAACATGCCCAAAAACCAATGCAATTACACTAGTCTAGTGCTGCCGAATCACATAACATGTAAAATGTAGAGGCAAGTAAAAAGTATAGTCAGATTATATAATGTTGCCACCACACAATGGACAATACATACATCCACATGCAAGTGTGAACAAGATATCACATATCCACAAATAAACATCCACATCATAGTGGGCACATATCATCAAAAGTCCAACATGCACCAATGCACAAGATAAGAGCCAAGAGAATATCAAATACTACCACAAACATGATAGTTCACAAGAACCATGATATCAAAAGATAAGAGTGATGTATAGGCTATTGTCCATAGGACCAAGAGAAAGAATAATATAAGTGAATTGCTCAACATGGAGTAATAGGGGATAAAACATACCTCAACTTCAGAGTCCAAAGTTCATAGTCCAACTAGGTCCAAGCCCATACCTTCAAAGAACCTATTAAACATATAGGTAGATTTTGAGTTAATATCACATTGATTATTTAAACCCTAAAAACCACCTTTTTATTATTATGTGAATTAGGTTATGAAAACTATGCCACATTTTATTTTATGTTATTAGGAGTCCATAACATATTTTATTGTATTTTTTGACTTATAAATATTTAGTTATGATTTTTATAAGTTAATTCTTAATTAATTAGATCAATTGAAAACACATGTTATTAATCGTTGGATTTAGTCATCAAAATTTATATATTAGTTAGATCTTATTTTTTTGATTCCAATGAGTATTTTTCCATATTTGTCTGACCAGTAATTAATTAGTTACTAATTTTTAAACTTCATCCAATCAGAAAATTACAAATAAGCAAAGCGTTTGCAAAAGAGAAGTAGAGAGGAAGAGGGCCACAACTCTGAGTTGGCCCAATCAGATATGGACAACTCAGCTGGACACTCATCTACATTAGCAAGGTCAGGTGCAAGAGAAGAAAAAGAGGTCACAACGAAATTACTAAAATACCCTCAAAGGAAAAACACAACAAAAGGAGAAGACATGAGGGTAGGAAGGTCAAAGCAGTGAGGGGATTCCTCCCTCAGCCTCGACACCCGTGCTCCATGGCTAGCGCCTGAAGCTATGGTGAGGGAGAAGGAAGTACAGGCTGGCCCTCAACCACGCGACTAAGAAAACCAATGCAAGGGTCGACCAATGAAGCAGGACCCTTGCCCGAAGCAAAATGACGACAAACAAAGATGAACACACACAAAGCCACATAGCTCGAATAACCAAAAACCAAAAATGAAGAAGGCAAAAAAAATGAACAAACAACGATGCAGAAAGCTTCACAAGGGAAAACCAAACTCAAAAGGGCACTTACCAAGATCAAAACACCACAGAAGATCTCTGGTAGTAGAGCTGATGGCGGCGACTACTCCTAGAGTAGGAGAGACCAAACCGGAGCAAGTGAGGTGAGGAGGAGACCACCGCCAGCTCTGGGAAGGTCTGAAGATGATGCACACACAAGGAATTGGCGTCGGAAGGTTCCAGTAGCAAGTTCCATCCACCGGACCAGGAAGAAGAAAGTGGAGAAGGTCGGGGGGGGGGGGTAAGGTGTGATGTTCAAGGCAATTGAGACCAAAAAGGAGTTGGGTTGGGGTCCAAGATGCTTCGTGTATACTTGTATTTATAGGAGGAAGGGTAGAATGAAAGAAGGCAACAGGGGCAGATGAGGGATTTTGGGGTTTTCTGTTTAGGAAGGAGAGAGGTAGGGAAAGTTAGGATCACTGTGTTTGTCTCTTTCTCCCAATCAAATTGGAAGAAAAATCAAGCAAAACAGAGTAGAGGAGAGGAGATAGATCAAAATGAAATTTTGGTTACTGTCACATTCGGGTCGAGCTCCTACTCGAGGTAGGAGATGACTCGGATGCCGTACATCCCATATCCAACGGTCGTGGTAGAAAGGCACATAAGTAAAGCGTGTGACAACAAAGAATTTAGCTGGAAATCCCATTTAAATCGTGACATTTAATGGGATATGAAATCTGATTAAAACTATAATTTTTCCCAATTAATGTCTTCTTTTCTCTCTCTTCAATTAAGGGTTCTATCATTATCCAAATTGATTGAAAATTTGTACATAGGTTATATTAGGTATGTAGATTTTGATTCTTCAATTAAATGTTCCTTTTGATGACTTTAGATGCATTATTTAATTGATTATTTATTTCTCTTTCCTCATGCATTAAAGATACTAGTATTATCCAAATTAGGTGAAGCTTCATCCATAAGTTAACTTAAGTGAGTTGAATATGAATTTTTCATTATTTGCATATTTTGGTGTCATATAACATATTTATTTATCATTTATGCCTTTTATGCATTTTCTCTCTCCTAAACTTACCTTTTTATTTCAAGGTTGTCCAAATTAGATGAAAATTGACATGTAGGCTTACCTTGATGTGTAGATTACGAATTTGAAGTCTATTTTTACTTTTGAGATTTTATTGTATATGTTATGTCACTTGGCCCACTAATGGCCCACTAGCTTCATTAATCATCCAATTAAGTTCTTTTACATGATTATTATGCACTATTTGTCATGTTTTCCACTATATACCTTTGTGACAGATTTTATGTTTCATTATAGGCTTAATTACATGCATTAGCTTATTAAAGTTGAACTTTTTTTGGTCAAGTAAAAAAGGTCAAAGTTCTAGGGTAGGGTTCTTGTTCCAGTATGTTACATCACACCGCCCCTTAAAGGGATTTTGTCCTAGAAATCAAAACATCCATAAGCAAACAACTATTCACCACCCCTTAAAGGATTCATCTTAGTAAGTCAATCTAATGTTTAGATACAAAAGGTTCAACTACATTTCCTTACATCCTACTACATAAGCATCATGCAAAAGGGAAAACATAACTAGTGAAGACTAACTATGGAACTATGGGTCAACTTGTTCTTGTCCTTGATCATCCTCATGAACTTCTTCTGCTTCCAAAGAATAAAATCTTCCAGCTTTTCTTTCCACATGCCTTCTACCATTATTACCATTATTGTTGCTCTGATTCTGAGGAGGTGCTTGCTATTGTTGCACTGGAGGTTTTCCATTACGACACTTAGGGCAATCGGGTTGGATGTGTCCAGGTTCAATGCAATAATGGAATACCATTGGTGTTTCATAATGAGGCCTATCCTGAGATCACTTCCCTCGTGGATGGTAACCATTACACTTAGCACACTTGTCTCTTTTATATTCATCTCCTGGGGACTTCCTCTTCTTGTCAAACTCCCAATGTTGAAAATATGGGTAAGACTCCACGGCCAAAGCTTTATCTACCATCTGCTGAAAGGCCAAGGAGAGTTGTAAGATAAGAGCACAACCCACATTGTAGTTGATTCCTTGTAGATATAGGTCAACTCTACGTTCTTCACTAAGCCCAGAAGCATATCTCTCAAGCAATAGGAATTTTTGCACATAAGCAGAAACAATCATTGATCCTTGCTTCAAGCTATAGAACTCAATTTCCTTTTTCATCAAGGTAGCAGTGCATATATACTTCCCATGAAAAAACACCAAAAACTGCTCCCAGGTCATAATTGAGATATCACGAGTCCTTGCTATTCCGTTCCACCAAACTCGAGCATGTTCTTTCAAAACATATGAAGCAAAACTAACATTTTTGTGTGGAGGACATGCCATACCATCAAAAGTCCTCTCTATGGCTAGCACCCAATCACCAGCTTTGTCCACCATCTCTAACTCTCCTTCACCCTTGAATGAGGGTGGTTGCATCTTCATGAACTCCATGGTGGAATACTCTTTAGGATTTTCTGGTACAAATGAGTCCTTCATATTTCCTGCCATGGTAGTAGTAAAAAGTTGTCAAAACATGGCCAACTCTTGCTCTAGAGAGATGACTACGCTCAAATTAGTAGAGGATGGTGTCTCCTGACCTACTGATGTTACACCTTGAGTTATTGGTATGGTAAAGGGAGGATCCATCCTTGGCATCCCAAACCTAGGGTCCTAGGGTGTCTCATAGCTGAACATGTTGTCAAGAGTCAAGTTATCTCCCGCCATGAGGGTTTTTTCCTACACAAGGCAATGATACTAGGTATAAGAAACCTATGGAAAAAGGTAAACATCCTAAGGGAGACAATATTGAAATAGTTAGATAACCGACTACTAGTGGCTTTGATACCATGCTGTAAGGAGTGGGATCCAAGAGGGGATCCACTCCCTATTAGAAAAGGAAAGGCAACATCCCTTGAACCAAACACCACATAAAATTTTTCACCAAAGGGATGAATACTAATACTTTCCTCATGTATGTATCACAATATGCAAATATACGAGTGGAATATGAAAGTTCTAACTGTTACAAAGCTTGATAACATTATACATCACTTCACCACACATGGGTGTCAAAAAGGAAATCTAACATATCAAACAAGGATCTAGATGAGGGTCACATAACCACCTCTTCAAAGTCTCCCAAAAGCTCAGCTACAAAGGTTGAGTTCTGAGATCACCTCTCCTTGCTCAATCCTGGGGTTGGAAGCATACCACACAAAGAAGAGAAGAAAAGGAAACATCAGCAAAGGCTAGTAAGTGCATACTAAAAGAAAACTTGAGCAATGGAATAACCAAAGGACATCAAGTATAAATGCTTCCCATGCAAGAGATAAGGACGACCCAAAGGGGCATAAAAGATAAGAATCATCATCACATGATAAAAGAGGATATTTTACATAAAAAAAAACAATAAAGTTGTGCCACAATAGCACATATAGAGAAAGTAGGGCACACACCCCACAATCATCATTAAACCTGCATGCATGTGAGATAAGCATAATTGTAACATCCCGGGATTTGAGGCCTCAGATAAAAGCATCTTATAAGGAATGATTGGACTACCCATATCACCAAGGTGCACCTCCTTTTCCGGGAGCCCATCACTAAGAGCTCCATAGTTAAGCGTGCTCATCTTGGAGTAGTACTGGGATGGGTAACCTGTCAGGAAGTTGATCCTGGCATGCGCGTGAGTGAGGGCAAAGCACAGTTAAGGCTAGTGGTGGTCTGTGGGGACAGGCGTCATTCCTGAAACTCTACTAGAGCCTTGGGCAGTGGGCATGGGTGTTATAAATGGTATCAGAGCCATAACCCCTCCAGTAGGTGGGGCCCACATGGGCATGACATGCCAGTCTTGAGCCGTGCGGTCCAGACATGTAGGAAAGGGTTGTCCATGGTTGACGTAGCCACCCTTGCACTAGTATTCCGTGATCGGGAGCTGGGTGTCCATGTGCCATTGTGGGTCTACACTGAAATGGGGTCAGATTATGATGCCATATAGTTGAGCCTTGACGAGGACGTCAAGAGTCTAAGTGGGGGAGATTGTAACATCCCAGGATTTGAGGCCTTGGATAAGTTGATCTTAAAAGGAATGATTGGACTACCCATATCACCAAGGTGCATCTCCTTTTCCGGGAGCCCATCACTAAGAACTCCATAGTTAAGCGCGCTCAGCTTGGAGTAGTATTGGGATGGGTGACCTATCGGGAAGTTGATCCTGGTATGCACGTGAGTGAGGACAAAGCGCACAGTTAAGGCTAGTGGTGGTCTGTGGGGACAGTCATCATTCCTGAAACTCTACTAGAGCCTTGGGCAGTGGGCCCAGCCATAACCCCTCCAGTAGGTGGGGCCCACATGGGCATGGCATGCCAGTCTTGAGCCGTGCTGTCTAGGCATGTAGGAAAGGGTTGTCCATGGTTGACGTAGCCACCCTTGCGCTGGTATTTCATGATCGGGAGTTGGGTGTCCATGGGCCATTATGGATCTACACTGAAATGGGGTCAGGTTATGAGACCATATAGTTGAGCCTTGACGAGGACGTCAAGAGTCTAAGTGGGGGAGATTGTAACATCCTAGGATTTGAGGCCTTGGATAAGTTGATCTTTAAAGGAATGATTGGACTACCCATATCACCAAGGTGTACCTCCTTTTCTGGGAGCCCATCACTAAGAACTCCATAGTTAAGTGTGCTCAGCTTAGAGTAGTACCGGGATGGGTGACCTGTCGGGAAGTTGATCCTGGCATGCACATGAGTGAGGACAAAGTGCATAGTTAAGGCTAGTGGTGGTCTGTGGGGACAATCGTCATCACTGAAACTCCACTAGATCCCTGGGTAGTGGGTCCAGACGTTACAAATGGTATCAGATCCATAACCTGTCCAATAGGTGGGGCCTGCATGGGCATGTGGCATGCCAGTCTTGAGCCATGCAGTCCAGGCATGTAGGAAAGGGCTGTCCATGGTTGACGTAGCCACCCTTGCACTGGTATTCTGTGAACGGGAGCTGGGTGTCCATGGGCCATTGTGGGTCTGCACTGAAATGGGGTCACATTATGAGGCCATATAGTTGAACCTTGACGAGGACGTCAAGAGTCCAGGTGGGGGAGATTGTAACATCCTAGGATTTGAGGCCTCGGATAAAAAGATCTTATAAGGAATGATTAGACTACCCATATCACCTAGGTGCACATCTTTTTTCGGGAGCCCATCACTAAGAACTCCATAGTTAAACGTGCTCATCTTGGAGTAGTACTAGGATGAGTGACCTGTCAGGAAGTTGATCCTGACATGTACGTGAGTGAGGACAAAGTGCGCAGTTAAGGCTAGTGGTGGTCTGTGAGGACAATTGTCATTCTTGAAACTCTACTAGAGCCTTGGGTAGTGGGCTTGGGCATTACAAATGGTATCAAAGCCATAAACCCTCCAGTAGGTGGGTCCCACATGGGCATATCATGCCAGTCTTGAGCCGTGCTGAGCACACTTAACTATGGAGTTCTTAGTGATGGGCTCCCGGAAAAGGAGGTGCACCTTAGTGATATGGGTAGTCCAATCATTCCTTTTAAGATCAACTTATCCAAGGCCTAAAATCCTGGGATGTTACAATCTCCCCCACTTAGACTCTTGACGTCCTCGTCAAGGCTCAACTATATGGCCTCATAACCTGACCCCATTTCAGTGTAGATCCATAATGGCCCATGGACACCCAACTCCTGTTCACAGAATACCAGTGCAAGGGTGGCTACGTCAACCATGGACATCCCTTTCCTACATGCCTGGAAAGCACGACTCAAGACTGGCATGTCACATGCCCATGCGGACCCCACCTACTGGAGAGGTTATGAATCTGATACCATTTGTAACATCTGGACCCACTACCCAGGGATCTAGTGGAGTTTCAGGAATGATGACTGTCCCCACAGACCACCACTAGCCTTAACTGTGTGCTTTGTCCTCACTCACGTGCATGCCAGGATCAACTTCCCGACAGGTCACCCATCCTAGTACTACTCTAAGCTGAACACACTTAACTATGGAGTTCTTAGTGATGGGCTCCCGGAAAAGGAGGTACACCTTGGTGATATGGGTAGTCTAATCATTCCTTTAAAGATCAACTTATCCAAGGCCTCAAATCCTGGGATGTTACAATCTCCCCCACTTAGACTCTTGACGTCCTCGTCAAGGATCAACTATATGGTCTCATAACCTGACCCCATTTCAGTGTAGATCCATAATGGCCCATGGACACCCAACTCCCGATCATGAAATACCAGCGCAAGGGTGGCTACGTCAACCATGGACAACCCTTTCCTACATGCCTAGACTGCACGACTCAAGACTGGCATACCATGCCCATGGTGGCCCCACCTACTGGAGGGGTTATGGCTGGGCCCACTGCCCAAGGCTCTAGTAGAGTTTCAGGAATGATGCCTGTCCCCACAGACCACCACTAGCCTTAACTGTGTGCTTTGTCCTCACTCACGTGCATGCCAGGATCAACTTCTCGATAGGTCACCCATCCCAATACTACTCCAAGCTGAGCGCGCTTAACTATGGAGTTCTTAATGATGGGCTCCCGGAAAAGGAGGTGCACCTTGGTGATATGAGTAGTCCAATCATTCCTTTTAAGATCAACTTATCCAAGACCTCAAATCCTGAGATGTTACAATCTCCCCCACTTAGACTCTTGACGTCATCGTCAAGGCTCAACTATATGGCCTCATAACCTGACCCCATTTCAGTATAGATCCATAATGGCCCATGGACACCCAACTCCCGATCACGAAATACCAGCGCAAGGGTGGCTACGTCAACCATGGACATCCCTTTCCTACATGCCTGGAAAGCACGACTCAAGACTGGCATGTCACATGCCCATGCGGACCCCACCTACTGGAGAGGTTATGAATCTGATACCATTTGTAACATCTGGACCCACTACCCAGGGATCTAGTGGAGTTTCAGGAATGATGACTGTCCCCACTGACCACCACTAGCCTTAATTGTGCGCTTTGTCCTCACTCACGTGCATGCCAGGATCAACTTCCCGACAGGTCACCCATCCCAGTACTACTCTAAGCTGAACACACTTAACTATGGAGTTCTTAGTGATGGGCTCCCGGAAAAGGAGGTACACCTTGGTGATATGGGTAGTCTAATCATTCCTTTAAAGATCAACTTATCCAAGGCCTCAAATCCTGGGATGTTACAATCTCCCCCACTTAGACTCTTGACGTCCTCGTCAAGGCTCAACTATATGGTCTCATAACCTGACCCCATTTCAGTGTAGATCCATAATGGCGCATGGACACCCAACTCCCGATCATGAAATACCAGTGCAAGGGTGGCTACGTCAACCATGGACAACCCTTTCCTACATGCTTAGACCGCACGACTCAAGACTGACATACCATGCCCATGTGGGCCCCACCTACTGGAGGGGTTATGGCTGGGCCCACTTCCCAAGGCTCTAGTAGAGTTTCAGGAATGATGCCTGTCCCCACAGACCACCACTAGCCTTAACTGTGTGCTTTGTCCTCACTCACGTGCATGCCAGGATCAACTTCTCGATAGGTCACCCATCCCAATACTACTCCAAGCTGAGCACGCTTAACTATGGAGTTCTTAATGATGGGCTCCCGAAAAAGGAGGTGCACCTTGGTGATATGAGTAGTCCAATCATTCCTTTTAAGATCAACTTATCCAAGGCCTCAAATCCTGGGATGTTACAATCTCCCCCACTTAGACTCTTGACGTCATCGTCAAGGCTCAACTATATGGCCTCATAACCTGACCCCATTTCAGTATAGATCCATAATGGCCCATGGACACCCAACTCCCGATCACGAAATACCAGCGCAAGGGTGGCTACGTCAACCATGGACAACCCTTTCCTACATGCCTAGACCGTACGGCTCAAGACTGGCATGCCATGCCCATGTGGGCCCCACCTACTGGCTGGGTTATGGATGGGCCCACTGCCCAAGGCTCTAGTAGAGTTTTAGGAATGATGCATGTCCCCACAGACCACCACTAGCCTTAACTGCGTGCTTTGTCCTCACTCACGCACATGCCAAGATCAACTTCCCGACAGGTCACCCATCCCAGTACTACTCCAAGCTGAGCACACTTAACTATGGAGTTCTTAGTGATGGGCTCCTGGAAAAGGAGGTGCACCTTGGTGATATGGGTAGTCCAATCATTTCTTTTTAGATCAACTTATCCAAGGCCTCAAATCCTGGGATGTTATAATAACACTAGAACAATATAAAGACAAAGTCAACCAAGGCTTCACATCCTTGAAACCTGATAGAGAATGACACACTGCTAACCTCCCAATATATAAAGTTGAGTCAAGGCTTCATATCCTTGAAACTCGGGTATGGGGCACCGCCACCTCCTTCCCAAAAATAGGGACACATGCCCTAAAACCAATGAAATTACACTACTCTAGTGCTACTGAATCACATAGCATGTAAAATGTAGAGGCAAGTAAAAGTATAGTCAGATTATACAATGTTGCCATCACAAAATGGACAACACATACATCCACATGCAAGTGGGAACAAAATATCCCATATCCATAAATAAACATCCACATCATAGTGGGAAAATATCATCAAAAGTCCAACATGCACCAAGGAACAAGATAAGAGTCAAGAGAATACCCAAGATTACCCCAAATAAGATAGTTCACAAGAACCATGATATCAAAAGATAAGAGCAATGTGTATAGGCTATTGTCCATAGGACCAAGAGAAAGAATAATATAGGTGAATTTCTCAACATGGAGTAATAGGGGATACAACATACCTCAACTTCAGAGTCCAAAGTCCAAAGTCCAAAGTCCAACTAGGTCCAAGCCTAGGCCTTCAAAGACCCTATTAAATATATAGATAGATTTTGAGTTAATATCACATTGATTATTTAAACCCTAAAAACCACATTTTTATTATAATGTGAATTAGGTTATGAAAACTATGCCACATTCTAGTTTATGTTATTAGGAGTCCAAAACATATTTTATTATATATTTCTGACTTATAAATATTTAGTTATGCTTTTTATTTTAATTCTTAATTAATTAGATCCATTGAAAACACATGTTATTAATCATTGAATTCAGTCATCAAAATTTATACAATTAGTTAGATCTTGTTTTTTTAATTCCACAAGTATTTTTCCATATTTTTCTGACCAATAATTAATTAGTTACTAATTTTTAAACGTCATCCAATCAGAAAATTACAAATAAGCAGAGTGTTTGCAAAAGAGAAGAGAGAGAGAGAGGGAGATGGCCATGGCTTTGAGTTGGCCCAATCATATCCGGCCAACTCGGCCGGCCACTCATCCACATCAGCAAGGTCAGGTGCAAGAGAAGAAAAAGTGGTCACATCAAAATTACTAAAATGCCCTCAAAGGAAAACACAAAGAAACCAGAAGATAGGAGGGTAGGAAGGTCAAAGCAGTGAGGAGATTCCTCCCTCAACCCCGACACCCATGATCCATGGCTAGCGCCTAAAGCTATGGTGAGGGAGAAGGAAGTATAGGTTTCCCTTCAACCACACGACCAAGAAAACCAACACAAGGGTCGACCAGTGAAGACGAGGAAGATGAAACAAAAATGACCAAACGACAATGCGGAAAGCTTTGTAAGGGAAAACTAAACTAAAAAAGGCACTTATCGAGATTAGAACACCACAGAAGATCTTTAGTCGAAGAGCTGACTACTCCTAGAGTAGGGGAGACCAAACTGGAGCAACCGAGGCTAGGAGGAGACCACCACCAACTCCAGGAAGGTCCGAAGATGATGCACGCATAAGGAATTGGTGTGAGAAGGTTCCAATAGTAAGCTCTGACTGTCGGACTAGGAAGAAGAAAGTGGAGAAGGTTGGGGGGTAAGGTGTGATGTCCAGGGCAAGTGAGGCCAGAAAGGAGTTGGGTTGGGGTCCAAGATGCTTTGTGTATACCTATATTTATAGGAGGAAGGGTAGAATGAAAGAAGGCAACATGGGCCGACGAGGGATTTTGGGGTTTTCCATTTAGGAACGAGAGAGGTAGGGAAAGTTAGGATCACTGTGTTCATCTCCTTCTCTCGATAAAATTGGAAGAAAATAAAGGAAAATGGAGTGGAGGAGAGGGATAAAGATCAAAACAAAATTTAGGTTACTGTTCACATCCGGGTCGAGCTCCTACTCAAGGTAGGAGACGACTCTGATGCCGTCTATCCTAGATCCAACGGTCATGGTATAAAGGTGCATAAGTAAAACATGTGACAACAAAGACTTTAGGTGGAAATCCCATTTAAATCGTTACATTTAATGTGATATGAAATCTGATTAAAATTATAGTTTTTCCCAATTAATATCTTCTTTTCTCTCTCTTCAATTAAGGGTTCTATCATTATCCAAATTAAGTGAAAATTTGTACATAGGTTATATTAGGTATGTAGATTTCGATTATACAATTAAATTTTCCTTTTGATGACTTTAGATGCATTATTTAATTGATTCTTTATTTCTCTTTCCTCATGCATTAAAGACACTAGGATTATCCAAATTAGGTGAAACTTCATCCATAAGTTAACTTAAGTGAGTTGAATACCAATTTGTCATTGTTTTCATATTTTGGTGTCATATAACATATTTATTTATCATTTATGCCTTTTATGCATTTTCTCTCTCCTAAACTCATCTTTTTATTTCAAGGTTGTCCAAATTAGATGAAAATTGACATGTAGGCTTATTTTGATGTGTAAATTACGAATTGAAGTCTATTTTTAATTTTGAGACTTTATTATATATGTTATGTCACTTGGCCCACTAACTTCATTAATCATCCAATTAAGTTCATTTATATGATTATTAAGCACTATTCGTCATGTTTTCCACTATATACCTTTGTGACACATTTTATGTTTTATTATAGGCTCAATTACATGCATTAGCTTATTAAAGTTGAACTTTTTTTGGTCAAGTAAAAAAGGTCAAAGTTCTAGGGTAGGGTTCTAGTTCTAGTATGTTACACTTGGTATGAGAAACTAAAGAATTGTTTTCTAGATAATGTCTATTGTCATGGGCAAAAATGATTCTACTCTATTTCTAAAACATATTTCTTACAACTTTTTTATCATTCAAGTCTATGTTGATGACATTGTTTTTGGCACAAATGATCTTGATCTTTGCAAGGAGTTTAGTTCTCTTATGCAGAGTGAGTTCTAGATGAGTATGATGGGGGAGCTTACTTTTTTCCTCAGCTTCCAAATCAAGCATACAAAGGAAGGTAACTTCACCAACCAATGCAAGTACACAAGTGAACTTCTTAAGTGCTTTGGGATGAAGAACACCAAGCCGATGGACATGCCCATGTCAAACACCACCAAGCTTGAAAAAGACGAAGAAGGTAATAAAGTGGATGAGAAGCTCTATAGAGGTATGATTGAAAGTTTATTATATTTAACTACCTCTAGACCTGATATAATGTTTAGTGTTGTCTTGTGTGCTAGATTTCAATCAAGCCCTAGGAAATTTCATCTTATAGCTATCAAGAGGATTTTGAGGTGTCTAGCCAAAACTCAAAATTTTGGTCTATGGTATCCCAAGTCAAGGGACTTTACTCTTAGGCTCTGATTGGTTTGTCGTAACTGGTCTAGAAAACTTATGAACTGGAATTCCTTGAGAAGTTTTTCATGATTGGTTTAAAGTAAGTGTTGGAACTTGAGTTCCGTGACTTCCGGTGAGTTACATACTTACATACAAAACACAGTTCCTGAGTTCCCTCTTAAAAAGACCGGAAAATGAGTTCTGGGACAACTAACAATATTTCTTATACAATTATATTCTTCATTCGTAATAAATGACACACGTAAAATATTTATGACTAGAAATATTAGCGGTGTGGATATAGTTCATTACTAAAACCGCAACATAATATGACAAAATACCATACACTATAACCGCACTATGAAAAATATTTTACACTATAACCACCATAATGAGTACGATCTACAAAATAAAAAATATAAACATCATGAGAAAAAACACCGCACCCCGTGGAAACAATGCAATTTACATAATATATTTTAATTCTTCATTTTTAAAAAATATGATGTGAAATATGATAATTAAGTGTAACATTGCACGAATAATATAGAAAAGTTTCATACAGAAATAATGTAAAATTTTTTTATTAATATTTTGCATTGTTCTAAACAATGATGAACCAAAACTTATATTTATGAACACATAAAATGCGGATATTATTATAATACTTTGTATACACAAGTGAAATAAAAATATTGTGATATGATTTTTATCATAATATTTTTATAAAGATTTTAATTGTACCACAATAAAATATTTTGGAGGAGTAAAATTTGCACCATAATCATTTGTTGTGGTTATTATGATTTAATAATGTTATGATTTTTTATGAATATGATTTTTTATGTCATTTCCAACCTCATTTATTTATATTATACAATAAAAATCAACAATATTTTTAATAATTTCCATATTTACACTTACAACAAACCAATCACATGGAAGTTAATGGAACTTATGTTCCAGAAACTGAACTAGCGTTCCCAGAAAATGAGTTCCACAGAACTCATGACTTACACCAAGCCAATAGGAGCCTTACTGCCTATAGTGATGTTGATTATGAAGGGTGCTTGATTGATAGAAAGTGCACAAATGACACTTTCTTCCTCCTAGGACTATGATTGGTTTCTTGGTTCTCTAATAAACAAGGCACAATGTCTCTTTCAACTATCGAAGCTGAATACATTGCATCTTGGGGTTGTTGTGCCCAAGTCCTATGGATGAAGCAAATGCTCCAAGACTTTAGCATTCTTTATAATTCTTCTCCTATCCATTGTGAGAATACTAGTGCAATTAACCTCTCTTATAATCTTATATTACATAGTAGATCGAAACATACAGAGGCCGATCATCATTTTCATCATGACCACATTGCCAAGAAGGATATTTATATCACACATGTGGACATGGAAAATCAACTTTCGGACATTTTCACTTAACCTCTAGCTAGAGAGCAATTTAATTTTATTAGATCAAAACTATTATTACTTCTATTGATGATATTGATATACCTTCTAGCTAGTTGTTCATGCACCTATATGTTCTTTCTCATGTCTTTCTCACCATATGCTTGATAAGTGATAAATTTTACCTAGTTTGAATGCCTTTTTCACCCTTTTTGGCTATTTTTGGCAAACACTTGTTTTACCGCAAAATAATAGCCAATGGTGAGAAGAATGTTCCTAATATGTTCAAAATGCTTGAAAAGCTAGAATTTTTTTATATAGCACTATAGAGGTTTAGAATTAATTTTTATATCTTTTGGACAGATGAATGATGCATTCCTATTTTAGGGCTTCATCTTGTGTCTTTTTGCATCTCAATCACATCTAAACATAGTAGAAGGCAAGTTATTTCACTCAATATGCATATTACTATCAAATACACATATGTGCGTTCTTTGCATGTTTTTTAGGTACTTGGACCATGTCTTGGATGGATGAGAGAGAAGGAAGGAGTGATTTCTCCACCCATGTAGGAGTCCAAAGAAGACCCCGAGATCCCTCAACCTACCCCTAGTGGCCAAGGGTCAAGCCCAAGCAACAAAGTGCATAGATCATGAGGTTATGAGGTTTCAAGTTCAAAATGCTACTGAAGACCCCAACACAACCGTGGTGCCAAGGAACGTCCATGCTCACAAATGCAAAAGTTACAGGGATGAACTTCATTTTATCAAGCTGCAACAACACTGCCAAAACGGTCGTGCTATCCCACACGGTCACGTTGTGAAGCCCCAAAAATAGCCTTGCCAACTAGCACGGCCGTGCTGCCAAGGATCAGAGTGGGCATGATGGCTAGAACGACCTCTACTTCACCTCACCCACCACAGTTGTGATACCCAGCACAATTGTTCTACTAGCCCCCACCACGGTCGTGCTTCCCAGCATGGTCGTGCTACCAGCCTTCATTTCACCACTTTCACTCTAATAGTTTCCATTTCCCACCATGGCCGTTCTCCCCCACCACGACCATTCCAACCATCAGCCACCACGGCCGTTCTTCCCAGAACAGCCATGCTACCACCCTAAACCTACCTTTTTCTACACTATTTTTCAAACTATACCCCTACTTACCCTAGTGCTTCCATCACCACCTATATATATATGGGTGGTGGCCACAACACTAGGTTAGTTGCCTTAGCACCCTCTTACCTATTCTAGAACATTCATTGCCATCTCCGTTGCATTCAAGTTCTCCAAATGCCATTTCCACCATAGAAACCTAGTTTTCTAGGTTTTCTGCCATAATCCCCTTTATTTACACGGAAAAAAACTAAAATAGCACAGTTTAAGGGGAAAAAATCTGAATATAGCCCACTCTCACGTGAAAACGCCACTCGAATTTGCATTTTTATAATCAAACTACTGAAAATGCCATTCACAAAGGAGTTTTTTTACCAGAGATGAAAAAAAGAAAAAAAAGAAAAAAGCAAAAAATGCCAAAAGTGTTGGCGTTTTCACCCAAGTTGCATTTGGTAAAAATGCCAACGCTTTTGGCATTTTTGCTTTTTTCTTATTTTTTTTTCATCTCTAGCAAAAAGCTCCATTTCAGATGGCATTTTCAGTGGTTGGACAGGAAAAATGCTAATTCAAGTGGCATTTTCTAAAAAAAGTGGGCTAATTTGAGAATTATGTTCACGATGGTGTTGTACTCAGATTTTCCCCCCTAAAACTGTGCTATTTTGGTTTTTTTCCTATTATTGCTTAAAATCCACCCTTGTTTTCTTAGCTTGTTAATGCTGGTTTAGTTAATTGTGTTTGTTACTTCTTAGATAATTGCTTAGTTCTTAATAGTTAGGATTTTCTTAAGTAGTTAGGGCTTTATTGAGCTTGCTTGCATTGATTTAGTTAGCCAGTGCTAACCTAGGTTCTTTCTTGTTCTTGTGCTAAACTTTACTCTTAGTTGTTAGTTGCCTTGCTTGTGTAGTGTAGTTCCTCTTGATCTTTCTCTTTTGCTTGTTTAGCTTAGTTTCTTAGTCTTAACTTGCTTAGGGTAATCTAGTCGTAACTGGCTTAACTAGTCCTACACTCCTCTTTAGGAATATAGCTCACATTAACTTAGCTCTAGTGCCCCCTCTCTCCCTGAGGATCGACCCTACTCTTTCTACTTGCCTATACTACAACACGACCCCGTGCGCTTGCGGGTACGTGTGATTAGTTAAGCCAGTAGGTTGGACTAGGTCCATATATAAATTTTGAGAGATCTGTATGTTTTCCCTTAGGGTTGCATCTAGTCACCATCTAGTTGATTAGTGTGTGACCTTGAGAAGATTACACCACCCTCCACCACCCCTAGACCTTACCGTGCCTCATTTTCAGTGTCCAATGAAGCCCTCATGGGATATATGATACACCAACAGGCGTATAACCTTCACATTTTGGACCACATCCACCAGGAATTAGTCCAGATCATGTCACACATGAACCTTCCTGCAACAATCCCTAACCTACCTACCAGCCTTACCGTGGTGCTGACAATGCCTCCTATGTATATAATCAGTTCAACCTGGCCCCTATACATGCTGCTTCAGCTGTACCTCCTACTTATGATGGTGGACCTACCCCTGTTGCTCCTCAGACAAGTGACACTCTGTTGCTTGCTCTTCCTGTTGGCCCTTTTGCCACTCTACTTGCTCTCTATGATGGGGTTTCTTAACCCACCTTTGCCCAAGAAAATGCCATCACTGGATTTGGAATGTATTGGCATGAGCAACATGCCAAGTGGCCTTCTACTTGCCCTTTTGGACCCCCTAAAGGATGAGGAGATGGCAGTCCAGGATGTTGAGGATGATGTTGAGGACGAGAATGCTAGTGATGGTGCTTCTCATGATGAGAATTATGGATCTGATGGTGGTATTGAGGCTACACCTACTGCCACAAATGTGCCTTCAAATGGATATGAGGATTACCAGCCATAGGATTATGAAGCTGATGATAATCCTTTGGATATAGAAATCCACCAAGGATAACTTAATTATACCTCTTTTCTCTTATTTCCCACATTTTATTAAGTCGATGTAAAACCAAGTCACAATTTTCATTTAAGATCTCCTTATCCTACTACCTCAACATATTCATAACATAACTCCATCATCAAACCAAACCTCATTATATTCAAAGATACATGTCATAACTAACCTACACCATAGTGTTTGAGCAACTAGAGCCTCATCATATTAGGGTTTGCCAACCATGATTCTCATGTGTACCTCATTTGATTCTAAGTCGACCTTTCACCATCTCATGAATAACTTAGGTCAATTATAAGGTAGGCATCTCATTTAGTGGGTGACTATGTGCGGTAAGGATTCTAATTAGGGAGACAAAATTGAAATAGTCAGATTCCAACTACCAATGGCTCTGGTACCGTCTTGTAAGGAAAGGAGCCGATAGGGGATCCACTCCCAACTAAAATTGAGAAATAAATACATCTATTCCAAACACACTACACGTATGCTGGGATAAGAGTAAATTTTTCATTTCTCAAATGATGGTATACAAAAGATCAAAGTAGAGTTTTGGAATTCTATTTCCTGACTATATTCAAATTTTTAGGGTGAAAAGATAATATTCTCCCATATGGGGTTTACATAAAAACTACAACACTGTCATGATCTAAGTAGAGGGATATCCAACTATCTCAAGTCTATCTCCCCAAGAGATCCACCTAGAAAGTCCATGTCACCATGTCCAGTCTTCCAAGTCCTACACCTGAGGTTGGAAGCACACCTCATAAGAGAAGACGAAATGGAAGTTACCAGCATAAAAGATGGTATATGTATGTTAATAGGAAATTGAGCAACATGATTAAATAAGGATATCAAATATAATAAGGCTTCTCATAGAAAAGGAAAAGTACTATCCAAGTGGATATAAAAATAATATTAATTTATAAGAAAATGGTAAACAATAAGATATTTCTCGCCTTAGAACAATGTCACAACAATAATATCACAAAACATAAAAAGTTTCATAGTTAGTAATGAGCAGACTAGCACATACTGAAAAGTAGGGTAGGAACCCCTATGTATTCCATACCAAAGTCAGTGCCAAACAAATATATTATTTGTATGGGAATAAAACCCAATGCACGGCAGGGGAATGAAATCCAGTACCTAATATCATGTGTGGCAGAGGAATAAAACCCAATGCCTAACAGGGATAGAACCCAATGCCTATAAACATTATAAGTTGTAGGGGAATAAAACCATGTACCTATATGGTGTCAATACTTCTAGTTATGGATAGTCAATCACTCATGCAAATAGGGCAAGATAGAGAAAGTAAAGTAAGAAATAACAGGATGAAAATATCCAACATTATTATATGGGTCATAGGACCCTATAAGCAAATATCCAAACATGACCACAATCAATATACAACATAATACCACAAGAGGCTATCACGTTAGAAAATAAGATTCCATTTAAGTCAATTTCTCAAAAAAAAAACCACATGTAAAATATGATCAAGATATATGTCAGAGTCCAAAAAGAATATAGATCAATTTTATTAGATCACAAGAACTACTCATGAATCAAATTGTCATAAGAGATAGAGACTGTGTAAGGTATATGTCTCAAAATTCCAAACGGGAGAAATTGTAGGTGATTGCTCTATAGGAGTAATAGGGATGCAACATACCTCTAGATGCGAGTCAATTTGTCAAAACCTTAGATCCAAGTTTGAAACACTTGGTGGTTCAGGTGGGATCATGATATGAGTTGTTTAATGAGGTTTGAGGGTTTTTCCAAGGAACTTGAATAGGAGGATAAGGGAGAAGGTTAGGAGTCATGTCCTACTGGTCAAGTGACTTATATGTGTGTGAAAATCATGGAGAGGAGTCTATATATAAAATTGTACGTCTTGGATAGCAAGAAACTTATCTATTTTTGTTTAATAGAAAAAATATGTAGCATATATTGTAAAAGAATAAAAGATAAGCATTCATTACCACATAATAGGAAAGAACAAATATAAAAAAAATCATTTACCTTTAGTTACTTTATGCCTACATTTTAGAATATATTTTAACAACTTGGTCGCACATATATTGACTACTACTTTTACGATAAAGAGACTTCTAAATATCTCACTGTGTAATTATTTACTCAATTTAACGTGCATAATAATTTAATGTACAATTGTGTAGGATATACTTATTGAATTCCTTTTATATTATACCATTTATTATCCTCTTATATACACTTATTCATTCCAAAACGACATCCTTTCAACATTTTTCTTCTCACACTAGTCAAAAATATGTATAACAAATTTCATTCCAATAAAGGCATCTATTTCATTAATATAAAGTTGGATCCAAATTTCCAAATGTTAGGCAACAATATATATTGCTAATATATTTTACATTAATTTTTTACAAAGGGAATAGGTGCTAATAAATTTTATATCCAAAACTAGTTACTATAGACACCTGAATTTCAAATCAAAAGGGTGTAAACGTTATCTATTGAACCATTACCTTTTTTCCTTGTTGTTAATGATTTTAGGAGGTAATATAGAGGTTTATTGAGGAAATATTTTATTCAAGATTATTATTAATTCTTGTTTTAGTTAAATAATTAATTGTATGAATTTGAGAATGTTTACTTGTTTCCAAACAAATATATTATTGAGTTAAAATATTTGTTTCCTTTATGATATGTTAATGTGATTGTTTTCATTTACTTATTGTTTTTAAACATTAACCAAAGAGGATTTCTTCTCTAAAGTTTTTTATAATTTATTAAATATCTCACATATTCCACGTTATTACAATTACCAAGACCACATTGTATTTGGAAAGTAAATAAATTTTTAGGTTTTCCACCATGAGAAATTTTTCATAGATTTAACGAGCATGTACAACATTGTTTCCCTTTGTGTTATACCATAGTTTTATTATTACAACTTTACCTAAATTATATATGTATAAACCATACAAGTTTTTTATACTATTTATTTAATATATTAGATTTTTTAATTAATTTACAATTTTTGACTAAGTTACGTTCTCTCTCCTAAGTAAAACTAGGATGGATAAGATTGTTAGATTAATATGAAAATTCACACATAGACTGATTTTGGTATGTAGAATACAAATTTAAGATTTGTTTCAATTTTGAAGTCATTGAATATATTATTTAATATTTTTAAGTAAAACTCATATTCTAAATTTAGTATAGTTAATATTGTTCAAATAATGTGAAACTTGGAACCCTATCTAATTGGAACCCAAGGAATGCAATTTTACCATTATATTTGAGTTTTGAGATTCCTTTTGTGAATTATGGTACTAGTAGGATTTTTTATCATTGCCATTATATTTAACAAAATATTATGTCTTTAATATTGATATTCACTTAATTGAGTAATAGAATCTTCAATTTGTTTCTAAAAGGATTTCCTTGTATTATTATGCATGAATTTCTATATTTTACTTATTTAAATTTTTGGTCCATTAACTCAATATTTATTTCAGATGATAACACATTATTTATATTTATGGTCATGGAAACAATAACTGTTTTCCCAAAGAACATTGTATCTCTTAATAAACATGTTTTAGTTTTTATCTGCATTTTAGATAGAAAAAGGAACATGTGTGACATATTTAATGAATTTACTTGCATGTTAACGCATAGCTAAGTTATTATGTTAATATGATTGTATTATGGCATGCATTATTGATTATAGAATCTATTGCCCCAAAATATGTGATATGCATAAAATGTTCATTAAGGTGTAACTTAATCCTTTTTTGGTCAAATTTAAAAAAACAAACATTCTAATCTCCTAATTATGGGAGTAAGATATCTAGAGCCAATCTGCTAGGTTTGGGTATGTTACAAATTCCTTAGTTTTCTATGTCATAAAATTATTCATTATTATCACATAGCTCATCATATAGGGTTATAACTAGCCTCTCAGACCCAACTATCATTTTTTTCCTTCTTTCATTATCATAGTCATAACTTCTTTAATATCATGTTAACTACTATTCTTGGAATTGATCATTCTAAATTTACTTAATGTATAAAGTTTCTCTATCACTATAATCCTTTGTAGTCTGATTTTAGTGTATTTAACTCAATTTAACTCAACCCACATATATTTAAAGTAAATATATGAAAGACTTCCTCATATTCACTTCATTGGTATTCCAATCCTTACTCATCATCAAAATTCTGTCCAGCCTTATCCGTTTCTTTTCTTACAATTAGATACATGTACCATGTACTTTAGATTATAAGGGCATTTTATTAAATAACAACAATCCTTATATTCCTTATAAAACTCTCAAATGTTGTGAGTACCATAGATTATGATTACTTCTTCTTACTCTTTAACCTTTAGTCATCTTCCTCGTTTATTGTTACTTAACTTGTATAAAAGTCTTGCATTAATGTATGGTTTACTCATTATTACATAAATTATATTATGATACATTCATTGGTCTTATACAATCTTAATGAGAATTATCACCTTTAGTTAAAGTAATAGTGCCTAAAATTGAACATGTCATCACATTTACAAAAATATATATGTGTTTGTGTTTCATCTCTCATGCTCATCTTAATATTGAATTCATAGGGTCTTTAAGAAGTCGATTTAGTTCAATACATCACAAGAACCTTATTACTCACTAACCTCATCATAGGGTGCAGACGTTCATTAAGGCTATTCATGACATAAAGAAACCTAGTTTCCATTTCCACTCAATGAATGCATCAATTAAAGTATGTATTGATTCATTGGCTCATTTGAGTTAATTCTACAAAGCTAACCATAGACATGGAATACCTTCATTCATATCCTTCATATTGATCCTTATGTTCATACCATATGTAATTCTAGAAAATATTTGAAAAAAATAGTTAAGAACTCATTCATATTAAGTTCATACACAATTCTATACTTGTCTTAATTCCCTAGCATAATACTCATTAGGCCAATTTTAGGTGATTAATGTGTAAAACAACATAGTTGTATATCCATATCAATATATCATGAACCAGACAAAAAAAACTTCATGGGAAATTATCTAAATAAGTAGAAATCATTTCCCAAGAATATTCCCAATTGATCACCCAATCACAAATAAAAGCAAGGATGTTGATTATTTAACCAAATAGAATTATGCTTTCAACATGACTACAGAGCTTAAGAGAGATATAAACACTCACCTCAGGTTCCAAACACCTCAAAAACGTTTCCCTTAATCTAAATTCCTACAATTCCAACCAATTCATATGGATTTAAGTCATTTTTTGCTCTTTTCAACTCAAGAACCCTAGAAAAGGGGAATATGGGAGAAAGAAAGAGAATAGTGGGTGATTTGATATTTTTTTAATCCAAATCATAGGTGGTATCGAATTTAGGCATGAAATAGAAGATTCACCATGAAAACCTATCCAAATAAGGTAAACATACTTTCTTGCATCACTCTTCAGAAGAGAAAACCCTAGATCACCATCTCCACCTATTTATAGGATTTGTTTCTATGAAATGAACAAAGAAATATGGGAGTTTCTAGGGTTCTAGGTTACCCATATAGAAAAATTAAGGTGTTTGAGCATCCACATTTACTTTTTCTTATATTTCAATAGAATTTTATGTCATAAAAGTTATTATCTTTAGTTAATAAAACTTCCTTGAAAATTATAAAAGTTATCGTAATGTATTAAATGAAGTTTAAAAGTTTCAGTTAAAAATGTCATCTCAGTTGGAGTTATCAATAAGTACTTAAAAATCAAGCATACTATTATTATATTGTAGTATGCAGAATGGTTGGTTGAATGGCAATTAGACCAACCAACACACTCTGAGAACATCTGATGATTTTGAAAATTTGCACTAACATGTCTATTTGAGTTATTCAAATAAATTTAAATTACCTATAAAATACTAAAAACAATTTAATCCACCATTATATTTATTAAAATGTGAGTTTGTGCACTTTCAAAATCCTAATTTGCAATTGACTATTGTTTTCGCTTGCAAATCCCAACCATTCAATTTAAAGCACGTTTTAAAGTATGTCATAAAGTTTAACATCATAAAAAATTATCTTTGTTAATCCATCTCAATCAAAGAGTAATCTAGTAAGGAATACAATACTTCAAGTAAACCTTAATTAATTGGCTAAGTTGGAACTAAGTTATTACAATTTCTCCCCTCCTTTAGGATTTTTCCATGAAATCTAAGAGAAGATGTGGAAGAATATCATAACATCTAATCGTGCTTCTCTCTAAACATTATTCTAGAATTACTTCCAGGTTATAATTCTTCCTCATTATATCATTTTCATACTTTTTGGATTTATTACATTAAAATTCTGCATTTGCTAGGATTAGATGGATATTTTGTCCCATATCATCATTATATCTCATTTTGAGTATCACATGATTTACAATACAAATATTACTGATAAATCATTTATATGGTGTGGTTCACATCTTCCTTCATATTCCTTATATGACTACTATATATATATATATATATATATATATATATATATATATATATATATATATATATATATATATATATATATATATATATATATATACATGCATACATACATGCTGACAAGGAGTGGCTCAAGTGGTCAAGCACGGTGTCTCCTCATGAAGGGACCCGGGTTCGAATCCCAGTTGCTGCCTTGATTTACCACCCTCCTGGGCGTTCGGTCTCCGCCACGGGCATGGGTGAGGGGGGAGAAATCTTTCTCTCTTAATCCCATACATACATACATACATCTAATACATATATTGCATGGATCAATATTATAATCCATCATCTATTGTCAATGGTTCCTTTCACAAAGAATATTATTTGATTAAGATGCCTTCCTTTATTATCAACTTTTCTTACAATTTTTAGATTCATACATAGATTCAAATCCATTAGTGATCATCTTTCATGATCCTTAGTATTCATTCATCTTTTCAATATGAAGTTTTCAACTTGTCTTGGGTTTCATATTTAATCATACATTTCTTTTATCTTTGTCCAATTTATCATTCATTTTTTCTACCATCATACATATTATTGTACTCATCAAATTGTCTTCATTTAGATGCTTGGTCAGGGAAGCCAGAAGAAATACAATGGTAGTTTCATACTAGTTTATCTGAATACTTAGATACTTGACTAGAGTAGAAGAATATTGAGTTCAGTCAGCATGCATATCATTCAAGTTAGTTTTAACATCCATATTATCTTTTAGTCCTAGATCTTATTGTCCCTAAAGGCTCATCTAATCTAATCTCAGATACCACATTGTCACAATCACTCTTTTGATCAACAAAAATACCAACCATTAGATACAAACCCTAAACCTAAACCTAGATTAAGAATAACACATTTCATTCTCGACAAACACAATTAACACAGTATATAAAAACACTGATAATTTTTTCCTTTTCCTTTTTCATTAAAGTGCATTAACAAATGTCACATTATCACAAATCTTATACAATTCCATTAAACCCCAAATCAAATTGTTTTTCTCATATGTAGTTCAATTTACATCAATTACATGTACATGAAAGAACAAACTCGATATTCTACCCATCCCAAGAAAGAACATGGATATTCTAATCTAGATTATTCTATTTATATCTTATTTGTCACAACCTCTTTGTTGGATGACATTATACCTAAAACATTCAAAAAAACCTCATGAGACTCATATAGAGACCTGGTGAGTGGATACCTCCCACTCAAGTAAGTTACACACATCATCATCCAATTAAGTATACTAAACTTAAGAAAAACTTATTGATATTGAAAGATCTAACTGATTACTTAGGGTTTAGTCAAAACCAGTATATTAATCTAATTAATTAGTAGGATATTCATTTAGTCCAATCCTAACTTCTAAAAACATCTTTAAGAGAAAATATATAAACAAGTTAGCAGATGCAACTTACTTCAGAATGACATTCTTGTATTATGATTAACAATTCAAGAACAAAACAATTGAAATCAACATATTGCAATAACATTGTCCTTGTGTCACCCCACCAGTCAGACCAAGAACACATACTACAACCTTGAAACTAAAGTACACATAAGACATGTGTATCAAACAAGACTATTTGAAGGACAAGTAAATCCAAATCATTAAGATAGTGGTATCATATTCCAACATCAACTAGTTGTCAACATTCAAGATCATATTATATACTAGACAAATAATAATAATGCAACATATTATATTATAAAAGAATGATTACTTTCTACCACAAGAAACATAACCAAAAATAGTAAATTTATCAAGTAGTATTAAAAGGAATGTAATAAACATTCAAATCATGTTCTATACAACTTGTTATCTTTTATTAATTTTCCCTAAAACTAGTTGGCTTGTAGCTCACAAGTAGAATTTGACACGCATGATTCTCGTATCAATGACTCACCATCACTTTCTTAGGGTTTATCTGATAACACTAAGACATCAACAACAAACCCTAGTCTAGTGTAGGGTTTCCTAAAGAGGTTCACATCCTCATATCAGGGTACTCGAGATAGGAACCAACATAACAACATATCACATATCATCATTGAATATCACATTCATCATATGTCGCATGTTTCATAGTTTTCATTTCATTAGTCTATTCATCATGGAAACAAACTTTCACAATAGAGGATTTAGGGCCACAATCACATCGTGAGACTCACTCTAAATCCTTGTGGTTTAACCTTCAAGGTTCGGATCCACACTTCCAAAATCCTTATCATATTACTATGATTACTACAAGGAGAAATGTTTCATTTCCCCAGTATAGAGCTCGGGGGAACTCATAGTGTTTAGGGCACCTAGATAGATGTGTAATCATTTCACTTGTTATTTAACACATTTACTCATCTTAAAAATGATTCAATCATACTTTATCAAATGTGCATGTTCTCGTGCAATTAAAATTATCTAGAGCATATAAGGGTTAACAAGAAAGACAATGATTGAAACAAGAAGCACAACTAATTCATAATTTGTGACATGTATGTTTCTTTTCATTTCACATCATCTCATCTTAGTCATAATCAGTGGGTGATTATCCTAACACATAATCTCATTATCCAACATTTATCCCAAATATGGTTTTTTAGAAGTAATCAATGCACATTGATTCAATCTCAACATTTCCCTGATCAGTTCATTCCATATCACAATGAAAAATATCCACAAGGACATTAGAACCAGTAAGAATATAAACATATAGACATATTGTGTTATTCATTGTGCTCAGAATAGGTTTATCATACAACATATACTTATACCATACAATTTCTACTTATATGAATAAATCTAAAAGCATAAACGTGTGTAACACACTTAATAATCATATTTTATTGTTTACTTTTTTTAGTTAGGGCTAATATTCAACACATATGCAATCTTATTTGAAATCCATAAGATTGGTATAGTCACATAATACACATTTTCTATAGGAAACTACAATTCAATCATGTATTTTTATGAATCAAATTACATACTTGAACTTCATGTTGTAATTGAATTAGACTATACTTATGTAAATTCCTTAATCCCTTATCTTAGAGTATTATTCACTATTATCACATAGTTCATCACATCAGAATTACATTTAGGCTCTCATATCTAACTATCAATTTCCTTCATTCGTAATCATTAGTCATAACTTATTTAATATAAGGTTCACTACTTTTCTTATAATTAATCATTCTAAATTTACTCAATGCATAAAGTTTCTCTCTCGTTGAAATCCTTCATAGCCTAATTATAGTGCATTTCATTTACTTTATGTTAACCCACATATATTTGAAGTAAATAGATGATAGGATTTCTTATACTCATTTCATTAATATTTCAATCCTTACTTATCATCACAATTCATTTCATACTTGTCCATTTCTTTTCTTGTATATAGATATATGTGTCATGTCCTTTGGGTTATAATGGCATTTTGGTAAATAACAGCAATCCTTCTATACTCTCAATTTAGAGAGTACCACAATTTAGGGTTTTTTTCTTACTCTTTAACTTTTAGTCATCAAGTACCATAGACTAGGATTATTTCATCTTACTCTTAAGCCTCTAGTCATCTTCCCAATTTGTTATTATGTGACTTTGTATAAAAGCCTTGCATTGATGTAGGGTTTACTCATAATTCCAAAAATTATGTTATGATAGATGAATTGGGCTTAGATAATCTTAATTGTACTTGTCACCTTTAATTGAAGTAATAATACCTACAATTGAGCATATCATCACATTTCAAAATTATATACAAGTTCATGCTTTATCTCTCATACTTGTCTTAATACTAAATTAATAGGATTTTCAAGAAGTCACTTTAGTTCAATAAATCACAAGAATCTTATTACTCACTAACCTAAACATAGGGTGAAAAGGTTCAATTAAGGTTATTCATGATACATGGAAGACTAGTTTTGATATCCACACAACCAACCCATCAATTACAAGTATGCATCGATTCATTAGTTAATTTGAGTCAATCTGGCAGAACTAATACTAGGCATGAAGTACCTCCATTTAAAACCCTCATACGAATCCTTATGTTTATTTCATATGTAATTCCATCAAATATTTGAAAATTGTTTTGAGAAATCATTCATACTAAGTTTATACATGATTTTACACTTGTCAACTCAATTTCCAAGCATAACATTCATTGGGCTGATTTTAGGCAATATATGTGTAAAAAAGCATAGTTCTCTATCCATAATTTTTTCCATAGATCTCAAATTAATATATTATAAACTAGAAAAATGATACTTCATGGGAAAAATCTAAATCAGTAGAAATCATTTTCCCAATAAACTTCCCAAGTGATCACCCAGTTGCATACAAAAGCAAGCAAGGATGTTGACTATTTAGCTTAATATAATTAGGCTTTCAACATGATTATGGAGCTTAAGAAAGAGATAAACACTCACTTCAGGTTTCAACAGCCTCAAAAACATTTTCCATACTCTAAATCTCTACAATTCCAACTAGCTCCTATGGATTCAGCTCATTTCTTGCTCTTTTCGACTCAGGAACCCTGGAAAAGGGGAACATGAAAGAAAGAAATATCAAAGTGGATGATTTGATATAATTTGATGAAAATTAAAGAAGGATGGAATTAATACATGAAATAGAAGATTCACCATGAAAACCTATCTAAAGAAGGTAAAGATACTTGCTCTCATTCACTTCTTGAATGAGAAAACCCTTGATCACCATCTCCACCTCCTTCCTTGCTCGAACCTTAGTTCTGCACCTCTCTCTAGGATTTCACTTCTCTAGAATTTCACTTCTCTAGAATATCGAAGCTACTACGGTGATAGTTTAACCATATATAACTATCAAGGTGCTTGGGACGTGCAAATAATATCCACATTTTTTTTTATTTCAACAAAATTTCTATCATAAAAGTTATCTGATAAAGCTATATTTCATAAATCAAACCTTCTTCAAAATTATGAAAATTTAACATGTAGTCTAAAATTAAGTTTAAAATTTTTAGTTAAAATGTCAGCTTATTCGGTGTCATAAATAAATAACTAAGAATCAAATATTATACTACTACACCATAGTTTGCAGCATGGTCAGTCGAATTGCAAACCAAAACATTCAAAGAACATCCAACTATTCCCAAAATTTGTTGTACAACATATATTGGATCTATACAAATCATATATAAATTTCAAGAAACTCTAAGTTACCTCTAAAACACTAAAATAATTTACTCCACCATTATATTTATCAAATCTTGAGTTCATGTACTTTCAAAATCCGCATTTTCAATTGACTAGGGTTTTTAGTTGCAAACCCTAATTATTCAAATCAAAGAATGTTTTAAAGTATGTCATAAAGTTCAAAATAATATAACAAACTATCTTCATCAATCCAACTTAACCAAAGATTAATCTAGTAAAGAATGCACTCATTAAAGTAAACCCTGATTAAGTGGCTAAGTTGGAACCATGTCATTACACTCAAACTCATATTCAATTCAAACACTTAGAATTTTTAATTTCATACAAAGACAAACCATGTTTATAATACACTAAAACACAAGTTTCTTGCATAAAGGAAAATACAACATGCAAAGATAAACAAGCATAAAATGTCAAAAATATACTTCTCTTGTTTCTTCTTAAACCATCATGATAGATGCTTTGCCAAAGGTTGATGATCAGAAGAAGAAGATTTTGAGGAGTAGTGATCCTTTCCCATTCTAGGAAAGACAATACTGGCATACTATCCAAAGAGGAGGTTCTAGATCGCACCTCCATGCCCAAATCGCTATCCCAATGATGAGTTGAATCAGCCCTGATACTTACTGAAGATGTCTCTACAATGACTATCTGCCCTTGTGGGTTCACATCAATGACTAGATCCTCCATGGGGAAATCAATCATTCTTGCACTAGGATTATGATGGCCTTTAACTCCTTAGAAGTGTTGGATCTATCCAGATCTTAGTGGAATACTCAAGTCAGAGAAGCCTCCCGCCATAATTGTACCAGCATCATCATCTTGGAATGATGAGGTCCAACCAAAATTGCTAAGAAAGTGACATGAATGTACAATGCCAAAGTCACAACAAGACTGATGTCCTAGAAATTCATTAGAGCCCTTAGAAGCCACAGAGAAGGAGGAACCTCAAGATCACAATCTTCGTCATGAGGATGTGGACGTAACATCTCGTATCCAAAGTCATCTTGATCCTCATAGAATCATAATCAATCACCTATGAAGAATGTATGTTGGATACCAAAATTAAGCAAACATATCAAAATAGAATATAAATTCTTATTGGATGAGCACATGGCATACAATCATATGCCTCCCATGAGAACATAAGTGGTTGACCATTCATGTAATACCACATGAGATACATAGAATATTCCACTTGGTCTTCATTAGCTCTCATGTATACTGGTTGATCTCAATACTAGAGAAAGTCAATCCATGAAGAGGGTCAAAAGAAATCTTCCAGCCACCAACCCACTAACAAGTAGCACACTCACCCATGTACAGAATACTCCCATAGGGTGACTCAAATTGGACCATGCACAATTATGAAGACAAGGCAACAACATAGGCAACACAATGTCTACTCACCTTGCCTATCTAATACCTAGAAAAGATCATGAATCTGAACTGGGAAAAATAGACAAACATGGAATTAGCTAAAGCACATGCATAAAAATTAAATAGTATCAAAGAAAAGTGCTACACATACCTATCCAAAAGTCATCCTCTATATCTCACCTCTCTGTTGCTCATAAGATACCCTATTGTTGTGTCCAACCCAAAGGTGACAAGTAGATAGAGAAGCATGCAAATAACCCTGAGTGCCACTCAAAGTGGCGGGTCTATTGAGCCTGAAGTGATCTTTAAAATTAAATAGTATCAAAGAAAAGTGCTAAAGCACATGCATAAAAATTAAATAGTATCAAAGAAACGTTCTACACATACCTATCCAAAAGTCATCCTCTATATCTCACCTCTCTGTTGCTCATAAGATACCCTATTTTTGTGTCCAACCCAAAGGTGACAAGTAGATAGAGAAGCATGCAAATAACCCTGAGTGCCACTCAAAGTGGCGGGTCTATTGAGCCTGAAGTGATCTTTAAAATTAATCTACAAGGCATAGATTTAGGGAATCAGTCACAATAAGCATCTCAAGATAAGCAGAGAAAGGAGAACAAGTTTATACCTCAATAAGACCTACAAAGCCATCATATCTCTTAGTTTCCCTACCCGTTTCCTTGTGGAGAATGACCAACAAGGCACCTCCTCAAGCACGTCAATAGATGGGCGTATACACCTCCACCCCAATCAAGGGAAGGAACTGCCTCCATGTCAAGAAGATAAGAGAGGAAGAAATATATTATTTGTTTTCAACATCATTAGCAAAGTGATAACCAACAACCAACACAAAAAGAAATACCCTGACTTGCAAGGCGACAAACAAAGGAAAACTCATGTGCCTCCCTCTCCCTCCTAAGAAGGTCTTACAGACCTAGGTGAATCTGAATTCATACCTTGAAGACATACCGATATCAACAGAGTTACCCCAATATCTCATTAATGCACAATCTTCCCCAGAGTTGCCTATCGAAAAACCAATAATAGTGGTTTTGCCAAAACCCAGCCCAATAATCTCAAAGAAGTCACTAGGGGTGATAGAAAACTCAAAAGAAAATTGGAAAATATAGGTCTCTGGTTGGAAATGTTAAATCAAGGGAATAACATAACTCCTATCTATAATCCCACAGTAACAAACATTCCCATAACTACTCTCCTCCAACAATGCCAACTCCGCGACAACCAACTCTGATATACAACATCCTCAATTCATTCCATCATGTCCTCAGATGAACATTTGCGAACACAATCCTTTTAAAGTTGAAGTAGAATACAAAGTAAAAAAGCTTTGTCATCGACAAATCATGATAAAATTAATTCAATTTTGTCAAAGATATAATAAGAAATCTTTCTCTCTTAATCCCATAAAGATATAATAAGAAGAAAATATTCTAAGTTATACCTTATCTACCACTCAATGCCCTTGGTGATGGGCATTCATCCACAGTATGCCCAAGTGCATCTTGAACCACTCAACTAGGAAAAGTTCTCCCTAAATCTGGTCTAAGTCGCCATGACAACTTCCCAGAGCAAACGAAGATAATAAATTTTGTAAGTCTTAATAGTAATTGGAAAAATAAAGGCAACAAAATGTACTTCAAGTATGCCTCAACCCCTTCATCATTTCCAACATCTCACTCATCCACAACATGATTATTCTAAGAAACATATGCACCCCTCCACTTATGCCAATTGTGATATGCCATATACAACCTCAAAATCACAACAACGTCATCTTAGCACAACAACTTGAATCAGTACAATTGGGCACGAAATACTCATAAAACACAAAAATAGCAAAGTAGATGAATTACAAGGAAAAAGCACAATCAGTCATCTTCAAACTCCATACACAAAGAGGGCCAAGAAACTCAAAATCTAAATTTGCTACCAAAGGCCAAAATGATAAAAATAAAGCTAAAGGATGAAAAACATACCTCCTCAGAGATGAATGAATGCCACAATAAATTGCTTATTTGAAGCTCCAACATCACTGGAACCACTCCCCCCCATGCCGTGATAGTGCCGCCATGGAATGATGCAATCCACGGGGAATATCTTCCACAAAACAAAATGACTCATTGTTGTTTCTCTCTCCTCTAGTCTTCACCACCATTCTATCATATGAACAAAGTAAATGAGGAGGATGCCCCTTATTTCCCCCTCTTTAAAACAAAATTCTGTAAAGTTCAAAAAGGTCCCTAGATTTTCAATAAAATTATCAAAATATTCTAAAAATTATTAAAAACCACACAAAAAATCAGGAAAATATGTAAGTGTAATATAGAAATTTTGTATAAAAATCTAAAAAATTCACAAATTACCTTTAAAATATTGAAAAGGTGATATTTCTAAGGATGAGAAATTCTATCATGAAAATTCAACTATCTCTAATCATCAACCAAGATTCGTGTTCGCATGCTCTATTATATATAAAAAAGGAACTCATGGACTATGACCTTAAACTAAACCATTTATGATTATGAATCTTTTTGGGTCTGAGATCATGACTTTACACTAAACAATATGTCCCGTCTCAAAGAGACGTATCATTTCCCAACCTATTGGATCTAAGATTGTGACCTTAAACTATATCAATTCCAAACATAAATTTTCACCAATTTTTTGGATTAAAGCCTTGTGTGTAGTAGGCAATTCTCACCTTTTTCATCATAAATATTTTATGGACCAAGAAGTTCTTTAAGGAACATATATTTAGCCAAGTATAGTCACTAGAATTAGACAAATGTTAACTTCACCATTGGATAATTATATGGTACCTAATTCTATCTAGTTTGAGCACTTGGACAATTAGAATAACCAATATGTTGCTTTTGAAGGACCTAACAAGCAACCTAGAAGTCTTCCAATAAATTATTGATGCTCTAAGGAGTAGATGATTAACTGTTTATGATCATTAATCACAAATAAACACTATCCTTGTTGTTGGATGATTGTCTGATACCAAATCTTATCTATCTGGAGCAACTATAGTCCTATCTCAGATAGAAAAATCACCACATTTTACCTATTTAGGGTCATGATTCCGACCCTAAATTGACTCACGCATCACGTCTCATGATTGAACTAACTAACTTAGATATCTAATTGTGGAAAGAGGGAGACGATAACTTCCCAATATCTTTTCACAAATCAAACACTTTTCATGATGTTCAATGATTATAACGTCATGATGTTAATGGCCTTTGACAAACCTCTATTGTACATGATTTCACATTCATCTTTACTCACTGAGGTATGAATTAGTAAAATAACATACATGGACAGAGTATGAACTAGAGCAATGATGGGAGACACTTTCACATCCATTAAATTCAATTAGATCATCAACACTCTGTGGGGATGAATTATTGGTCAGATATAGGTACATGGCTCGATCTGAGGCTAGTCGTATTCTGCAGAAATCATTTACACTCAACCTTATATTATTTATGATTTATAGTTTTATTAATCCATCCTTAAAAGGAAAAGGCATCTCCTACACTTTTCACCCTCCACAAGGTTCATCAGAATATCCTTGACGAGTCTCACATTTTTTGGCCTTCATGAGGCTCAAGCATGAGGTTCTCACTCTTATGGGGGAGCTTTGTCTTGAGAGGGACAAAATGTTGACAAAACATTTTTACTTACTCGACATAAATTCATGATAATGTCCATTCTATAGTTATTGATGGATTCCATTCCATTTTCCAGATTTACACTTATTTTATCCACTCATTTTACCTAGTTCATATTTTTTTGTACTAAAATTGTTTTTTTAGTATTGAAATATAAATTACCCCTTAATTCTACTTTTTATAAGTCTTTTTCCATACGTTGTCTAGTTAGATTATCATAAGTACAATACTCTTTTTTGTTCAATCCTATGGATATTCAATTGCCTCTACCCTCACAAAAATCCACGTCTTTTTGAATAATAACAAAGAATGATCCTAAATTAATGTCTCACTATCTTAATTCATTACTTTTATTGAAGTCACTTCTGCACAATTAATTGATTTCATCAATGATTTTATATAGACTATGCCTAAAATATCCAACAAATTTAAAATAAAAAGTCAAGTTTTCTCATGTCCATGGACATCATGTGGATTTCAACCATAGTTGATTAGTGCTATCTGCGAGCCTATTTCTAGTGTTGCAACATCACAATATACTTCCACTTCCAAACCTTCCTTCAGTAACCCCTGGACCATAATTCTACCTTATAAACAAACCCCCATATTCATTGTATTTTAAGTCCTTTTTTATTCACTTAGAGCCAGAGAATCAACTAACCCTCTCTTTACTTTTTGTTTCTCTTGTGCTCAGAGGATCTCTCCTCCAGTAAAATGATTTTTTGTGTGTCCGTAGGCTAAATAATGGTAATTTTGTATATCTAATATGTTCATCTCAAATTGTTCATGTATGATATTATCTTCTCATAAATACCTTAGTTTGTTTATAATTGTTTATTTACCTATCTATCTGAGTTGTTTTGTTGTCATGTGATTCATTCATACTACTTGATTTGACTACTTAAATACAATCAAATTTTGCTCTTAACTATATTTTTCATATTATCTCGTCCTTTTTCCTACGCATTGGTACTAACCCCTCAGGATGAATCTCCATTGTGGAAGATCCTGAGACAATTAGGAATCTAAATCCAAAAAATAGGATATTTATAGTAGTGATGCAAAAGCGATGGTCGCCACCAGCCCCAAAGATCCGTAAACACAAAAGCTTCTTTTTATTACTATTTTTATCATTTTTTTTCTTTTAATCCAACTTAAACCATCCTAACTCAAGATCATTAATAAAAAGGTTCAATACCAATTTGTCAATGAGATGAGGCTGCTACCACCTTTTCAACTCATGGCAAGATCATCAAATCTGGTTTCCAGCTACGCTCTCGATGGAGCCAAAAATTGATTTTTTTATTTTCATACTAATTTAAACATTTATCCTTTTTTTATTATTTTATGAGCACATGTTGGTGACTTTGAGCTTGTCCTTTTTATCGTATTTTTAGAGATAGGCAAATTAGCTTCCTTGCGAGATTCATTTTTTCGGTAGGTACAAATGTTTGGGTTGAGAACCTAAACATGAGATCATATCTAGTTAAGAGTATTAATTATCATTTTTTATCATTAAGTCATTCTTGTTATGTCCCTAGTAGGTTATTATTATAGATATACAGGAGGACAATAATACAAAAAACTAGTGTGTATTTAGTGATGACTATGTCTCTTTAGTCATGATATTGAATATCAACTCAAACACATTGGTACTTATTAGAGAATAAGTATATTTGGGCATAGAAATTTTGAGAATGAGACATGGAAGCTATGTCATGGAAAGTCAGAGCCATATCTCAATGTGATAGTGGTGACTGTGATTCTTAGACGTGAAGTCACTATAGCAATAACATGTTGCCATGTGTACTTTAACATTGTCCCTATGTGACTTTGAATAAAGGTTTCCATACATGTGGTGATTAGGTGTTGACATCTACATATTATTTTGAGTGATGTAGATGGAATTTGTCCCCCCACTGGAATGATATCATTGCCACTTGATAATTGAGACTATGATATATATAGTCATGCTCATGTGAGTTAGTGATATTCAGCTAGCACAATCTTAATAGTTTACTTTAGTTAAAGGGACATAGATTGAATGCTAAGAAGATGACAACTCCATATACTAATTTCAATATAGATATATGTGATAAAGGTATTATATAGTAATGGTAACATTAGTCACTTTATAGGTTGAAGTTGTTAACTTATTCCAATTACTTGGGTAACAATATTCTATTGTTGGACATCAATCTTTACTTGTGAGGTTATGAACATCACTATCACATAATATGAAACTTATAGCATCATACACATAATGATGCACAAGGGAATATGATTTCACAATCAAACTAATGATTAGAATAGTTGTAAATCATGTACATGCTAATTTCCAACCCATCTGGTTGATTGGATATGCCATTCGGTCAATTGGATTGATTGATTTGATTGATTGTCAATCGATCAACTGACCACCAATAATGAAACATGACCAATCCCAAAGAGGTGTCTTTCTTGGTAAACATGAAAGGACATATCATTTTTGTGTATTGTATCCTTAACAACTTGGTCACATGCCATGCAACCGGGAGTAGTATACTACACAAGGGAAAAGGAAGTGACAATATTGAAGACATTTTGATCCTTTTGATAATAAACAAATCAACCAAAAAAAACAGTTAGGGGGGGATCTAGAGTGTTGTACAAGATTTAGGGATGAAATTGCTATTAAACTTTGGGATTCCACCAATAGTAATAATAAACTTTGACCATACACTAAAGAATTTACTTACCACTCCATTCAATATGCATTCCTTAATTTGATTGTTTTATTCAATTTCCACAAAATGTGTACGAGAAAATGCATTAAGCATATTCTTCCCAAGATAGTCTTCAAAAGATTGACTCAAAAAGGGTAATTCAAAAATTACTTCATCAATACACAATAAAAAAGAGTTGAATTTATATTGATTTGACTATCTGTAACAATTCAATTTCAAAAAAATATGTACAAGGAAGTTCATTTGAAGCACATTTTATTTGTAATACATACATGAGAAAGTGCATGATGCAAAACATTGGTAATATGGTATACTAGATTAGAAAATAAATAAATTTACTTTTGTGTTTTATGGTAGACGAAGTGATTCACATATATGAATAGGATTTAAATAAGGAAATATTCAAATATTATTCTTGGGATTAGATATATAGTTAAACATAATGTGAAAACAATTGTTATCTTGTTGTTGCATCAACATCTGTTATACCCAAAATTGTCTTTTTAATGACAATATGGGTTTAAGAGTTTATCTTGTGTCAATCACCATAACATGTACATCCTTATAGTCCAGGAGCCAGATATATTTGATGCCTTTTGCATCATGTTGTAGTGGCCATTGTTACTAGCAGAAAATAACCATTAATATTCCACTAAGCCATTATTGTTCCTTATAAATTGGCAATTTAGGACTGACAAGTACTATTGAGGTTTCAATTAATTCAAGGAGCAATAAGTACATTCTTGTAGATTCTATCTTGTTGGGTTCAGTTTTTAGTATTAGTATCAATAAAATATAATTGACATAAAAGTATCATAAATTAAACATATTCGTGATTGATGTATTGGATGTATCAATATCTATTTGTTTATTCTTGTTAAATTTTAAGATATAATTAATATAGTCTCTCTCCCGATGCAACCCTAGTGCTCTGGCAACTAGGTGGGCGACGGTGGGAGTCCTCCTTCTCCCGAGTGGTTACCCCCTATCCCAAGTGGATTTTTTCTCTTACAGCTTCAAGGAAGGTTAGGGCTTCAGTTCTTGGTCACAGGATGGTAGAAGAATTGGCACATAGTTGCGCACAGCTAGGGCTATAGGATGAGGACGATGATGAGATCATTGTCATTGTAGAGGCGGAGAAGGGAGATCTGAGTGAACATGTCGAGCTGGCCTTGGTGGTGAGACTTCACATGAATCGACCCTACAACTTCTGGGCCATGAAGCGAATGCTAAGCCAGGCGTGGTCGATTTCGAACAAGGTGATCTTCAAGAAGCTGGACGTAGATGTGTTTGTGATTCAATTCGTGCACTAGAAAGATAAAAAGGGGAAAGTGTTTGACCTAGAAGTGAAATACGAGAGACTGCCAAATCTATGTTTCTTATGTGTGTGGATGGGCCATGTTGATAGAGACTGCGACCATACAGAGGAGCCGGAGGAGTAGCAACTACGTTGGGGCGCTTGGTCTAAGGCCTCACCAAAGAAGCCCAGGGTGTCTTACGCAGATGAGGTGTATGGCGATGGAACCACGAAGAAGAAGATTCTGTTCTACACTAAGATAGGGTGTCGAGGGGGTGAGGGGAAGCGTGGGGAGTATGTTGGTGGAGGAGGGTTGAGGGGTGAAGGTCTGTAAGAGAGAGGGGGTCATAGGGTGAGAGTGGCTAGGAGGTTAGGGTTGCGAGATGAAGAAGAGGAGGGAGGACGAGCATCCCAGGAGATCCAGGACATCGGGGAAGAAGCCCTATGGGCGGTGAGGATCGGGAAGATAAGAGAGACTGTTGTGGTAGGAAAGAGAAGCTTGCTGTGATCTGGTGATGTGGGGTTGAAGGGTATGGATGAGTGATGACGGGGGAAGGTGTGGGTGGAGGGAAGGCCACCGCTGCGTGGAGCGGTGGGGAGCGGACGGGGTTAGAACGCTGGCATAGATCTGAAGATTAATACAACATACTTTCACCATAAGGCTTCTCAGAGGCGAAGACGGAATTACATTCATGGGCTGAAAGATGAACAAGGGGTGTGGCGCACTGGGGGGGGATCCAGTAGGTAGTGATTGATTTTTTCCAAAAGTTGTTTTCTAGTAGCAATCTAGTGGAGTTTGAGGAGGCAACTAAGGGTGTGACATTGTGGTGGATGATAATATGAATGAGTTCCTTGAAAATGATATTAGTGATGCTGAAATTTTTGCTGCTCTAAAACAAATGCACCCAAATAAGGCACCAGGCCCGGATGGGATGAAGCCCACGTTCTTTCAAAAATTCTGGGACATTGTTGGAAAGGATATTACTATCTATATTAAAGGGTGGTGGAAGGGGAATGCGGATATTAGCACTGTGAATTCCACACTAGTGGTGATGATACCTAAGGTGGAGGAACATGTACAGATGTCTGACTTCAGGCCTATTAGTTTGTGCAATGTCATCTACAAAATTGCATCAAAAGTTATGGCCAATAGACAAACTGTTCATGGATAGAATCACTTATGAGAATCAAAGTGCCTTTATCCCTAGGAGGATGATCACAGATAATGTACTTGTTGCATATGAGCTTTTCCACAATATGAAGAGTGAGGGACAAAATAAAAAGGGATTCCTAGTGTTGAAACTTGACATGTCAAAAGCTTATGACAGAATGGAGTGACAATTTCTGGATTTTGTAAAATAGAAGATGGGTTTTGGGAGTAGATGGAGGCAGAAAATCTGGGAGTGCATATCATCTATGGAACATTCTTTTACCATTAATGGTGACTGGACCCGAAGCTTCAAGCCTCTCCGCGGACTGTGACAGGGTGACCCTCTTTCTCCCTACTTATTTATTCTTTGTGCTGAAGCTTTCTCTACTTCTCTCTTACATGTTGCTAATGCTAAATTGGTTTATGGGATCAAGGCGAGCAGGCATGGTCTGTGCATTTCACACCTTTTCTTTGTAGATGACAGGATTCTCTTTGCTAGAGCGTCTCGTCACGAATGCCTGAATGTAGCTAATATAATTAGCCAGTACGAGCAGGCGTCGGGTCAAAAAATCAATCTTCTGAAGACTGAGGTTGCTTTTAGTAAGGGAGTGCCACAAGACATGAGAAAAGCCATTAGAGATCAGTTGGAGAAGTTGACAGACATGCAAAATACTTGGGGCTGCCCATGGACATTGGGAGGTCAAAGAAGCAGGTGTTCCACTTCATTAAGAATAGGATCTAGAAAAAACTACAGGGCTGGAAAGAAAAATTATTATCTAAGTCGGGAAAGGAAGTGTTGATTAAGTCCATTGTGCAGGCAATTCCTTCTTATATCATGAGTGTGTTTAAGATACCGGTAGGGATACTGGATGAGATACAAAGTTGTATTGTAAGATTTTGGTGGGGAGCTAAAGACAATGAGCGAAAAATATCATGGCAATGTTGGGAGTCTTTGTGCAAGCTGAAAAGGGAAGGTGGGCTTAGGTTTAGAAACATGCATGTTTTTAACCAAGCGTTACTGGAAAAATAGGTGTGGAGGCTATTAACTAAAAAATCTTCATTAGCATATAGGGTACTCAAGGCGTGGTATTTCCCTTCCACTTCTATTTTAGAAGCGCCTAGGGGGTACAATCCTAACTACACTTGGAGAAGTCTTTGGGCAGCAAAAGCAGTGGTTCTTGAAGGGACAAAATGGAAGGTGGGGAATGGAGAGAGCATTAGAGTTTGGGAGGACATTTGGATGCACGACTATCATGGAGAGATAGTGACAGTGCAGGACACATCTACATGGCAGCCTTTTATGGTTAGTGATTTGATTGATCCACACACATTAGGATGGAACATGGAAAGGGTCCATCAGTATCTTCCCAGGGAGGTGTGCGGGCTGGTTGCAAGAACCCCTATTAGTACCAGACTTCCAGAGGATATGTTATATTAGTGGCCGGATAAAAGAGGAAATTTCTCTACCAGATCAGCATATTAGTTGGGGCTGCTAGGGAAGAGGGACTTTATTGAGTCCCGACGGGTGACTGCTGAGCAGATCTGGAAGGTTGTGTGGGATTCTTCTTGGCCACCGAAGGTGGCATGGCTACTATGGGTAGATTTCTTGATAGACATTGTCACGTAGATGGCATGTGTCCTTTGTGCCATGAGGAAAAGGAGATGGTTCATCATATAATCTTTTAACGTGTAGAGGCCAGGAAATTGTGGAGCTCGACACCTGCAGTTGTTATCATTGCATCGGCTCATATCCAATCGCTTAGGCAGACGCTTCTGGAGCTACATGATGGGTTAGACCAACATGAGTTTACGGATGCAGTCGCCAACATGTGGGGGTTGTGGACGTATAGAAATCATATAATAAATATACTGTGTAATACGTTAAAATCAATCTAAACACAGAGAAGAAAACAAAATGTAATCTACTTGGTGTGTATAAGCTATTTTTGATTGAAATCCTACTACAAACCAATTTTAGACGATAATATATTCAAATGGATACATGGTTGAGACGAGAGTATATGACTTTGTTTTTAGACGTGATCATAAATAAATTACCCCCATTCTTAGTGGTAGCATATCCCCTATATGAATATTTTGATATTTATCTAGACTTGTCAAGTAGGTGGATGAGTTGCATTATTGTAGATTTGGGTCTTGAGGGTAGGGCTGTAAATGGGTAGAGTATTACCCATTTACCCACTACCCATACCATGTAGGGTAGGGTAAGGGTAAGCATATTTTTACCCACCAACGTTTACCCCTTACCTACTTTACCTGCATCGAAAGAGGGTGGGGTATGGGAGAAGCTTTATCCTACCTGCTTTTACCCATTTACCCATTAGTATAAGTTTGATTTTATAATTTTAGATTCTAACATTGTATTAATGCCTACCAAAACCTCCAACAAGCAATAACACTACTTTCTCAATTTGTACTATTACGATTCCCAAAACATTATTAGGTAATGGTAGCATGAAACCACCTTTAGTAGTGATATATTTAAGAGAAAAATCAATATATATCAAAAAATCTAGGCCTTGTTTTTAGAAAAATATCGGATTAAATATTATTGTATTTTGTTGTATATCAGAAAAAATATTAATATTACTGTCAAAAATTCGTTTTAAGAGTGTTATTTATTTGATGTAGGGAGTCTCATATGAATTTTTGGTTACAAATATCGTATACTATCTTCATGTTGTTTTACTCATTTCACCCTTATCCTACCCATTTACCCTGCGGGTAAAAGGGTGCGGGTAAGGGTAGGGTAAAGGCTTTTAGGAAAAGGGTAATTACCCTACCCGCTACCCGCATCTTTAATGCGGGTAAGGGTAAGTGTAAGCCTTTACCCTACCCTATCCTACCCATTTACAACCCTACTTGAGGGCGGGGGTCAAAATACCCATTTCTAAATAGATGGATTAAAGAAAAATCCCAATCTGACTCAATGAGTATGGGTCAATGGGTAGGTGCCCATATAATTTGTGTTTAGTAAAAGATACCAGTGTAATGGTAAAAAAAACATGATTATCTAGTGTTACTACTGTAAAGGTAGAAAACATGATTATCTAGTGTTTGAACATGGAATATAAAAAAAACTACTATGCATTGTATATCAAATAAAAAAATATGTTCAAGTATTACAAACATTCAACCATATTTTGAGGGTAAAATTCTCTAACTGGTGACTAACTTTTCTAATGTATGATGTTGCTTGATGAACTAAAGTTTATAACTCGTAGTATAACTCCTTATTAAGTTTATAGAGCAATAAAAGTTGTAGTACTTATGGTTTCTTTTTCCATCATTCTCTTATTTTATGCAAATTTATTTTGGATCTAAACTCTAAAATAATTATATATGTATTAATATATCATTATATTTGTTTTGAGTAATAATAGACATATATATTTATTTTATTATAAATAATTTAGTTAAGTGGGTTATCTATAGGTGCCCGGTGTCACATGTGAAACTTGCTAATTAAATGGATGAATATGAGTTTGAGTATTTTGTAACGGATGACAAGTTTCTCATCCAAATCTAACTTAAATAAGTCTACCATGGGTGCTTATCCAATTTTTTTTTCAACTTATTCAAAAAAGTCTACCATGGGTGTCCACGGTTTCAACCTGATTTGATAGATTTATTTGTACCCACTCATGTTTGGGACATGACCCAACTAGGATTTAGTTTTGTCTTCTTCTGCCATGTGTCGAGCAAGATAATCCATACCAAGTCAGTTGCAATATTGTCCTGTGCTATTTGCTAAAAACTGGACTAATTAGTCCATTCAGGTTTTTGTAATTCAAATATCCAGACCTATTCAATTATTCTTTTATCATGAATACAAATTGTAGTATATTTAGCCTATTTTATATGCTATTTTATTTTATATATAATACTGAAAACAAGACTAGTCAAATATGAATGTCGATTAAGTTGCCAAAAAATATAAGATTAGAAATGAGACTAATCCGACCCTATTATCCCATTCTAATCTCAAATAACTTCTAATCCAGATTAAATCCTAATCATACCCCAAAAAGGGGCGGATCCTCTATAATTCATTATTCTGACGTATCTCTATACCTATAATAAAGGACAGTCAGTTGTGTGTTTTCGAGCTGCCTGTCCATTCGGTTGTCAAGCTGCTGTTCGTCTGGCTGTTCGCAAGCGCCTGTGTGTGTGCTTCTTAAAACTTCTTACCCGATAAGGACTTCCCAAACAAAATGAGTGTGTTGCTTTTGGTCTAACTTGGTGACGTTTGTGCCGTTTTCGATGTGGCACGTTTTAATTAATGTTAACGCGTATAATTAATATGTTTCTGTGGCTTGATAAACGTTACACTATGACCGTCTTGCAGCATGAACCCCCAAATAATACCTCGTAAGTGGATTTGTGTGATATCCACAGAGTAAAAGGCTTTCCGGTGCAGAATCTGTATAGCTTGGGAGGGAATAGACCTAAAGTCCTACTATTGCAAGAGGTACCTACTGACAGGTTAGCATGCTTCGTATATGCGGCTGCCATTGTTATGAATACAGCCGTTAGGTAATATAAAAATATCCACAGCTGTCGTCGTCTACATAGTTACAACTTTTGGGCTTTTTCTTTTACTTCTACCAAGCGACGACTGGTTCCCAATCCGCAATAAATATTTTTATCACATGTCGTCTAAGTTGACGAAGATTATGTTCTACTGAAATTCTTTAACTTTCCTTTCAGGCTTCACTTTTTCCTTGGGTGTTTGTATACCAGCGACACCATATGTGAAGATCGCAGTCACATAATTAGAATTTGTGTAGGGATTCTGTTTAAACGGATGTTTATATAAATTGTTAGAAATAAACTATAGCATCCAGACAGTGCACTGGCCATTAAGTCAAAATTTAACAGTTGTAACTTCTTGCTAAAATAGGAATATACACAACAGCATTCAAGCATGTCTGCTTATAAATATATTTTATTGTAATATGTAACTTCTTGCTTAAATAGGAATATACGCAACAACATTCAAACATGTATGCTTATCAATGTACTTTATTGTAATATGTAACTGTTAAGTTTTTACAAATTTCTATCTATATTTTACCATACATTCAATTGTCAATTGAATTAAAAAGTACATGTGATTTGTATGAAAAAATTAGATAAACAATTGTATTCCTGAAGTTACATGTCTGCAATAATGTGATGCTATTGGCTATACATTGTTAGTTATATTATTTTACAAACATCATTAACATTTGATATCAAATGGTTTGGTGAGGTGTTAAATTCTGTTTGTCATACATCCTCATGATCTAGGTTGTTATCCAGCTTACACACTACTGTGTATAACTTATCGGTTATATAATTATAATTAATACAACATGGTGTTTGAGATCAGTTGCGTTCTATAATTTAAAAAATACATATATTTAATTGTATTTATTTACTAAGTGAAATACACAAACACATAGTCAGGTTACATATGCAATTGGAGAAAAGAAGTCATCTATATCTGATCCATATTTTGATGGATAAAATGTTACCCATACATAGTTTAATATGTTATATGAACAAAAAAAATTATTTAGATATACACATAAAATAAAATAGATAAATATGTTATATGAAAAAATGAATTTAGACTACATGCGCATACATAAATTCACATTAAAACATATTTTTTTATTAAATTTATTGAATAAGAAAATAAATATTCATTTCTATATATACACATATAATATTATAGAAAACAAATTTAACACATAAATATATTATATAAAATAACATATGACACCAATTTTAAATAATAAATTATCAATTTTAATTTCCATAGTTATCTTGATTTATCACTAGCAATTCCCATATACTTGACCATCATCATGCTTTGAGAAAAATAAGGTGTTTTACATCCTTATAGAAATGTGTAGTGAAACAATGTCTAGAATTTTTTCTTATGTTGTTAAGGTGACAACATCGACTATTAGGTCATTTCCACTTATTAGGATTAGTCATGTTCTAATTTATAAATATTGAAATGATTTTTTCATCAGACTTCTTATTTTTCTATACAGATTGATCAATCAAATATTTAAAAAAATGTAAACTCATATTAACATAAGAAGCTTCACACTCTCTTGATGACATATATATATATAACTACTACGATTCATTTTCTTAGTATTGAAAATCATTATTTCTATGTTGAACTACATATTCCATTAATTGATAAAATAAAAAATGTATTCATTCACTAATATTAAATTATTTATTTATTTATTTAGTGAAGGATGAAGTATTTAAATTTATCAGAGGAAAAGAAATCACTAAAAAAGACAAATAGAATACTATGCCAACCTCTCAGAGGAGAAAAAGATAGCATTGCGTGAAAAAAAATAGAAAAAATTATGCTAGAAAGAAGCTCGAAAAATGCAGTGTAACTTGCATTGAATCAAGCTCAAACACAAACAACGCAACTGGTTCATTTCTTGATCAAACAAGTTCTTCATTTGTCAACATGGGGAATGAACCCTTGCAATCTAATACGTTTAGTACTTGCGATGATGAGAAGCAAAAGAAAACTGAGAAAGTGAGGGGTATCACATGATGAACAAGTTACTACAGCAAAGGGGCAATGGACCCAAATTGGAAGTGGATTTCGATAATGTAGGAAATCTACGTGGAGTGAACCACAACTCATTTGTTTCATATCTTGGGGTTCTTACTCACATCCATCACAGTCCTAACCTAGAATCCTGGTATAAAGTTCCTAAGGGGAAGAAAGACCTAATATGGACGGAACTATGTGTGAGTTATTATTATTTGTAATTCTATTTGTGTAGATTACTAATTTTTAGGATACTAGTTAATAGCAATTCTATTTAATATGCAGAGCATATTTGATGTGGATGAAAAGTTGCACCATAAATGTGTGATGCAACGCTGTGGGAGGGTCCTAAGGAACTATAGGGCCAATCTCACCTGAGATTACATACGCGATGCTGAGAAGAGGTTCTTGATTGATTTCTAATTCTAGACATTGATCACTGTTTGACTAACTATACACTAATAATTTTTGTTTATGATTCGCATGCTATTTTCTTGTGCTCTTTGGTATGTCGGGTTCCTGATAAGGAACTCATGTTTGATGTTAGGTGTGTTTGGCTTCTTTTTTAGGTCTATGGGTTACAGGGAGCATACATATACCTAAAGTTGGTTATCTAATAAAAGCATCACTTTTTATTGACCCAAAAAAGTGAGTCATGTCCAGAGTCTCATTTGATGAAACATGTGCATGTGGCTATAAAGAGAATTTAAAATCCTTCTTGTCTCCTTAATGCCCTTTTTGACAAAATGTAGTTTATGAAATTTATCGAGAATCAAATATAAACTATGGACATCACACAAAGATCAAAGTATTTAGGAAAGAGAATATAACTTCAAAACTAAAAAATATTAAATAAAATGAAAAGAAAACCAAAAGTGCAAATTGATGTCAAAAGTGGATTCTACATGTCCCAATTAGTCTAGGATGCAAATTTGGTATTATTTGAATTTGTTTTACCCCTCAAATGGATTAAGAAAGAAATATATGAATTATCTGAATCAGTTGCATTTATTATTTCGATTTTCCTAAAGTCTCTCGAGATTTCATGATTGTCATGCTAAGATGTGATCTTTCTTGATTTTGGCTTTTATGGCAACAATTGGATTTTCAATCATGTGGTGTATAACTTGCCTTCAACCTCTATTTAATAAGGTAAGCCGGTTGTGTTCATGGAACAATAATATAAAGCTATCCTTCATGTTTTCTCTCTCATCTCCACAATATTTCTCGAGATTTATTCTCTATTAGTTTTGTGTTCTGCATCCATAAAACCCTATATATACTAGGGTTTCTTGTCTTTCACGACATGTCCACACCCCATCTCCTTCTTCCCACATTTTCTCTTTGTTTTCTCCTTCCTCCCTATATTCTCACCTCTTCAAGTCATCATACCTTTAAGAAAGTACTCCAAAACATATGTGACATCCCCTATTTTGGTTTCCTGGTGCTCGAGTTGCCTCCTCTGATCCAAATCCTATCCTATGTACTCGCCTCACATGTGGTGACTTCCCCGACTCTGGCAAAGGGATCAAGATGGACTAGGTCACTACCGGCTGATCGGTTACACCCAACTTGGTCCCATTAAGCTCTCTGAGCCGCTAGTTTCTCTGATTCAAGTATAGATGTGAGATTCCCTTTTTATTTCTCTTTCACTCTTCTACCACTAATTATGCAATGTCTACCTTAACACATGTTTTTTTAGGTTTTCCCTTTGGACGGGTTGCTTGAGTCTCGTGGATCCATTGAGTGTTTGGGGAGACACCCATGTTGCTCTTTCTTAGCTTTGTGCTTCTGGAAACTGGAGATTCATGGTGAGAACCAATTATTGGGTCCCTACTTTCCATGTTGCCTCCGATTTAACTCCTTGAGGTGGATTATGGACAAGAACTCGCCCCTTTAGTTGGGTTGCAGTATTGTGAACTGATGTTGAGGATCTCACTCTAGAAGTGAAGCAGTGGGTGCCCTTTTGTCCTTCCCTCTCACCATTGCCGCAATTTGGTTATGTTTGTAGAGATGTATTTCTCAATTTGTCCCTCAATTCATTTGAGTTTTGTCATGCCACTATGAGAAAGATAATCATTTCTCCATTACTTTGGTTTTCTTTTTTCACACTAGGCTGAGCGATGAACATGTTGTGGGACTTTTCCAGATGGACAACCTTGATAGGCCAACTCAGTTGGGTTTTACAAAAAATAGATAACATTTTATACATGTGGTTTTAAGGAATTTTCTGATTGGTCATTTTTTGAATTTTGTCATAAATAGTATACAACTCATAAAAATGAAATAAAATATGATTTGGAATCAAAAAAGTATAATCTACCGGTTTCATTACTAGATCCCAATCTCATTAAAATGTGATTTTTATGGATTTATATATTTGGGTAGATTTTCTAAAAAACATAACTAATAAACTATAACTCCTAAAAATAAAATAAATATGATATTTAACTCAAAAAATTATAATCTAAATGATGGTATGGTTTTCATAACCTAATTAATTAATAATAATAATAAGGTGATTTTTAGGGTTTTTGCAATTAGTGTAAACCTAACCCTGATGTCATATATGCTTTTAAGTGGTTTCTTGTGGATTGAGTTGGAATTAGGGTTTTGACCTTAGACATGTGCATACTTCATGCAAGGTATGTTGCATTCCCTATTTCTCATATTGAACAAATCACCCATATTTATATCTCTCTCTTAGTCCTTTGGGACACAATACCTTATACACTTTTCTCTCTCGCCTCTTAAAGGTTGGCACATTTGAGTTTGATGATATGAATCTTTTGTATGATAGTCTTTCTAGACTCTTATATAGAACTTCTTCATTTTATTCCATCTAGAAATCCTAATTTGAGTATTTGATATCCTAACCTTCTTGTGTTGGACTTTTATGATCTACATGTGAACCTTATTTGTGGACATGATTGGATATTTGTTATGAGTCCTCTGACCCCACATGATAACTCTTGGATGTTCTCATCCTATTGTTTCAGCTTGACTGAACTTTAACTTACCTTCCTCTATTTGAGCGCATGGGTTAGAATAATTTAATATCTTGTAGTAATACATGTGTACAACCATACATAGGGTGTACTTTTTCCACCCACTGTGTGTACATATACATACATACATACATACATACAGACACACACACACACCCACACACACACACACACACACACACATATATATATACACATACATACACACACACATACACACACACACACACATATATGGGCCCATCTTTATTTCCCGCGCGGGTAGCTACCCGCCCACCCTTCCGACCACTTTTTTTAGAAAAAAAAATTCTTGCAACTGCAAAGGAGCATTTTATCTAGTTCCTCAAAAAATTTCATCCAAAAATAATATCATTTGCCCCACCAAAATCAAAAAACCCATCCTTATATATCTGTTGTATATTTTGTACATAGTTACTCTTTTAGTCATGTAGTTACTTTTTTATCACCATAGTTACTTTTTTGACAGCAGAGTTACTTTTGTGGCCAGAAGAGTTACTTTTTTGGCTGTCGGGTAGCGAAATTCTAGGCTACCCACACGGGCAATGAATGAACGATATATATATATATATATGTATATATATGGCCATTTATTTAATACCCACGCGGGTAGCCTGGATTTTGCTACCCGACAGCCAAAAAAGTAACTATTTTGACCATAAAAGTAATTCTGTTATAAAAAAAAGTAACTATGTGGATCAAAAAGTAATCCCGTACAAAATACACAACAGATATATATATGTAACTGTGTTTTGAAATCTGTTATTACAAATGTAACTATCTATGCATGAAACTCAATAGTTTGCAAGGTAAAGTAACCCTCTACACGTCAAAAGTAACCAACTTGAAAAAAAATCTCCCTCTCCCTCTCTCTTTAATTATCTCGATCGGTTTGATGATGTGGCAATTTCCTATTGGTCAGTATTGCAAAATTCATATCTTCTAAACCGCTTATCCAAATTTGACAAATAAATATGTTTTGGAATTGGAAAATTAATATCTATCTAATAAAAATATTTTCAAGGTCTGATTTCATGGTTTGACAAAGGGTGATTTTTGTAAAACGAATTTAATGTATAAAATCCATAAAAAATTACATCTTAATCATCATAACTCCAAAATTAACATAAATATAAGTTCTCTTGATCAGGAAAACCTAATAAGTTTATTAGTGATGTTTTAAGAGTCTAAATCCGAATTTTTCTAAAAAGCTCTAAAAATAGGGTTTCTATATATTAATGTGCACTATGTACCCTAATACATTTTAATACATTGAAAATAGGCAAAGTGGAACTTGGACTCAATTAAAGTGGTGAAAGTTAGTAATTGATATCAGTAAGAGAGGTATGTGAATTCCTTACACCCTGTGTTGGGATAATTGTAGACAAATCCTATATTTCCCTAATGAGGCTTAAATGAACCCTAAATATTCTATTCTTGAATCATAATGTTGTTCATGCCTCAAATTAGATTATAATTTCTTCTTGTTTGGGTCTTATACCCCATTGTCATGCTTATTGAATATTATGACTACTCTTGCCATGACTACTTTTATAGCATGTGGATTTATGTTCTATTTAATTTGAAGTAGCGGTACTTATGTACAACCACCCACAGAGGGCATGTAAATAATTGCCCTGGGGAATGTCTTATTCTCCCCATAATATTGTAGGTGATTGGGAATGTCTTATTCTCCCCTCACCTAAGGTTAGAGGTCTGGTAGGTGCCTCAACCCTACTTAGTTAGGTAGGAATAATTATCTTACATGCAAATCCTTTTTGATATAATTGTTAATGGCAAGTTTCTTTTGAATATAGCCTCATACTCTTGTTATCTTAATCATATGATGAACCCTAGCCTATTTTTATTTGTTGTACTTATCTTGATATCCCAGATTAGTTTTGTGACACATACTTTTCTTCCCTTTCCCTTTTTTCTGGGTGCCTTCCCAACCACCCAGGTGTTGAGCAATGTGATGGATAAGACAAGGAAGATCTTAGCTTTTGGCTTGGACTTGGTTGATGGAGATGTTTCTTGGAGACAAGATTGTAGTAGTCTAGACTTCCCTCTATCTAGATCCTGATTGTGTGTCTTGATGTAAACCCTAATGGGAGAATTTTATGTATTTTTGTAAACCTTTTATGAAATTGAATATAGTCAGTTATTTTTTTTATTCGGTTGCTTTCTAATGGTCTTTTGTATACCAATGTTTAATAAATTTGGAAAATTTATGCCCATTCCATCATACCTCTAAATGTGTTTGGAATGGATGTCAATTCTTCAAAATTTTAGTAAAGGGGTGATTTCACTCTCCATACACTATGTATGTTTTACAACTTGGTTGCCTCAACAATCCACTTAAAATATACTAATTAATTACAGTGGAACATATCATGTAGTTTGCCCTTGCCATAGATCCATCATCGTCAGTAGCTTGTGATGGTGAAACAGGTTCTCCTACGGGCTAACCTAGAAGCGCATATTGTTGAATATGTATGGTTTCTCCTAGCCAAAAATGAGGAGGATTAGAGTGCAACTTCGGTTGTAGACTCCAAAGCACAGTTTTAGGCCCGTGGCTCAATATGTTGGAGCATGGTGAACATGCTCATGTCTTAGGATGTGTGATAAGAGAGCATGAATGTGTTCATGGCTCAGAGCATGGTGATCATTCCCGTGGCTCAGTTTCACTAGCGTTGATACCTGTACCGAGGTGGGCTAGGTAGAGGGTTGCCTGACCCTGTGGCTGAGGCCACTTAAGCATGAGACTACGATCCTACTTGTTTTGCACTCGTGCACTGACCACGAGGTGGTGAGGTTGTGGAGTCTGGCTCTTACATTGACCTTTTATGGCACCGGCTTGGGTTTCACAACTGAAGGTTGGATTTGAGCGGTACGTCTCACTTCCTCAGGGCATAATAATATGTAATCCAGCCGAATAGTATTTATTTCTTAAGGGAAAACACGGAACATTGGTTGAGGTCTTGCTTGTGTAGTTGATCTTGTTATACCTTGCAGTTACTTATACGTTCCTTATGCTATGTGGTAAGATCTTATAAATCTTATCTTTTCAATCATGTTCCATAAAGAAAATCAGGTTATATGCCTCCTGGATATCTTGGTAAGATTGATGGTAATAATAGTCTTGCTCAGTATGCTGCTCTTATTATATGTCCTTACCAATTATCTACTTTATCTGCTTTAAACCTTCTGAGGTTTTATAGTTTCGACGGGGAGTTATATTTCTTGTTGGGACTATGTGTCTCACCCCGCTGGTTTACAACCTTTTTAGGTGATCACGCTAGACATGATGGTGGTTGCGAGGTTGCGGCCGAGTAGCAATAAGAGCAGTAGGAGGTAAGAGATGGACTTGTTGCTATTTTGGTGGTTTTGTAGTAGAGTCCTAGAGTCATCCCTGTACTCTCAGGTCCTCAGAGGTGTTTTGTCAACGTTTCATGATGTATAGTTGTTGTACCTTTGTTATATCCTATTGTTGGCCTTACGTGGTCTGATATGTACATATAAACAGGTGATGAACTCATGTACTGGCAGTACAGCTAGTTTCTGTAAGCTGTATCAAGGCTTGTAATATTTATATAACATGTTTCCTTGCAGAATCTGGATGTAATTGTTCTCTTTATCTATTTTTCGCAATCGGTTTTAATTAACCCGTGTTTTTGGTAATATGTGGTTTATGGAAGTTCTGCATGTTTTTGTGTGGCATCTCGTTGTATGTGTGATAGTGAGATGTGGTGCCACAAGTATGGCTTGCACGATATGCTTGCATAAGATGCTTGCATGATATGCTTGCACAAGATGCTTGCACAATAGGAAGTCAAGTATAGACTCCATGCACGATATAAGGTTAAATGTATACTTGTAAGTTGATATGAAACCCTAATTTGGGTAATCGATATGGGTGAAGAGTAGTAAGTGTTATTGCATGATATGGTAGCCCGTTACACAACCCTAGATGACATGTAACCCATCACGGCCACCCCTAATTGATGTCTAGCCCGACATGGTAATGAGTTGATACCTCTTAAACACCATGGGTGACACAGACATGTACCATGTGCCCGTCACAACCAACCCTAACCCGACATGGGTGTTGCAACCCAACATTGGATGGTGTAGCCCAATATGGCTTGGTGCCCTTCACTCCTATCGACTTGTGTAATGGGTTGAGAAGAATTTAACCAATTGTTTAACCTATTACTCATCCTTAAGATAGGATGGTACCCTTGAAGGAGGAAATAAGATGAATATATTGGGTTGAGCCCGATATGGCAAACCCTAACCCGTCACGGCCGGCCCTAGATGGTGAGCCACCCGATATGGTGATTGAATGCACCTCTAGCCCGACATGGTGATGGTTTAATACCTCATGCACTACATGGGTCACACATACAAACACATCTAGCTCGATATGGATGGTGTTCATACACCTCTAGCCCCATATGGTGAGTGCTCATACGCCTCCAACCCGATATGGTGGTGTTTATACATCTACAACCCAATATGGTGAATATATGCACACCTCCAACCTGAGACATTTTGTAAAGGTGAGGGCAAACACTTTTAGGAGTGATGAGTATAATACCAAGTAATGGTGTGGATAATACCTTGATAGGTGAAACACCTAAAGTGATTGATTATTGACAACTTTATATCAACAATTCTTCAATATGAGATAAGTGCATATCAATTGATGATGGTTGGATAATTCAAATATGTGACTTATGACCAACACACTACATGATAAATGTGATGAGTTAGTGCATAAAGTATTAGGATGGAAAATACCCTAATACAAGATAATTGATGAACTTAAGTAAGTTAATTGTGATGAGGGAAGTGATAGATCAAGACATGATAAATATTACATTCAGTACCTCAAAGTTGATATACCTTGATGTACCTCAAATCCAATAGACTTGGATGAGTAAAACATGAAGGGTGCCATGTCACTTATTACATCAAGGTTTAATAAGTTAAATACACTTTGATAAGTGTAGGTTATATACTTTGAGGAAGGGTTAAGCCAAGTTAATAAAGAATGATGTAATCATATTCTGGTAAGGATGAGAGAGAAACTCATACCTTGTATTGATAATCATTTAATGATAAATGATGAGAATAAATAAGTATGATTGAACACCTATGATATCAATGTATGCTCCTAAATGTGTGGAGCAATGAATTAGGGTTTGGATTAATAATATGAACATGAAACCCTAATTGGCTATAAAGGGAAACCCTAACCCTAATGATGGGAAGGTTGTAATTCTCTTATTGCATAAGCCTTGTAAGGCATGTTAAATACTTGTATAAAAAGTATAATGATCAATGGCCTTGTGAGCCATGTGAATAAGTTGTTGCCTAGTGAGAGGTAACAAGATGTGCAATGGCCTTGTGAGCCATGTGAATAATTTGTTGCCTAGCGAGAGGTGACAAGATGTGTAATGGCCTTGTGAGCCATGTGATAATTTGTTTCCTAGTAAGAGGCGACAAGATGTTTAATGGGCCTTGTGAGCCATGTGAGATGCTTGTATAACAAGTATCATGTATACCTTGGTCTGAGGACCTAGAGGTATTAATAGTGTTCTGTGATGAACTCAGGGTTTGAATACCCAGATCTAGTAATCATGATGTTGATAATGTTAAGAGATAAGAAATTCTCAATAATGTGATAAGGGATTGAGATCCTAAATGTTATATGTTTTCTAAAGATTTGAAAAGTACTTGATAGATGTATTATTCTTTTCTTTGAAGCATTTGTCATAATAATTCATGTTTGAAAACTTGATTGATGCTAAAAGAATACAGTAATGTGCCTAATTAACCAAGTGGAATCTCATCATGTAGTGCCCTGACTATAGATCCATCAGTGTCAGGATTTGCTGAATGGTGAAATGGGTTGCTCCGTGGCATAACCTGATGAACGCATATTTTTAATTATGTGGAGGTGATGGGCATGAATATCCTTATGCCCTAATGTGGAATTGGTGTGAGATAAACATGAGATCTCTCAATCCTTCATTATATGTGTCGGGATGGATGTATCACAAATCTCCCGATGATGATGAATGTCAGATTCGTGTGGAGATAAACATAAAATCTCTTGATTCTGAAGAGAGTGCAGCTGTCCTTGTAACTATATAGCAAAGTTGTCAGTATACCCTGGAAAGCTATTTAGTAGTGACACAAGATGTCATGCCTATGGTATCGTATTGACCGAGACAAGGGAGGTCTTGGAAGATGGCTCTGTCATTGACCTTGTATGGTACCGATGCTTTACGCTATCGTGGTCGGTTGGAGTATGAGCGTTATACCTCATCTCCTCAGGGCATAAGTGTGATTGTAAAATGTAATCATTCGTGTAGCATATCTGCTTAAGGATTGAATATGGAAAACATTGATTGATGTGTACTTCAGTTCTACATCTTAGTTGATAGATGTTATTTATGCTCTTTACATTCCTTGAAAAGAAGATAGATGATTTATAACTCTACAATGGGTATATGCAATGTTCTCCTTAAGAAAGGAGATTACTTCATTCTGTTCATACAATGAATTATCCTGCCTGTTAATATATAAATAACCTCTGCTCAGTTTATAAATACTTAATTTGGGATAATAATATGGTCGGCGGAGAGTTATATCTCTCGTTGGGACAATTTTTTCAACCCGTGGGATCCACATTTTTTTTGGTGGACGTGCACGAGGTGGCAAAGATCTTTATGCAGAGGAGGAACAATAGTTGAGGCAGCAGTGACAGCTCAAGTTGAGTGTACTGTCTATCGTATCTTGTAGATAGAAGTCCTATGTGTCATCTCTGTACTCTCAGGTCCTTGGATTTAGTACGTGTTAGGTTTTATGAACAATCTGAGATTTTGGCTTGTATGCCTCGAGGTTTTATGTTGCTTTGTGTATATGTTTTGAGAAAGCAATTATTATATGTAACACTCGAGATAAAGATGTACATGGTATGTACAATGTGAACAATGATGTATATAAGGTTTTGTATTTTTCAGTAAGAGTTTTCCTATAAATGGATCTTTTGTAAAATGGTTTTAATTTTTAGTGATTTTTGTTAATCCATTGTTTATGTTTAATTCTGCTTAATAGTAATGATTTGTCTATCAGTTTGGCGAATGTCATTACAAAAAGCAAGGTATTAGTTATGACATTCTCCCCCTCTAACAAAATTTCTATCTCAAAGTTCCTAGATGAGTAAAGAATACTTATTACAAATCTCTAATTATAACTTTGATGTAACTTCATCTACACTATGATTCCTCAAAATGACCTTCTCTAGAGATATCTCCCTCTTTTCAAGCTTTAGAATTCTACAATCTAGAATTTTTATACTGCCTTAAACATAGGAGATATCTTCTCTTAGTTGTATTGGCTATGGGTCTATGATTTTTCTCTGTGCCTAGATGACACTTCTTCAACATGGATACATGGAACACATCATGTAAATTGTCTAGCTCATGACGTAATTCAAGTTTCTACACTACTGTCCAATCCTATGAATAACTAGATAGGAACCCATATACCTAGGAGTTAGCTCACCCTACTTTCCAAACCTTATTACACCTTTCCACGGTGACGTCTTCAAGTAAACTTAATCCCCAACCTCAAACCAAAATGGTCTACACCTTTTTTCTATATAGATTTTCTATATGTCTCATGCAACTTTTGATTTTTATTGGATCACATATCTATTTTCTATTGTTTCTTACATCAATTCTCGACGTAGAATCTACTTGTCACCAACTTCATACCAACAAATAGGAGATCTACACTTTTTTTCAAAGAAATATTTGAAAGGAGCCATGCCTAAACTGGGATGATAACTATTGTACTATTGATATAGGAAATGTAATGACCCTGACCTGGGTTATGAGGTAACCCTATTTGTTTTGGCTAAGTAAGTTGCTTATAACTTTAACATAATCCTCTAAAGTGTTTTTCTATCAGGTAATAAACTTATGTTTCAAATTTGGTCATGTTTGAATAATGTTTGAGCAATGTTCTCATGTTTTGGACCAAAATGCAATTTATCCAAGATGAGGGGTTATATTGCAATTTGTCACATGTTGAATGTTCCCTAAGTGATTTAGCATCATTATAGAAATAATTATGCAAGGTGGTGGCTTTTGGAAAGCCTAAAATGCAAGTTGAACTTGTTTGAATAATGATAGCACCTTGTGCACCAATTTTGGTACAAATTGTAATTTACCCAAAATGTGGGGTTGATATGCAAATTAACACATCTAGAATGTTCCTACTTAATCTATGTATCATTTAGATGAGAGATAAATAAGGAGACACCATGATTAAATCAATTATGAGTGATGGTAATCTTGGTGATGAAAAGACCAAGAAAAGGGTTGAATATGAAACCTTAACTTGAGTTGTATCAAGTTGAAAAGCTTATATATGAGTGCCTATCGGTCAAGGAGACATAGGAAGAGCCTCATATCGGTTTTTAGACTCTTGGAAAAGGCCATGACGTGCAAAGCACCTCAAGGAGTTGAAGTGTATCGGTTTACAACTTCCTTAGAAAAGTCGTATCGGGTTGTGAATAAAGTGGTGATTTGGTTGATATATTTTATTCAAAGGGATAAGTAATGGACGAAAATTCATCCCTATATTATCCTCAAGAGTTTTGCATGTCAATATAAATTTTAGTTCATGAATGTACACAAGTTAATCATGCACGGACATGTGGCACCTAGTAGCTCAAATTGATGACACCTCATTTTCACACTTCTTCATGAACAACAAGTATATATACCCCTTCTTTTACCCTTTAGTGAACTTTTTCGAATCTTACCACCCTCTTTACTTACATTATCCTGCATAGGGTCCTTGTATAATGCAGGATTGAAGTGGTATCGTGCATAGGGCCTTGGGTATCATCCATAGCAAGTTCATATCGGCCAAGTAGGGTGATATCGGCCTAGTGAGGTGATATCGGCCATAGTGAAGTGTTTTGATCACAAGTGAGGGGGATATCGGCCCAGGGTGGTGGCATATCATGAACAAGTGATGGCATATCGTGAAAGGGTAGTGAGGTATCATTCAAGGTGCTAAGGATCAAGAAGGATCTCAATACTTAACCCTAATGTCAGGCCATGATCATCTTCAACCTTGGATTGAAGCATGATTTTAGGGTTATGATCTTCCTTTCTTTTATTCTTCACCAATTGCTTATCCATGGTGATTCCTTGCATATAGAGGAGTTGTGAAATTCATCTTCAACCTTGGGAACGTGAAGCTTTGGAGCTTGGAGCTTTGAAGTTGTTCTTGAGGTGGGTTATACAACTTGAACTCAACCATGTTATTATTCATCACCTAAATTGCTATACTTAATGATCTACTTTTAATTCTGAAATTTTCTGTAATAGTTGATGACATTATGAGTTCTAGTAGTTGCTTAGACCTGTTTCCATGAACTTTAATAGTTATAAAGAAGGTCTAGAGCTTTAAAAAGATGGTATCACCTTATAAAGTGATATCGGGTTCAAGCACACAAGCAAGCACCTCTAACCCGATATGGTGATGCACCTACTTCACTAAAACGATATGGATATGATTTTATACTTTCTTGCACGATATGGTGGTGTATTATACACCTATTTCACGATATGAGGTCAATAAAACACCTTAAAAATGATATTGGGTTAAGCACACACCTCTCTGCCCGATATGGTGTGAAGTACACACACACCTCTCTGCCCGATATGGTGTGAAGCACACATACACCTCAAAAGTGATATGGATCAAGAATACACCTCTTTGCCCGATATGGTGTGAAGCACACACACACCTCTTTTCCCGATATGGTGTGAAGCACACACACACCTCTTTTCCCGATATGGTGTGAAGCGCACACACACCTCAAAAGTGATATGGAAGCACACATACACCTCAAACCCGATATGGAAGAATACATACACCTCAAGGGTGATATGTTAAGCACACATACACCTCAAACCCGAGATGGTAAGCATACATACACCTCAAACTCGATATGTTAAGCACACATACACCTCTAAGGTGATATGGGCAGCAAGCACACACCTCATACCTGATATGGTGGAAGCACCTCAAAACTCAAATGAAGGAAAGCATATTAAATGCAATATACTTGATGAAGTAACACATGAAGTGTCTTATATCAAGTCATACATTAAGAGGTATGGATTTTAATGAATATTGATTAAGTAGGCTAATGTACCTTGAAGGAAAGGTTGAGCCAACTTAATAAAGTATGAAGCAATCAATATCCTAGTAAGGATAAGAGAAAAACTCATACTTAGTGTTGATAATCATTTGATAACAAATGATGAGAATAAATAAGTATGATTGAATACTTATGATATTATTGTATTCTCCTAGATGTTTGGAGTAATGAATTAGGGTTTGGATTGATAATATGAACTTGAAACCCTATTCGGCTATAAAGAGAAACCCTAACCCTAATGGTTGTTGCCTAGTGAGACGTGACAAGATATTTAATGGCCTTGTGAGCCATGTGGTTATTTGTTGCCTAGTGAGAGGTGACAAGATGTTTAATGGCCTTATGATCCATATGGTTAGTTGTTTCCTAGTGGGAGGTGACAAGATGTGTAATGGACCTTGTGAGCCATGAGAGTAGTTGTTGCCTAGTGAGAGGTAACAAGATGTTTATAAAAGTCTCATGTAAGAAATGATAATGTTCAAAATAAACTAGGAAATGGAAACTTAGTAACATAATAATAATAAAAAATGGATACAATAATAATATTGAAATCTTGATCATACATGTTTTATGCTTATAGCCAAATAAGGGCTATAGTGTTTTGAATAAGCTTAAAGGAGATAAGAGGAATACTTGAATTACATAAAGGATGTGAATAAGTATGATGGCTTGGCCAAGGTTTAATATCTAGTAGAGGTGATGTGGTATTCAGTGATGATGCACAGGGTTGGCATAGTTCAATACCTGGAATAATGTCACAAGATTGGTCATAACCCAATACCTGGAATAATTGCATAGGATTGGTCATAACCCAATACCTGGAATAATTACACAAGATTGGTAATAACCCAATACCTGGAATAATGTCATTGGATTGGTCATAACCCAATACCTAGAATAATTGCACAGGATTGGTCATAACCCAATACCTAGAATAATTGCACATGATTGGTAATAACCCAATACCTAGAATAATGTCACAAGATTGGTCATAACCCAATACCTGGAATAATTACACAGGATTGGTCATAACCCAATACCTGGAATAATTGCACGTGATTGGTAATAACCCAATACCTGGAATAAAGTCACAGGAATGGTCATAACCCAATGCCTGGAATAATTGCACAGGATTGGTCATAACCCAATACCTGGAAAAATTGCACAGGATTGGTAATAACCCAATACCTAGAATAATGTCAAAGGATTAGTCATAACCCAATACCTAAAATAATTTCACAGGATTTGTCATAACCCAATACCAGGAATAATTGCACAAGATTGGAAATAACCCAATACCTAGAATAATGTCACAGGATTGGTCATAACACAATACCTGGAATAATTGCACAAGATTGGTCATAACCCAATACCTGGAATAATTGCACAGGATTGGTAATAACCCAATGTCTAGAATAATGTCATAGGATTGGTCATAACCCAATACCTGGAATAATTGCACAGGATTGGTAATAACCCAATACCTGGATTAATTGCCCAGGATTGGTAATAGTCCAATGCCTAGAATGTTTGCACATGATTGGCATAGTCCAATGCCTGGAATGGTTGCACAGGATTGGCATAGTCCAATGCCTAGAATGTTTGCATAGGATTGGCATAGTCCAATGCCTGGAATGGTTGCACAGGTTTGGCATAGTCCAATGCATGGACAGAATATGATGATGTATACTCATATGACTGGTACAATTCAATATCTGTCTAACAGATTGGCTAAGGTCAACATAAAGAAATGAGAATGATTCATGGATGACATACCATGATAATGAGTATCACAGGATAAGCTTGAGATGTTCATATAGTATGATGGGTAAATGATATACATGTTCTTACTATTATTTATAAAGAGAATAGATGATTTACTGCTCTATCATAGATAGTTGCAATGATTTAAAAGATGAGAATGTTCTAAATTGCTTATCCTCTGCTCAATTTAATACTATTTAACTATGATAATAACATTATTGGTGGAGAGTTATATCTCTCGCTGGGACAATTGTCTCACCCTGTGGGATCCACATTTTTTTAGGTGGACATGCACGAGGGGGGTGGAGACTGTACTATAGAGGGAGAACATCAGCAGTAGGGATAGCAGTGATAGCTCAGGTTGAGTGTACTGTCTGTCGTGTCTTGTAGATAGAAGTTCTATGTGTCGTCTTTGTACTCTTAGGTCCTTGGATTTAGTACGTGTTGGTTTTATGAACAATCTGAGATTTTGGCTTGTATGCCTCAAGGTTTGTTGTTGCTTTAAGTATATGTTTTGAGAAAGTAACTATTATATGTTATCCTTGAGAAGAGATGGCACAGTGTATGTACAATATATGATCAATCTGAATATTAGGTTTTGGTTCTTCCTTAAAGAGTTTTCCTGGAAATGGATCTCTTTGCAAAAATGGTTTTAATTTTTAGTGATTTTCATTAATCCGCTGTTTATGAGTATTCCGCATAATTAGTAACGATTTGTTTGTCAGTTTGGCGACTGTCGCTACAAGTTTGGTATTAGAGCTTAAGGTTCGTTGAGTCTACAGAGACATAGGACTAAGGTATTGAGTCTGTTCTAGTATCCTCCAGTATACCCTATAGTGACTTTTGTTTATGCAGAAGAAAGGGTGAAGTTTAAAATGACTGGAGAATACCAGTAACACATTACTGAGAGCAATGTTGTTGTACCAAGAGAGGGTGCAAGGGATCTGGAAAGAGAAGAATGAGTGCCTGAGAATTCCCATCTTGACCCAATCAGGATAGAGAATCCTACTTTTTATGCTCTTGTTGGGTAGGTTAGGACAATAGTGATGCATATAGTAGACTGGATACTAGCAAAACAATCTAGGTTACCAGCCTCAATGCAGAAACTTTGGGTTCTAAAGGGATTCCTAAATGACATAGTCATGTTGGAATAGTGTAAAATGTGGGAAGGATTAACATATGGAAAGAAAATAGACTCTACCATAAGCATAGATAGATAGTACATCTGTGATGGCAATGCCAAGGAGTGGAAATAAGCTGAGTATGAAGGAAAGGTCTCTATCATTCTGGAGAAATTTGCCTAGTTGTTCTAAAAAGCCAACATTTTTTGTACCACCAGTGCAATAAATGCCTAGTGCATTAGGATAATAGTCACTAAGTAAAGGAAAAAGTCCTAACTTTCCCCCAATAAGATCTCCTGACTTAGCTGCTATATCGGTAATAAGACCGATAAGACTAGGGTACGAGGACAAGACATGTCATAGATATGGACATGTTGAGCATACCAAACTCATTTGTTCAAAATAATGGGGGGAAATGACCCAACAACCGAGGCAGACTTGGCAAGGCTTACAAAAGTTATAGCCCAATAAAGTAAAAAGGCAAAAGTAACAACATGAAATAGCTAGACTCTATGTTTGAGTCAACCTAAAGTGGTAAATGATGGCGAGGGGTGACAGTCAAATAGAGCTTTTTCATTCTGATATGTCTTCTCTAGATTTTATTTGATAATTATAAGAAGGTAGTTGTTGTTAAGCTTCCTTTAATTAGTCCTATGAGGAAATAAGGAAGAGATAAGAAGGATGAGAACTTATATTCAGTCCAATATTCTCTTATATGTTTTGAAATTTCTCTCTTCATGAAGGAAGGGAAGAGATGTAAAATAAAAACCTGGAGAAATTTTGGGATACTAAGTAGTAAAAATTTAAAGAGATGAAATATAAAATAAAACAAGTGCATACTACCTAATTTTAGTTCTTGAATACCCTGGCCAGGTATTCATCTATTGAAGGCAAGGTAAGTATGATACTCTTAGATTGCTATCTTTCCTATTACTCTAATCAAGTAATCATTTTGAGACAATCAAAAGAGCATAATGAAGTAAAAGATGTGGCATGGATATTTCTACCACATCCTAATTGATATATGGAGAAATCTGAGTTAATCATAGATTAACTTATAAACAAAAGAAGATGTTTAGTATAATGTATACCTTGGTATGAGGACCTAGAGGTAACAATTACCTTATGAGAGGTAACAACATTCAGTGATGAACTGAGGGTTTCAATACCTAGATCTAGTAATCATGATGATGATGATATTGAGAGCTGGTGACATGTAATCATCTCTATAATTCCTATGCTAAAGGCAAGGAACCTAAGAGGAAATAAGATTGAATGACACATGAACGATTGAGAGTTCATGCAATACTCAAGAAAGATGAGAACTCCTTTTCTTTAATAAACAACCCTGAATAATGATGGGTTGATAAAAAGGGCTATGTTTCCTTGTACTCTTTCCCTTTCAGGACATGACAATCAAGTAAGTCTTATGACATTTGATGTGCATGAATTAGAAGAAATCTATAGATGGATACTTTGAAAAGTATCAGCTAGTCTTGGATCTTAGTTCCAAGACAAAGTATATGTGTTAAGTAATGTCTCGAGATTAAAGAAAGATCATATTAAATGTTTAGTTTTGGTAATAATAGAGGATGGAAATGATGATGATGTGATGTGTTTTTGGCACATATAATGGATACCATATGTTAGGGGTTTATGCTCCGCATAAACATGATATCAGAAAGGATGTATGAGTTGAAGGAACAATTGTAGAATCATTTTGGGAGAAGCTTGTCAAGCTAAAAATAATCCCTTAGAATATCCTTATCTAGATCTGTTGAGACAACTTATACATAATATCTAAAGATACCTCCGAGATAAGTTGGTCTTTGATAAGTAGCCTATCCTTATAATAAGAAAATAAATAGTTAATGGGATAGTTGATACAAGTCATAAGAAAGTTAGTGTTGAACCAACAGATTAGACTAGTACAACAGAAGTATGATAAGACTTGTAGTCTCAAATGAATGACAGAATGTAATTCTAGTCTAGGAAAGACACTTGAGTATACAGATTCTATGATAACCCTCTATGAAAGAACCTTGTGTTGATCAAAGTTATATGGCATCTCCATGACATTGATATGTTATGTGGAGACTTGATGATATGATTAATGAATAATATCTATCTCCTTTACCTGGGATTTCGAGGACGAAATCCTTGTTAGGGGTTTATAACTTGTAATGACCCTGACCTGGGTTATGAGATAACCCTATTTTTTTGGATAAGTTGCTTAGAACTTGAATATAATCCTCTAAAGTGTTTTTCTATCAGTTAACAAACTTATTTTTCAAATTTGGTCATGTTTGAATAATGTTTGAGTAATGTTCTCATGTTTTGGACCAAAATGCAATTTACCCAATACGAGGGGTTATATTCCAATTTATCACATGTTGAATGTTCCCTAAGTGTTTTAGAATAATTATAGAAAGAATTATGCAAGGTAGTGGCTTGTGGAAAGCCTAAAATGCAAGTTGAACTTGTTTGAATAATGCTAGTACCTTGTGCACCAATTTTGGTACAAATTGTAATTTACCCAAAATGTGGGGTTGATATGCAAATTACCACATCTATAATGTTCCTACTTACAAAGAGTATCATTTAGAGGAGAGAGAGAGAATAAGTCACCATGTTTTAATCAATTATGGGTGATGGTAATCTTGGTGATGAAAAGACCAAGAAAATGGTTGAATATGAAACCTTAACTTGAGTTGTATCAAGTTGAAAAGCTTATATATGAGTGCCTATCGGCCAAGGAGCCATAGGAGGAGCGTCATATCTGTTTTTAGACTCTTGGAAAAGGCCATGAAGTGCAAATCACCTCAAGGAGGTGAAGTGTATCGGTTTACAACTTCCTTAGAAAAGTTGTACCGGGTTGTGAATAAAGTGGTGATTTTGTTGATATATTTTATTCAAAGGGATAAGTAATGGACGAAAATCCATCCCTAGATTATCCTCAAGAGTTTTTCATGTCAAGATAAATTTTAATGCATGCATGTACACGTGTCAACCATGCATGGACACGTGGCACCTAGTAACTCAAATTGATGACACCTCATTTTCACACTTCTTCATGAACAAAAGTATATATACCCCTTCTTTCACCCTTTAGTGAAGTTTTTAGAATCTTACCACCCTCTTTCCTTAAAGTATCATGCATAGGGTCCTTGTATCGTGTATGATTGAAGTGGTATCGTGCATAGGGCTATGGGTATCATCCATAGCAAGTTCATATCGGCCAAGTAGGGTGATATCGGCTTAGTGAGGTGATATCGACCATAGTGAAGTGTTTTAATCTCAAGTGAGGGAGATATCGGCCAAGGGTGGTGGAATATCATACACAAGTGATGGCATATCGTGCAAGGGTAGTGAGGTATCATTCAAGGTGCTAAGGAGCAAGAAGGATCTCAATACTTAACCCTAAGGTGAGGCCATGATCATCTTCAACCTTGGATTGAAGCATGATTTTAGGGTTATGATCTTCCTTTCTTTTCTTCTTCACCAATTGCTTATCCATGGTGATTCCTTGCATATAGAGGAGTTGTGAAATTCATCTTCAACCTTAGGAACGTGAATCTTTGGAGCTTGGAGCTTTGAAGTTGTTCTTGGGGCGGTTTATATTACTTGAACTCAACCATGTTATTATTCATCACCTAAATTGCTATACTTAATGATCTATTTTTAATTCTGAAATTTTCTGAAATAGTTGATGACATTATGAGTTCTAGTAGTTGCTTAGGCCTATTTCCATGAACTTTAACAGTTATAAAGAATTTCTAGAGCTTGAAGAAGATGGTATCACCTTATAAAGTGATATCGGGTTCAAGCACACAAGCAAGCACCTCTAACCCGATATGGTGATGCATCTACTTCACTAAAATGATATGGATATGATTTTATATTTTCTTGCACGATATGGTGGTGTATTGTACACCTCTTGCACGATATGAGGTCAAGAAAACACCTCAAAAATGATATTGGGTTAAGCACACACCTCTCTGCCCGATATGGTGTGAAGCATACACATACCTCTCTGCCCGATATGGTGTGAAGCACACATACACCTCAAAAGTGATATGGATCAAGAATACACCTCTTTGCCCGATATTGTGTGAAGCAAACACATACCTCTTTGCCTGATAGGGTGTGAAGCACACACACACCTCTTTTCCTGATATGGTGTGAAGCACACACACACCTCAAAAGTGATATGGAAGCACACATACACCTCAAAGTCGATATGGAAGAATACATACACCTCAAGGGTGATATGTTAAGCACACATACACCTCAAACCCCAGATGGTAAGAATACATACACCTAAAACTCGATATTGTAACCACACATACACCTCTAAGGTGATATGGGCAGCAAGCACACACCTCATACCCGATATGGTGGAAGCACCTCAAAACTCAAATGAAGGAAAGCATCTTAAATGCAATATACTTGATGAAGTAACACATGAAGTGTCTTATATCAAGTCATACATTAAGAGGTATGGAGTTTAATGAATATTGATCAAGTAGGCTAATGTACCTTGAAGGAAAGGTTGAGCCAACTTAATAAAGTATGAAGTAATCAATATCCTAGTAAGGATAAGAGAAAAACTCATACTTAGTGTTGATAATCATTTAATGACAAATGATGAGAATAAATAAGTATGATTGAATACTTATGATATTATTGTATGCTCCTATATGTGTGGAGCAATGAATTAGGGTTTGTATTGATAATATGAACTTGAAACCCTATTCGGCTATAAAGGGAAACCCTAACCCTAATAGTTGTTGCCTAGTGAGAGGTGACAAGATGTTTAATGGCCTTGTGAGCCATGTGGTTAGTTGTTGCCTAGTGATAGGTGACAAGATGTGTAATGGGCCTTGTGAGACATGAGAGTAGTTGTTGCCAAGTGAGAGGTAACAAGATGTTTATAAAAGTCTCATGTAAGAAATGATAATGTTCAAAATAAACTAGGAGATGGAAACTTAGTAACATAATAATAATAATAAATGGATACAATAATAATAATGAAATCTTGATCATATATGCTTTATGCTTATAGCCAAATAAGGGATATAGTCTTTTGAATAAGCTTAAAGGAGATAAGAGGAATACTTGAATTACATAAAGGATGTGAATAAGTATGATGGATTGGCCAAGGTTTAATACCTAGTAAAGGTGATGTGGTATTCAGTGATGATGCACAAGATTGGCATAGTCCAATGCCTAGAATAGATGCACAGGATTGGCATAGTTCAATACCTGGAATAATGTCACATGATTGGTCATAACCCAATACCCGGAATAATTGCATAGGATTGGTCATAACCCAATACCTGGAATAATTGCACAAGATTGGTAATAACCCAATACCTAGAATAATGTCACAGGATTGATCATTACCCAATACCTAGAATAATTGCACATGATTGGTCATAACCCAATACCTGGAATAATTGCACATGATTGGTAATAACCCAATACCAGGAATAATGTCACAGGATTTGTCATAACCCAATACCTAGAATAATTACACAGGATTGGTCATAACCCAATACCTGGAATAATTGCACAGGATTGGTAATAACCCAATACATGGAATAATATCATAGGATTGGTCATAACCCAATACCTGGAATAATTGCACAGGATTAATCATAACCCAATACCTGGAATAATTGTATAGTATTGGTAATAACCCAATACCTGGAATAATATCATAGGATTGGTCATAACCCAATACCTGGAATAATTGCACATGATTGGTCATAACCCAATACCTGGAATAATTGCACATGATTGGTAATAACCCAATACCTGGAATAATGTCACAGGATTGGTCATAATCCAATACCTGGAATAATTGCACAGGATTGGTCATAACCCAATACCTAGAATAATTGTACAGGATTGGTAATAACCCAATGCCTGGAATAATGTCACAGGATTGGTCATAACCCAATACCTAGAATAATTGCATAGGTGTGGTAATAACCCAAAACCTGGAATAATTGCACAGGATTGGTAATAGTCCAATGTCTGGAATGTTTGCATAGGATTGGCATAGTCCAATGCCTGGAATGGTTGCATAGGATTGGCATAGTCCAATGCCTGGAATGTTTGCACAGGATTGGCATAGTCCAATGTCTGGAATGGTTGCACATGATTGGCATAGTCCAATGCCTGGACAAAATATGATGATGTATACTCACATGACTGGTACAGTTCAATATCTGGCTAATAGATTGGCTAAGGTCAACATATAGAAATGAGAATGATTCATGGATGACATACCATGATAATGAGTATCACATGATAAGCTTGAGATGTTCATATAGTATGATGGGTAAATGATATGCATGTTCTTCCTATTCCTTATAAAGAGAATAGATGATTTACTGCTCTATCATATATAGTTGCAATGCTTTAAAAGATGAGAATGTTCTAAACTTCTTATCCTCTGCTCAGTTTAATACTATTTAACTGTGATAATAACATTGTTAGAGGAGAGTTATATCTCTCACTGGGACAATTGTCTCACCCTGTGGGATCCACTTTTTTTTAGGTGGACATGCACGGGGGGTGGAGACCGTAATACAGAGGGAGAACATCAGCAGTAGGGACAGCAGTGACAAATCAGGTTGAGTGTACTGTTTGTCGTGTCTTGTAGATAGAAGTCCTATGTGTCGTCTTTGTACTCTCAGGTCCTTGGATTTAGTACGTGTTGGTTTTATGAACAATCTGAGATTTTGGCTTCTATGCCTCGAGGTTTGTTGTTGCTTTATGTATATGTTTTGAGAAAGCAACTGTTATATGTTATCCTCAAAAAGAGATGACACAGTATATGATCAATGTGAATATCAGGTTTTGGTTCTTCCTTGAAGAGTTTTCCTGGAAATGGATCTCTTTGCAAAAATGATTTTAATTTTTAGTGATTTTCATTAATCTGCTGCTTATGATTATTCTGCATAATTAGTAACAGTTTGTCTGTCGGTTTGGCAACTGTTGCTACAGGAAAACTCCATAAGACTAAGGTGATTATCCCAAATGCAACTAAACTATGGCACACATGCTCTCAACATGTCCTATAGGGCTTGAATTGTCTATTTTGACTGTCATTTGTTTGAGGGTAAAATTCTATGCTAAATTTCAAACCTATATATTCCTAAGGCACAATGTTTCTGATTCTAGAGTCTATATGTGAAATTGGGGTTTGTATTAGAATTAATAGTTATTGGTACTCCTTGTAAATTACTAACTTATCTATACATACCTTGGCTAGTTTTGGTGCATCCCAAGTTGACTTACTGGGAGAAAATGTCAATATTTATTTAGTTTGTCCACAATTAACCATACAGAGTCAAAACCATGTGATGTTTTAGGTAACCCTACCACAAAGTCTATACTAATATGTCCCCACTTACACATAGGAATAGGGAGTGGTTGTAGGGTTTCTGCTAGCTTCTAGTGTTTGGCCTTGACTTATTGGCATACACCACATTTGGCTACATACTCAACCAAATCTCTATTCATACCTAGTACAGTTCCTTGAGGTTTTTGTACATCTTGAAATTGTTGGAGAGGCAATCATGTGATGATTGTAATGTCATAACTTGTAATTGATTTGATTAAATAAAGGCAAGCTTTCAATTTATTCTATTTAATTTAGTTATGAGATAATGATGTAACATTATAAATGTGTAGAGAATAAAATTACTCAATGACGTATGTCTTCAAGTACGTGACTTGAGGAAATGTGATTATAGGGATGTTAAGAGTGCATATATATTCACATTATGTCCCTGATCAGTTGTTATTGTGGAAGGTTGATAGACAATAATGACACATAAGATCAGAGTGTGAGTTGGTTGATGACAGAGTCTCATTAGTCATGATATGGCTATATCAAACCAATCACACTGATACATGTTAGAGAACAGTGTATCACACAAACCCATTGTGATACTAACACATGGAAACCATTACTATTATATTCATAGTAACTCTCATAGTGATGGTGGTGTTTGTGGTTCTTAGACCTAAAATCACTACACTCATCACATGTCGTTTCATATGCTTTGACATCATCAAATGGAGTCCTAAAACATGGGTTGTTATAACAGTGATGATTGGGTGACTGTGACACATGGGGATTAACTATGAGTGATAGAGATGGGATTTGTCCCTCCTATAGGAGTATGATATCCTAGGCCTCTTGATTAGCAAGACTGAGAAATTCATGGCTATGCACATGTGAGTCAATATGTGATATTGAGCTTACACATATCTCGGACAGTCTACTCTGGTTCAAAAAATAAGATTGAATGTTGAAGAGGGTGACTACTCCATGCCTAGAGTTCAATCTAGATATTAGTGACAAAGGAACTATACTAATACTACAACACCAACACCAAACACATATTGTAGGCTGAAGTTGTTCCCCAATTTTTCATTTACATGGGTAGCACCGATGTGTGACTAGGCACCACTCTTTGCTTGTGATGTCATAAGTTAGTTATGGACATTCACCGCAAATGTAATATGGGACCTATAAGATCACACACATAGGTCTTGACCTAGAAGAGGGGTTTGATCATGAATAATGATTGGATTGATTACTAAAGTGTTTAGGTATTCAATTCACACAAAAAATCAGCTGACCGACACACTCAAGATTGAAGTCAATTATTTGAATCATTTCTCATATGTGCTTATTTGTATTTTAAATGTATAAGTTTTTAGAACTCATATAAAATCAAGCTTTAGACCAAACCCGCCTATCTCAAAACTTGTCATATGTCAATACCAAGTGTCCTGGATAGGTAGATCACTCGAGAAAAATCATTAGATAAATGTTTCCAAAGTTTATCCATCTTTTAAAGCCTCTCGGTTGAAGATTGTGTGGACTGAGACTCAGTTGGTTGAAAACATTGTCGACCAAGAGACTACTTGGTTGAGGAATCGATAAATCAAATTTCATATTAAATTTTGATTCAAACAATTTGTGGACCAATACATATTTGGTCAAAAATATTGTCGATCGAGATAGAATTGTCGTAACCTTTGACTAAGAAGTTAGACCAACTTATAGACATTGGAGCTATTGTGCGTCCAACCTTGGCTTGGTCAAAAAATTTGTTGATCGAGAATCTATTTGGTCAAGAACATTTTTGACCGAAGAAGTTTCTAGAACATATTAGTAATTGTACCTAAATTAATTTCATTCAAATGACTAGTTGAACCCTTAGAACTCTCTAGACTCTCCCCAAAGATGCCCTAGCCACCCATACTCCATTCCTATAAAAAGTATGGTATAGGGGCATCCTAATACACACTTGCATACTTGCATACATTACATCTCGAAAAACAAGAGTTGTAGCAACCCATTTGCAAATCATTCACAACAAATCATTTCGTGTCTTCACTTTAGCTTAGCCTACCACCATTCAACCTTGATACATATTCAGTGGTTTGGTCCATAAGCTTGATTCATAAGGATAATGTGGAGCTTACTTGGTGTACTTATATTTCCCATCTTGTTTCTACTACTTGTAATTGTGGTTGGGCTACTAGCGGTGGAGAAGTTGTCTAGGATTCTACAAGAGGTGGTGTTCTTCCTTTGGCCATTAACGAAGAGGTGACATCCAGTTCTCTTTCGTGTCCGGCAGTGCCTTGGGAGTCTTTAAAAGAAGAGGCGCATCTAGTTCTCTTACTTATCTGGAAGTGTGTTGGGGGTCTGCACAAGAAGAGATTTTGTGGTGCTCTTCCATGGCCAGTAAAGAAGAGGGTTTAGCTTCATCAACCATTTTGTAATTTGTCCTAGTCAATAAATTAATAAAATTGTTTGTTGCAAATCTTAGTTGGCAACAACTGGGTAATGGACTGACGCCATAGACGGAACCACTCTAAATCTTATCTCTCTCTTGTGGTTGCTTCTTTTAACTACCCTTTAAATTTGGTTAAAATTATTATAAAGTTCTATTCACCCCCTCTAGATCTTTCACATTTCTTATCTATCTACTCATGAAAGGATGCCAAAGAGCACATATTCAGCCATGCCCACCTCTAAAATTTTAGGGTGCCATATCTATATGCCCCGGTTCATTCTCACCGCCATGTGCCATATCTACACTAAGGGCAAAAAAAATGCAAAAATAAAATAAAAGATGCTCCTATGTGATAACATCTATATAAAGAAAATATGAGTGATCTTATGTATATCACTCCAACCCTTACCACAACCCTTTCTTCTATTTGCATGCACATTGGATAGGAAAAACCAAACCTAGATCATTTTGCCCTTTTTCACAGCCATGTGGATCACTTAGTATGCATTGACATATGAGATTTAATGTATGTAGGTAAAACATCAACCCTAGTTATTATCACCCCCATGAAATGGATTACCATAGTTATATGACATCCATATGGATTGATTGTGTATTCTATGATCTATATGTGAAGTTTTTATGCTCAGTGCTTTAATCATGATTGGTTTGTGAAAGAGGAGAGGATAGTGGTGAAATATGTGTACTTAGTCATCATTGATCTTATTTAGTCAATTTACATCTGTTGCAATGCATTTTTCATTTCTTGTTTGATGAAAATTTGAAGAAAGATTAAGTTAGAGCATACTGGAAGACAAGCATGTTTTAAGTTTGGGTTGGATATGTATCCCTATTTTATGTCTTCATCTTGTGTCTTATTGCACTTCAATAACGTCTAAAGCTATTAGATTTCATGTTATTTCTCTCAATATGCATATTTCTGTCAAATGCATTTATGGACGTTCTTTGCGTGTCTTTCAGGCACTTAGACCACGCTTGGATGGATGGGAGAGAAGGAGGGTGATCCTAGGGTTCCTCCACAATTGGAGGGGTCCAAGGAAGGTCTAAGAGCTTTCCTGACCTACCCCTGTAGCTAAGAGACAGTGAAGTAAAGACGACCATTAAAATCCAAAGTTGAAGAGAAAAGTGCAGCTGAAGACCACAACACGATTGTTGTGCCAAGGAACGAATGTGTTGGTCAAGTTAAAAAATCATAGATAGAGCATCAGTTCAGCCTTGAAGAAGAAGACCATTACCATGACCATTCCATGAAGACCCCAGCACAACCTGCCAGCCAGAAGGGTCGTGCTGGCCAGACCTCAGTACATCCATCTTGAGTAGAACAACTAGCATACTCTAGCCCAGAACAATTGTGTAGACCACCACGGGTGAGCAGACACTGACCTACCACAGCTGTGGTGATCACCACAACTGTCCCACCAACCATTCAAAACCCCCAAAACAACCTGACATTTTTCCAATTTTTCACCTTGACCGTTCCACCCCACCATGACCGCTCTACACAGTACCCACCATGGTTGTGTTGTCCAGTACAACCGTGCTACCTAAAAACATATACAGTTATTGCACTGCATTACCCATTCTACCTACCACTTGACCTAGTGCTTCCCTACCACCTATATATAAATGGGTGGTAGTTGGAGCTTGAGGTTAGCTACCTTCTACTCCCTCTTAGCTCCCCCATTTCACCCCTTAGACATTATGTCACTTCCCCACCTCATTTCCACTCCATTTCATCATGTCCACCACCAAAACCCTAGTTTTCTAGGGTGTTGACCACTTTCCACCGTCACTTCATGCCATTCCACCTTGGAGGAAGGAGGAGCACGTCCTTAGAGATGGTGGAGAAGGAGTTTTCTTCATATACAGTGAGCTCCATGCCTACTTCTACCTCTTTTTCCTTTCTTTTTGTAGTTTTCATTGTCATGAGTAGCTGGCCCCTTAGGTGGGTTGTTTCGGGTCAAAAATGTCACTTTGATACCATGTTGGGGGGAAAGCGATATGTAAACATTATAATTTCATCCTCCAATGATTGTGTTCTATTTCTATCTCATTTCCCATAAATTGTTTTGTGGTTTGTGCTTGAAATCACCTGGGATTTAAGAAAAATGCTTATATGTGTTTCTTTTTGGAAATTGCTCCTAGGTCCAACTAGCGGAACGCTAGTTAGATTTTCACCTTCCTACATTCTAATCATTTCTCCTACACCTTAATGAGAGATCGAAGTAGCTAGTATAGAAACATTTAGTGTAATTAGCTTTGAGCCTTGTTAAGGCTAGAATATAGGTGGTGTGAGGTCTAAAACCTCATTTCTACCATCCATTTTTGCCCTCGATCCCTAATTACCCTAAGAATTTCTATCCTAGAAACCTAGGATTGACTACATCCTAATTTAATTCCACCTAAACCTTTATCCAATTGAGCCTAGTAAGGGTGGGTAGGAAGTGATAGGTACTAGTTCCCCTATACACACCCTATCTTACTTATAGCTAGTTAGTAATTTAGGGAAATTCATTAGCATCTAGGTTGTTGTTTGGTTTGGTCATCTAAAATTAAAGAATAATGACTACATGTTATCACCCCCAACTCAATTCACAAGTGCATTCCCCCAAATAGCCCACACTTCCCTTTATTGCAATAAAACCCTAATTTGCTTGTTTAGTGTATGCTTACTCAGCTAGTCTATTTATATTCATAGTTAATTGCCTTGCTCTTGTATTGTTCTTGCTAGTTTAGGTCTTTAATTTTCCATTAGTATTAATTACTAGTTTAGTCTTGGTGTAGCTCTTGCCTTGCTTGCCTTAGTGTAATTTTCTCCTTTGTTACCTTTTCTTGCTTAACTTGTCATTTCTTGCTCATTAGAATTAATTTTCTAGGGTTAACTTAGGTTAAGAATTCCTTTCCACTTTAATTGTTTGTTCTCTCAATGTTAGTTAATTAACTAAATCAACAATCAAAGCCTTCAACCATAGACTCCACAATAGGAACCTATCCAAAACCAACCTAGTTCTAGTGCCCCCTTTTCTCCTTGTTGATCTACCCAATTCATGTCGCTTGCCTATACTATAACATGACCCCTTGTGCTTGTGAGTTAGTGTGTTAGTCTAAGTGGGTGTGTCAACATAGGCCCCTTAAAATTTTTGAAAGATACCAAGTGTGTTCGAGCCTTGAGGTGAGCATATAGTCAAACTCAATTGCTTAGGTGTAGTCTAGAGCTCCAAAAAATGCAGCAATGTACTATATTCTAAGAGTTTCCATATTTTATTTATTTAACCTATTAATTATATTAACTAAAAAATAACTTAGATGAGGGTACATTTCATTCATTTGAGTGAATAAGATGACATATATTACATACTTAATGAATTCATTTTCATACCATGTCATGGTTAGGTGATCATGTCCATTTTGTGTGTATTTGTATATGTTGTGTGATCATAACACCTATTACTAATACATCATATGTGGCACCCGACATGTATATTTAGGGTCACTCAACTCCAACTTAGGGCTCAGGACAACCACACTACTATACATCACATACAACCATCCTTATGTATGAAATGTAGGGTTAGGTTCCATATATTCAAGTCACCACTTTATGCGGGTTCATATATCTAGGGTATAATTATATTTTCATGTAGCCTTCGTTAGTTTTTATGCTTAAGTTACTCAATATATATGCAATTAATGTTCATTAGGGTACAAACAAGTGCATTAGATTTTATGTGTATCCTTATTTGGCCAAAACAAAGGGTCTAGGCATACAAGCATCACATCTAAGGGATCATGATTTATAGATTCAAGATGATAGATTTTGGTATGTGAAAATTCATATCCTAACTTCATATTTTGAAGTAAACTATGTTTGTGCACATTCTTAATCCCTCATTTGTAAGAATTATTCATGATTATCACATGTTCATCATATTAGGGTTAGAGTTAGGTTCTTAGGTCCACCAAGATAACTACTTGGTTTTTTCCACATTAGGTATATTACTGTATAATTATTTCATTTCATGTTCAGTACATTATTAGAATAAATCATTCTTCATTCATTCAATAACAATGCTTCTCTCTCATTTACATCTATCAAAGCCAAAGTTTGATGTATTTCTTTCAATTTAGGTCCACCCAAATGCAAATAAATTAAACAAATTATAGACTTCATCATACTCTGTTCATCAATTCCATTCATAACTTATTATTACAATTTAGTTCACTCTTTTCCACTTTGTTTCTTACATATATGAGTGTACCATGTCATTTTAGTAATTAAAAACAAACTTATGATTCTTGATCATACTACTCGCTTTAGGAAAAAGAACATATTAGGTCTACTTCTTCTTATGCCTAAATGATTTATTATTATGTGACTTGCATAATAGATTCATTTTGTGACTTGTATAAAAGATCTACATTCATGTGGAGTTTACTCATTATCTCATAAAATATACTAGAATAGATGCATTAGGATTATATCATCTTAATAAGACTTATCACCTTCAGATGAAGTAATAACACCTACAATTGAGCATTTTCTTCACATTTTCTTCACATTTTCAAGAGATCAACTTAGTTCAATACATAATAACAACCTTATTATTCATAAACCTCACCAGGGTTTACATGGGGTCATTATGGCTATTCACATCACATGGGAACCCTAATTTCAATTTCCATACAATTCATCCACCAAGTATAAGTATGCATCGATCTATTGTCTCATTTGAGTCATTTCAGAAAAAATAACCCTATATATGGAATACCTCATATTCAAACCCTGATATTGAATATCATCTACACATCATATTCAATTGTAGAAAAGATCTAAAAATATAGTTGAGAACTCATTCTTATTAAGTTCAAACATGATTATATACATTTCAATTCATTTTCCAAGCATAACATCCATTAGGCTAATTTTAGGCAATATATGTATAAAACAACACAAGTATCTATAAGGATTTATCATAGATCTTGAATCAACAAATCAGGAAAAAGACAAATACAAATAAATGAGAATGATCTAGATCAGTAAAAAATTATTTCTCAAAATCTATCTGATTGACTACCCAATCACATAAATACAAGCAAGGATCTTGTTTATTTTAGTCGGAAGGAAATAGACTTTCAACGTGGATACAAAGCTCAAGAAGGATATAAACACTCATATCAATAATTAAGAACCTTGAAAATTTATGTAAATTTCTAGAATCCATCCAACAAGGATTTAATTCATTTATTACTTTATAACTCAAGAACCCTAGAGAGAATTTGAGGAAGAATAGAAAATAAGTGATTTCATATCTTCTTGAGTCAAATCAAGGTAGGGAGAAATTTAAACATGATCATGAAGACTCACCATCAAAACCTATCTAGGGTTGATGAACTTACATGAATTCATAAGCTTTTGGAAGCTAAAACTCCCAATTAACATTAGCAACAATTTTCTTATTCGAAACCAAATTCTCCTCTCTCTCTCTTTATTTTTTTTATCTTAGATAAAAATGACAAATTATGGGAGCTAATAGGATGTCAGGTTGATAATATAAATCAATTGAGGTGCTTGGTATATAAAAACAAGTCCAAGTTCCATTTTTAGTCTTCTTTTATTTATTTAGAATGATTGGTCAGTCGAGTTGTTACTACTATGAAACTTGGCCGACACATCACTATTTGATCATTCCTTCGATTTGTCAAGGTCGCCAAGCTTCTCCAATGGTGTGGACATGCTGAGCTTCCAAACTTCATCATCTTGAAGATCAGATCCATCATGGGTGGATTCCTATGGGTTGGTCAAGCTCATGTGGTGGCTTGGTAGACCTTGGCGAGGCCATATAAGGAGGGGGCTTGAATATATGTGATCCCAGTGCAATGGTAGTTGCAATGACAAAAGGGAGAATAGACATGTTCCTTTGTGAACCCAATACGACATGGGAAAAATGGATGAAGTGTAGATACGGCAGTGAGCTATTATACCACATCTCAAAGAGCAAGTGCTCTTGCACTTGGAGGTGCATGGTGAATTTGTGGCCAGAGGTTGAGTCTGACTACAGATGTGCCAATTATTGGTGTGTATGCCTAGAGATCCAATCATATGATGATTGGAATGTGGCATTAGATACCTAATTTGATAATAATAAAGGTAATTCCATCTATTATGTGTGTCTCAGTCATGAGATGATGGTACGTAGACAGTAGATGTCTAAAGAATGATGTTAATCGATGTTGTATGTCTTCAAGTACGTGACTTGAACAATAAGATCATATGAATTTTAAGAGTACATACATTCTTGTTATGTCCCTAGTCAGATATTACAGTGGAAGCAAAATAGACAACAGTAATACATAACACTAGAGTGTATGTTGACTGATGTCAGAGTCTCATTAGTCATGATATGTGATATCAATTCAAGCACACAGGTACATGTTAGAGAATAATGTATCAGACAGACCCACTATGAGAGTGATACATGGAGGACATGGAATGGTAGTCAGAATCATCTCTCATAGTGAAAGTGGTGATTATTGTTCTTAGAACTGAAGTCACTACATTCATCACATGTCGTTCATGTAATTTGATAGTGTTCCTTCCATATCTTAGCATCATCTAGAGAAGAGAGAGATGGTCACCTAGTATGGATCTTGGTTTTATGGTGACATTCTTGATGATGTTTTGAACACATGTGTGAGGTGTGTCTTGCATATAGATGTGTTGTCTCGGGTTAGAGAGCCTTGGAGGGGCTGTGTATCGGTTTGTGAGTGTGTAGGGTTGTACCTTATCAGTTTGTGAGTGTGTAGGGTTGTGCCCTATCAGTTTGAGAGTGTGTAGGGTTGTACCTATCGGTTTATGGTTGTGTGGAGATGTGGTATCAGGCTTGCCCTTGGTAGGAGACCAAGAGGGTGAGACCTAACCTAGACCTTATCACCATGTCTTGCATGATGTTGTGCATGTAGTTCTTTTTTCATGGACAAGCCCTAAGCTCCTAAGGTGATGACACCTCTTCCATGACCTCTCTCTCATCCCTCTTGTATATAATCCTCTTTCTCTCCATGCAAGAGAATCCTTTTGGCCATCCTTGCTTTCTGTCCTTTTTGGTGGATGACCTTGAGAAGCCTAAGGAGCTAGGTAAGCTCTCTTGGAGCTTGATGGGTGAGTTCCAAGTTGTAGAGTTCCTTGATCATCCTTCATCGTCTACCTTGGTAAGCCATGTTTCTTAGCTTTATTTCATTCTTCTTCTTATCGCCCATGGATCTTGTATACCTTCTTTCCATCTTGAACCATCTTATCGTTGGTCTCATCTTCTTCCTTGGAGGTGTTGTGGTGATCAAGTTGGTGGATCATCTTCTACCTTGAGCTCGTGAGATAGAATCTTGACCTTGGAGCTTGGATCTTGGTGGTGATCTTTAAGGCAGCTTATATAACTCTTAACCTCCTTTATTATTTTCACTCTTCGTATACTTATGATTGTTCTTCATCTTGAGATCATCCAACATAATCCTGAATAAAGGTTTCCATAACAGTGATGATTGGGTGCACTGTGACACATGGGGATAGAGTGTGAGTGATATAGATGGGATTTGTCCCTCCTATAGGAGATTGATATCCAAGGCCTCTTGATAAGTATACTAAGAAATGTATGGCTATACTCATGTGACTCAATATATGATATATGAGCTCAAGTGCATCTCAGATAATCTGCTCCAGTTCAAGGAACATGTATTCAACGTTGAGAGGATGATGTTTCCATATCTCGAGTTTAATCTGGGTATCAGAGACAAAATAACTATAGGATCACGGTAACAATAATCACATAATGTAGGTTGAAGTTGTTCTCTAACTTTATGAATTACTTGAGTAGCAATGATGTGTGACTAGGCACTGCTCTTTGCTTGTGATGCCATAAGTTTGTTGTAGACATTCAATGCCAACGTAATTCTGGACCTATATGGTCACACACATATGATACACTTGGATTAAAGGAGTATATTCATGAACGATGTTTGTATTGAATACTAAAGGTGCTTAGGTATTCAATTAAATAATAGATCAAATGTCTGGGCTCAGAACCATCAAGTTCAAGCATTGAACTGACTAATTGGAGTGTCAGGTTAATTGAAAATTGAATAGGCTAATTTCTGCATGAGTCAGGACACCAACCGATCGGCTCACTGTGTGAACTGATCGACTGAGGTTGGTGAGACGACTGGTTCACCTAGTGTACCGATCGGCTCGGTCAAGCCAACCAAAGCTTCTGGTGGTTTTCTTAAATTATGAGAAAATTTGATCGTTTCACTTGTTCAATTCCATTGGTACAAGGATGAATGTTGGATATTAATTGGAAATGAATTGTGAATGCAATTGAAACTGGGAAACATTATGAAACAATTATCTCACTTAATGAATCGATTGAGTCATTATGCTGGCTGACTGGTTCACCAGTGAATCGGCCGGTTCACATGTCGTAGGATGTGAGATTCATGAAAATTTTAGACCCTTCTACTCCCACACAGACTAGAAACCCTGACCATTACCCCTCCTATAAATAGAGGGGTACTAGGGCCTTCCTAAAACACACAATTGAGAATCATTTGCTCTAACAATTATTGTCCTCTCTGGTTGTGATAACCAATAGAGAGCCCCAGCAATCCTACCTATTAAAGGGAGGGGTAGTGAGGGAGAGAACAACTGAGAACAATTATGGGAGAGCATGTCAGTGAGTAGTACACTGACAAAAGGGGACAGCTCCTTCCCCTTGGCTCTGGTAGTGCAATGTGGAGTTCCCAGTAGTCCACGTGGAATACTCTATAGGCGGGAGGACATTTTCTGCCGCTAGGAGGACATTGCCAACTATTGTCCGTGGTGTTGCACCAAGAGGCTGGTGGAGACGATTGTTTGAGTGTTGTTGCTACTGAAGGAGTGTGCTGCTATGTGAAGAAGAAGAATCATGATGCTACTGCAAGGGTATTGTCGTTGGTATTAATCCAGGACCAAGTATAACCTTGCAAACCTTCCTTCTTAGATACATTGTTATTGTCACAATCTTGCTATTTTGGGAAATGGGCATTTAAATTTTTTATTTCCGCTACCTATATCTGCTCCTGATTTCTTTATAGTGGTATCAGAGCCATGTTAATTTACGGTGTATCAACTATTTAAATTCTATATGATCAGATTTTGTTTTCAATCTTTTATTGCATAAAATATGAATATTAAAATGATTAATGTGCATATCTGGTTAAATTCCACATAGGACTCCACAAATTTATATATATATATATATATATATATATATATATGTAAGGACCCTGACCTTTGTTTAGGGATTATCCTATTTTCTTTGCTTAACCCTGATGTTTAGTTGCTTGCTAATCACCTTTAATGATGATTAGGGTTGTTGGTGCTTTGTTGAGAGCTGGAGGTGCTACTTCTAATCTACCCAAGTTTAGGGTTTGTGGGCAAGTTTGTCACCTTGTGAGGTGTTCCTCCCCCTCCTTGCTTCCTCTGGTGTTGAGAGGAAGGGTTGGGCTTGTTTCTTGTGTTGCCTTGGGCTTGTATGAGCTTGTTGGGCCTTGTGGTGTGTTGCCTTTACCTCTGTGGACCTTGTGTCAGGCAGAAGTGTGCTTGTGTCGCCCAGGGTGTGTGTCAGCCATGGTATGGAGGTGTGTCACCCATGGACCCTTTGACCCTCTTTGACCTCGTTTGTGTCACCACTAGTGGACACTTGGTGCTTGATGCTTGCATGTGTCAATGGCCTTAGACATGTGTTTAGGGCATGTTAGAGTGGTGGCTTTACTCATGGACAAGTGTCCCTAGGTGGGTGACACCTTACCTTGTCTTTCCTTGGTTTCTTCTCCATCCTTTCCTATATATGTGTTCCCTTTCTCTTTCTAAGGATCCCTTTAGTTCCTTAGTCTCCCTCTCCCTTGGTGTACGACACCCCTCTTCCTTTGCAAGCTTGGCAGTCGATCCTTGCCTTGGAGTCTCCTTCTTCCTCTAGTGGTGGCCGAACCCTAGAGTGCCTTGCTCTTCTTCCTTGGTGGTGCTTGGAGCTTGGAGCTTGCTTAAGGCGAGTTACATAACTCCTAACCCTAACTACATTACCATCTGCTATGTTCTTGTTTGTATGTTTCTTGTGATCATATCAGCCATGTATTTTGTTAGTTGAGTTTCTTGCTAAAGTTGTCTTTGTTAGCCGAACCTATGTTCTAGGGTTTCTTGGTAAGCAACACCCCTTTTCTCTCCTAGGTCTAGAGGAGTGAGCTTGAGTTCTAGTAATATGGTCAATACTCCTCTCTCGTTTAAGTTGAGATGCGAGCTTGTGTTCTAGTGGCTTGAGCAACACCCTCCTCTCACCATGGACTTGAAAGGTGAGCTATGTGGTGGATGTGGACCTTGGTTATGGTTGTTCTTTGAGTTGCCCGTTTGGTGATAAGGAGTGTGCAAGACCCCTCTCTCTTGGTTGTTGAGAGGTGAGCATCTTCTTGATCCACTAGGGTTGTGGTTCCCTTATGCTTGAGGTTGATGATGACCTTGTGGAGTGGCATCTTGGCCGATATAGTTTTGAGGTTGATGTTGTCTGATATCCTCCTTTGGTCTAGATCTTGGGTCAAAAGGTTGTGGTGTTGTGATGGGCGTTACACCCCTGGTCCTTGCCTTATTGTGTCGGGCGTCACACTTAGCTGAGTACCATGCCTGACACACTTAACCTAGGAGTGGCTTGGTGCCGTTATATCTTGGACGTTATAGAGTTAGTGGCTACCTCGGTGTTGGGCGTCATGACTTAGTAGTGATGCCCGACAGAGTGTCACATAGTATCCATAGCCGTTGCACATGGATGCCCGACGGAGCGTTGCACGACACCGAAGTACATGACACATGTGGTTGCACAATATGCATGGGTGCACGGTATGCTTTGGTTCCCTGATGCATGACGCACCGTTGCACGACATGGTGTTGCACATTACACTGGTTGTACGACACGCCTTTGGGCCGAGCTGCACACTATGATGGTGGCCGTTATGCTTTGGTTGCCTGACACATGAGGTGCACGATACAGCGTTGCACGATACACCCTAGGTGTTGCCCGTTATCCTTGTAGGGTGCTTGACCATTGTGAGGCTAGAGTGTTGGGCGAGAGAAGAGAGTACCCTGCCCGATACTATGTTTAGTGAGGGTAGTAGGTGTTTCTAGTAAGGGTCTTATTCCTTATATGGAAAACTGATATGCTAGATCTTGTTTCATGCTGTCACATTTGGCTTTTGATGGTGACCCCTGATATGCTTGAGGTAGTAGACTATATCTATGTAACTTAACATGACTTTATATATGTTTATGATCATCAGGAATGATATGTATAGTGCTGAGATAATGGTAAGCATATAAGATGCTTTACATGATGATATGGCATGTGTCTATGGTCATAGGTTGAGGCATGGATGACAAAGTATATAATCATCAATGTTGCCCTATGTTTGATAATATGGTCTTTCTGTTGATCCATGATGATTGTGCATACTAACCATGCAGGTGATGCATAGCCAGGTAAAGGGCTATGAGGGATATATGTTTGAGTAACACTGCTTGATGGTTACTCTTGATGATGAGATAACATGCATGATGTGTTTTGGGTATGAGTACCTGAGTTTGGCTAAAGTGCCTAGTTGAGGTGTTATCCTGTGATGATGATCTGGGATTGATATCCCAAGTGATGAGAATGCCTGTTGAGGCAGTGGTTTCTTGTGATGGGGGATTGAGATCCCGAAATAGGATGATGATGGTAATAATAATGTAGTTTTATGTTATGCATGTGTTACAACTTGGTCGCGTCAGCAATCCACTTAAAATGTACTAACTAATCACAGTGGAACATATCATGTAGTTTGCCCTGGCCATAGATCCATCATCGTCAGGAGCTGGTGATGGTGAAATGGGTTCTCCTGCAGGATAACCCAGAGCGCATATTGTTGAATATGCGAAGTTTCTCCTAGCCTAAAATAGAGAATACACGAGTGCAGCTGCTGTTGCAGACTCGGAATATATATAGAGCATGGTGAACAAGCCCATGGCTCAGGATATGTGATACGGGAGCATGCATACTTTCATGGCTCAGAGCACGGTGAACAGGCCCGTGGCTCAGATATACTAGCGCTGAGACCTGTACCGAGGCGGGCTAGGCAGAGGGTAGCCTGCGGGAGCTGACCCTGTGGCTGAGGCCACTTAAGCATGAGACTGCGGTCCTGCTTGTGTTGTACTCGTGCACTGACCACAAGGTGGGAGGTCATGGAGTCTGGCTCTTCCATTGACCTTGTATGGCACCGGCTTGGGTTTTGCAACTGAAGGTTGGATTTGAGAGGTACGGCTCACTTCCTCAGGGCATAATAATACGTAATTCAGCCAAATAGTATTTACTGCTTAAGACAAAACACGTAACATTATTTGAGGTCTTGCTTGAGTAGATGATCTTATTATACTTGCAGTTACTTATATGTTCCTTATGTTACATGGTAAGATCTTATAAATCTAATCTTGTTAATCATGTTCCATAATGAAATACTTGGGTACATGCCTTACGTACATCTTGGTAAGCTAGGTGGTATGAATAGCTTTACTTTATAGGCTGCTCTTATTATACCTTGTATCAGTTATCCTACTGCTTTTGTTTTAATCTTTCTTTGGTTTTATGGTTTCGGCGGGGAGTTATGTTTCTCGCTGGGACTGTGTGTCTCACCCCGATGGTTTATAACCTTTTTAGGTGTTCAAGCTAGGCGTGGTGGTGGTCGCGGTGTTGCGGCCGAGCAGCAAGAAGAGTAGTAGAAGGCAAGAGATGGACATGCTACTATTTTGGTTGTTTTATAGTAGAGTCTAGATTCATCCCTGTACTCTCAGGTCCTTGAGAGCGTTTTGATGTTGTTTTACGATGTATAGCTGATGATGTTTTTTATATCCTGTTGTTGGCCGGATGTGGGCCGTTATGTACATATAAATAGGTGTGGAACTCATGTGATGGCTAGACAGCTGATCTCCTAAGCTGTGGACGCGTATCCAGCTTGTAAATGTTTATATAACATGTTTCCTTGCAGGATGAGGACCTAAATGTAATAGTTTCTTGGTTTATCTATTTTCTAAAATCGGTTTTAATTAACTCATGTATTTGGTAATTAGTGATTTAAGGTGTTTTCCGCATGTTTTCGCGTAACACCTCAATGTTTGTGTGATAGTGGGATGTGTTGTCACAAGTTTGGTATCAGAGCTCTAGGTTCGCTGAGTCTATAAGAATTTAGGACTAGGTTGTGTCTGTTCTTGTAAGTTTTCCAGATTTTCTTACAATCATCTTCTGCCCTCAGCGAAAGAAGAGCCAAGATGTCTGGAAACCATGAAGAACATGCTGTCGAGAATAGCAATGATGCATCAGTTGATGGAGCTATAGGACAGACACATGGAGATCGGGTGCCTGAGGTCCCCCAACCTGACCCAGCTATTCTCGAGAACCCTGCCTACCAACAGCTTATGGGGCAGATGATGGCTACAATGAATCTCATGGTAGAAAGACTGCCAGTGCCTCCGCCAAGAGCACATGCTCCCCATGGTGAAACATCGGGTATTGGGAAGACCTTTGAGCGGCTTCGCCGAGTCGGAGCTTCAGACTATGCTGGAACGGCTGATCCAGCGGATGCAGATCTGTGGCTGAAAGGTCTTGAGAAGGCCTTCCGGATCCTCAAAATCTCCGAAGCAGACATAGTCAAGCACATTGTCTACCTTCTTAAGGGTAGTGTTGGTCACTGGTGGACCATCGAGGAGGAGAAGCGTCCTGGTGAGGTGATCGGTTGGGAGGTTTTTCGGCGCGAGTTCGTCAGCAGATACTTTCTGAAGACGTATCTGGATGAGAAGATCAATCAGTTTGAAAGCCTGTGCCAAGGAACGATGAACATCACCGAGTATGAGGCCAAGTTCATGGATCTGTTGAGGTTTTGTCCTCGCATGGCAGCAACAGATGAGGAGCGGATCAGACGTTTTGAGAAGGGTCTGAGTGTTGAGCTGACAACACCTATTTTTGCATTGGAGAACCGAGAGCGGTTTGCTACGTTTGTGGAATCTGTCCAGAGGATTGAACGATCAGTAAGGGAGAAAAGAGAATCCATGTCTAAGAAGAGGCTTGCTTCTTTCCAGGGACAGAGGTTTGGTGGTTTCAAAAAGCCAAGGTTTTCAGCACCTTCCGTGATGAGAGGTTCCAGTGTATCGTCACAGTGGTCTCTGAGTAAGGGAAGAGGTTATGTTTCTTCACCGTCAAAGGCACATAGTATAGCTTCAGTGGCAGTGACAGGACCATCTAGGCCACGGTTTGAAGATAGGTCATGCCATCTTTGTGGTCAGATCGGGCATTTCAGGTTCAACTGCCCGAATAGAGATGTTGAAGTAATACAGCAGCCAAGGCAGAATCAACGAGGGTCAGAGAGACAGCAGCCCAGTAGTAGCAGAGGGCGAGGATGCAGTCCACCATCGCAAGCGGGATCGTCTGCTCAAGGAAGCAGAGGACGTGGACAGCAAGCAATGGCTCGATTCTATGTTATGAGTCAGTCGGAGGCGATAGTCAACCCACGAGTGGTGGCAGGTCATATGGATTTATTTCATTCTGATATGTCTTCTTCTTACTTTATATCTGTTCTGGTTGAACTGGGTGCTACACAGTCTTTTATTGCCTATAGTATGCTTGAAACTGTCATTTACCTGTTAGCTATAAAAAAGATAGCTTGTTGTTAGAAACCCCTCTTGATGGTTCCTCGATGCTTCGAGAGGAGTGTCCATCTTGTGTCTTATCTTTTTTGGGACACAGCATACAAGTGGATCTTATACCACTTAATATGCATGGTTTCGATGTGATCCTTGAGATGGATACGTTAGAGAAGTATAAGTTTGTTTTGGAATGTGGTTCCAAGCAGGTTGTGTTTAACGATGATGGAGAGAAGTGGATCTTCCAAGGAGATAGGAAGATTCTTCTGACATGTCTAGTATCAGCTATGGTAGCAGAGAAGTTGTTATGACAAGGATGTAAGGTGTTCTTAGCTCACGTTGTGGATACCGTTGTGGATACCAAGGCAAAGGGGCCTAGCCTTGAGGAGGTGTCGGTTGTCTGAGAGTTTGTGGATGTGTTTCCTGATGAGTTCCCCGGTGTTCCTCCACCCCGAGAGATTGATTTTGAGATCAATCTGGTTCCAGGGACGCAGCCAGTTGCATAGACACCGTATAGGATGGCTCAAGTAGAGATGGCAGAACTTAAGAAGTAGTTGCAAGAATTATTGGAGAAATGTTTCATCCAACCGAGTACGTCACCTTGGGGTGCTCCAGTGTTGTTCGTTAAGAAGAAGGACAGATTGATGCGGTTATGTATAGACTACCGGCAGTTGAACAAGGTCACGATCAAGAACAAGTACTCGTTGCCGAGGATAGATGATATGTTTGATCAGTTGTGTAGTGTGATAGTGTTTTCAAAGATCGATCTACGGTCGGGATATTATCAGTTGAGGATTAAGGTGGATGACGTACCAAAGTCAGCTTTTAGGACGAGGTATGGTCAATACGAGTTTGTGGTTATGTCGTTTGGGCTAACCAATGTGCATGCTGCTTTCATGGATTTGATGAACAGAGTGTTACGTCTGTTTCTAGATTAGTTTGTTGTAGTCTTTATAGATGACATCTTGATTTATAGTCGGGACAGGCAAGAGCATGAGCAACATCTTCGACTAGTATTGACTCTTCTTCGCCAACACCAGTTGTATGCCAAGTTCAGTAAGTGTGAGTTCTGGTTGGAAGAAGTAACTTTCTTGGGTCATGTGATATCTGCAGAAGGAGTCAAAGTGGACCCGAAGAAGGTGGAGTCCGTTGCAGAATGGGAACAGCTGAAGACGCCGACAGAAGTTTGTAGTTTCCTGGGTTTAGCAGGATACTACCTGAGGTTTATCAAGGACTTCAGTGGGATTGCTTTGCCGATGATGAAGTTGACTAGAAAGGATGTACCTTTTGTCTGGGATGATCGTTACCAGAAAGATTTCCAAAGTTTGAAGGAGAAGCTGACTAGTGCTCCAGTGTTAGTGCTGTCAGAGCCTAGAAAGGGCTATGTTGTTTTCTATGATGCTTCCAAGAAAGGTTTAGGTTGTGTGCTGATGCAGGAAGATCATGTGGTCTCTTTTGCTTCGCGACAGCTTAAGAAACACGAGGAGAACTATCCGACTCATGACTTGGAGTTGGAAGTAGTGGTTCATGCGTTAAAGATTTAGAGACACTATCTTTACGGGGAAGTGTGTCAGATCTTTACAGACCATAAGAATCTGAAGTATATCTTTTCACAGAATGAGCTAAACATGCGACAATGCCGATGGATGGAGCTAATCAATGATTACGACTACACCATCGAGTATCATCCTAGTAAGGCGAACGTGGTAGCTGATGCGCTTAGCCAAAAGTCTTCTTCACCCTCTACAAAGAAGGCACAGTTGAGTTCTTTGGTATGCCGTAGACGAGATATGTTTGTCTCATTGCGACAGATGAATGTATGGATGGAAGTTTCCTTGTTAGCTAGACTTTTAGCACATATGCAAGTCAAGCCTACGCTGAGACAATAGATCAAAGATGCACAACAAATAGATGATACAGTGCAGATGATCAAGTCAGAGTTCGGCAGCGAAAGGTGTGATGGGTTCCATGAGTCTGAGGATGGACTAGTTTGCTATCATGATATGATGGTGGTCCCCAATGTTGATGATCTAAGGAAGCTAGTGCTCGAGGAAGCACACACGTCGATGTATGTTATGCACCCAGGTGTCACCAAGATGTATCATAATATGAAGGACTTGTATTGGTGGCCCGGCTTGAAGAAAGATGTAGCTGAGTTTGTGGCTAGGTGTGTAGTATGCCAGTAAGTTAAGGCTGAGCATCAGAAGCCGGTAGGTACGTTGCAACCCCTGCCGATACCACAGTGGAAATGGTATCTTATAACCATGTATTTCGTAGTTTGTCTACCCAGGACAACTAGGAATCATGATTCCATTTGGGTAATAGTGGACAGATTGACGAAGTCTGCCCATTTCATACCTGTGAAGACAACGTATACAGCCGAGAAGCTCGCTCGAGTATATGTGGATGAGATAGTGCATTTGCACGGTGTGCCAACAACGATAGTTTCCGACAGAGGTCCTCAGTTCACGAGTCGTTTCTGGGAACAGTTGCACAAAGCGTTGGGAACACAGTTGAGGCTCAGCACCGCTTTCCATCCACATACAGATGGACAATCTGAGAGGACTATTTAGACTTTGAAGGATCTCCTTCGGGCTTGCGTTTTGCAGTTCCTAGGCAGTTGGGACGTACATCTCAGTTTCATAGAGTTTGCTTACAATAACAGTTATTAGCGGAGCATTGGCATGGCTCCTTATGAGGCCTTATATGGAAGGAAGTGCAGATCTCCGTTGTGTTGGTATGAGTCTGGTGAATATTAGCTTTTGGGTCCTGAGTTAGTACAGCAGACAACAGAAAAGATCAAAGTGATACAACAACAGTTGAAAGTGGAACAGGACAGGCAGAAGTCTTACGTAGACAATTGTTGATAACCTCTGGAGTTCCAGGTAGGAGACAAAGTGTATCTTAAAGTCTCGCCGTGGAAGGGTGTGCTGAGGTTTGGACGGAAGGGTAAGCTATCCTCCTTTGGTCTAGAGCTTGGGTCGACAGGCTGTGGTGTTGTGATGGGCGTTACACCCCCGGTCCTTGCCTTGTTGTGTCGGGCGTCACACTTAGTTGAGTACCCTTCCCGACACACATAACCTAGGAGTGGCTTGGTGTCGTTATATCTTGGGCGTTATAGAGTTAGTGGCTACCTCGGTGCTGGGCGTCATGACTTAGTAGTGATGCCCGACAGAGTGTCACATAGTATCCATAGCCATTGCACATGGATGCCCGACGGAGCATTGTACGACACTAAAGTGCACAACACATGTGGTTGCACGATATGCATGGGTGCACGGTATGCTTTGGTTCCCTGATGCATGACGCGTCGTTGCACGACATGGTGTTGCATGTTACACCGGTTGCATGACACGCCTTTGGGCCGAGCTGCACGCTATGTTGGTGGCTGTTATGCTTTGGTTGCCCGACACATGAGGTGCACGATACAGCGTTGCACGTTACACCCTAGGTGATGCCTGTTATTCTTGTAGGGTGCTTGACCGTTGTGAGGCTAGAGTGTTGGGCGATAGGGGAGAGTACCCTGCCAAATACTACCTTTGGTGAGGGTAGTAGGTGTTTCTAGTAAGGGTCTTGTTCCTTATATGGAAAACCGATATGCTAGATCATGTTTCATGATGTCATGTTTGGCTTGTGATGGTGACCCCTGATATGCTTGAGGTAGTAGACTATATATATGTAACTTAACATGACTTTATATATGTTTATGATCATCTGGAATGATATGTGTAGTGCTGAGATAATGGTAAGCATATAAGATGCTTTACATGATGATATAGCCTGTGTCTGTGGTCACAGGTTGAGGCATGGATGACAAAGTATATGATCATCAATGTTGCCCTATGTTTGATAATATGGTCTTTATGTTGATCCATGATGATTGTACACACTAGCCATGCAGGTGATGCATATCCAGGTAAAGGGCTATGAGGGATATATGTTTGAGTAACACTGCTTGATGGTTACTCTTGATGATGAGATAACATGCATGATGTGTTTTGGGTATGAGTACCTGAGTTTGGCTAAAGTGCCTAGTTGAGGTGTTATCCTCTGATGATATCCCAAGTGATGAGAATGCCTGTTGAGGCAGTGGTTTCTTGTAATGGGGGATTGAGATCCCAGAATAGCATGATGATGGTAATAATAATGTAGTTTTATGTTATGCAGGTGTTGCAACTTGGTTGCCTCAACAATCCACTTAAAATGTACTAACTAATCATAGTGGAACATATCATGTAGTTTGCCCTGGCCATAGATCCATCATCGTCAGGAGCTGGTGATGGTGAAACGAGTTCTTCTGCGGGATAACCCGGAGCGCATATTGTTGAATATGCGAGGTTTGTCCTAGCCTAAAATAGAGAGGACACGAGTGCAGCTGTAGTTGCAGACTCGAAATATATATAGAGCATGGTGAACAGGCCCATGGCTCGGGATATGTGATACGGGAGCATGAATGCTTTCATGGCTCAGAGCACGGTGAACATGCCCGTGGCTCAGATATACTAGCGCTGAGACCTGTACCGAGGCGGGCTAGGCAGAGGGTAGCCTGCGGGAGTTGGCCCTGTGGATGAGGCCACTTAAGCATGAGACTGCGGTCCTGCTTGTGTTGTACTCGTGCACTGACCACGAGGTGGGAGGTTGTGGAGTCCGACTCTTCCATTGACCTTGTATGGCACCGACTTGGGTTTTGCAACTAAAGGTTGGATTTGAGCGGTACGTCTCACTTCCTCAGGGCATAATAATACGTAATTCAGCCGAATAGTATTTACTACTTAAGGCAAAACACGTAACATTGTTTGAGGCCTTATTTGAGTAGCTGATCTTGTTATACTTGCAGTTACTTATACGGTCCTTATGTTATATGGTAAGATCTTATAAATATAATCTTGTTAATCATGTTCCATAATGAAATACTTGGGTACATGCCTTACGTACATCTTGGTAAGCTAGGTGGTATGAATAGCTTTACTTTATAGACTGCTCTTGTTATACCTTCTATCAGTTATCCTGCTGCTTTTGTTTTAATCTTCCTTTGGTTTTATGGTTTCAGCGGGGAGTTATGTTTCTCGCTGGGACTGTGTGTCTCACCCTGTTGGTTTATAACCTTTTTAGGTGTTCGAGCTAGGCGTGGTGGTGGTCGCGGTGTTGCGACCGACCAGCAAGAAGAGCATTAGAAGGCAAGAGATGGACATGCTGCTGTTTTGGTTGTTTTGTAGTAGAGTCTAGAGTCATCCATGTACTCTCAGGTCCTTGGGAGCATTTTGGCATTGTTTCACGAGGTATAGCTAATGATGTTTTGTATATCCTGCTGCTAGCCGGATGTGGGCCTTTATGTACATATAAACAGGTGTTGAACTCATGTGATGGCTAGACAGCTGATCTCCTAAGCTGTGGACGCGTATCCAGCTTGTAAATATTTATATAACATGTTTCCTTGCAGGATGAGGACCCAAATGTAATAGTTTCTTGGTTTATCTGTTTTCTACAATTAGTTTTAATTAACTCATGTATTTGGTAATTAGTGGTTTAAGGTGTTTTCCGCACGTTTTCACGTAACACCTCGTTGTCTGTGTGATAGTGGGATGTGTTGTCACAAGTTTGGTATCAGAGCTCTAGGTTCGCTGAGTCTACATGGATTTAGGACTAGGTTGTGTCTGTTCTTGTGAGTTTTCCAGATTTTCTTACAATCATCTTCTGCCCTCAGCAGAAGAAGAGCCAAGATGTCTGGAAACCATGAAGAACATGCTGTCGAGAATAGCAATGATGCATAATTTGATGGAGCTATAGGAAAGGCACATGGAGATCGGGTGCCTGAGGTCCCCCAACCTGACCCAGCCATTCTTGAGAACCTTGCCTACCAACAGCTTATAGGGCAGATGATGGATATGATGAATCTCATGGTAGAAAGACTGTCAGTGCCTCCGCCAAGAGCACATGCTCCCCATGGTGAAAAATCGGGTATTGGGAAGACCTTTGAGCGGCTTCGCTGAGTCAGAGCTTCGGACTATGCTGGAACGGCTGATCTAGCGGATGCAGATCTGTGGCTGACAGGTCTTGAGAAGGCCTTCGGGATCCTCGACATCCCCGAAGCAGACAAAGTCAAGCACGCTGTCTACCTTCTGAAGGGTAGTACTGGTCACTGGTGGACCATTGAGGAGGAGAAGCGTCCTGGTGAGGTGATCGTTTGGGAGGTTTTTCGGTGCGAGTTCATCAGCAGATACTTTCCGAAGACGTATCTGGATGAGAAGATCAGTCAGTTTGAGAGCCTGTGCCAAGGAACGATGAACATCACCGAGTATGAGGCCAAGTTCATGGATCTGTTGAGGTTTTGTCCTCACATGGTAGCAACAGATGAGGAGCAGATCAGACGTTTTGAGAAGGGTCTGAGTGCTGAGCTGACAACACATGTTTCTGCGTTGGAGAACCGAGAGCGGTTTGCTACATTTGTGGAATCTGTCCGGAGGATTGAACGATCAGTAAGGGAGAAAAGAGAATCCATGTCTAAGAAGAGGCCTGCTCAGTTCCAGGGACAGAGGTTTGGTGGCTTCAAGAAGCCAAGGTTTTCAGCACCTTCCGTGATGAGAGGTTCTAGTGTACTGTCACAGTGGTCTCCGAGTAAGGGAAGAGGTTATGTTTCTTCACCGTAAAAGGCATATAGTACAACTTCAGTGGTAGTGACAGGACCATCTAGGCCACGGTTTTAATATAGGTCATGCCATCTTTGTGGTCAGATCGGGCATTTCAGGTTCAACTGCCCGAATGGAGATGTTGAAGTAACACAGCAGCCAAGGTAGAATCAACGAGGGTCAGAGAGATAGCAGCCCAGTAGTAGCAGAGGGTGAGGACGCGGTCCAGCATCGCAAGCGGGATCGTCTGCTCAAGGAAGCAGAGGACGTGGACAGCAAGCAATGGCTCGATTCTATGCTATGAGTCAGCTAGAGGCGATAGTCAATCCGCGAGTGGTGGCAGGTCAGATGGAGTTATTTCATTCTGATATGTCTTCTTCTTGCTTTATATCTGTTCTGGTTGACCTAGGTGCTACACACTCTTTTATCGTCTATAGTATGCTTGAAAACTGTCGTTTACCTGTTAGCTGTAAGAAAGATAGCTTGTTGTTAGAAACCCCTCTTGATGGTTCCTCGATGCTTGGAGAGGAGTGTCCATCTTAGTGTCTTATCTTTTTCAGGACACAACATATAAGTGGATCTTATACCACTTGATATGCATGGTTTCAATGCGATCCTTGGGATGGATACATTAGAGAAGTATAAGGTTGTTTTGGACTGTGGTTCCAAGCAGGCTGTGTTTGATGATGATGGAGAGAAGTGGATCTTCCAAGGAGATAGGAAGATTCTTCCGACGTGTCTAGTATCAGCTATGGTAGCAGAGAAGTTGTTATGACAAGGATGTAAGGCATTCTTAGCTCACGTTGTGGATACCGTTGTGGATACCAAGGCAAAGGGACCTAGCCTTGAGGAGGTGTCGGTTGTACGAGAGTTTTTGGATGTGTTTCCTGATGAGTTTCCTGGTGTTCCTCCACCCCGAGAGATTGATTTTGAGATCAATCTGGTTCCAGGGACACAGCCAGTTGCACAAACACCGTATAGGATGGCTCCAGTAGAGATGGCATAACTTAAGAAGCAGTTGCAAGAATTGTTGGAGAAAGGTTTCATCCGACCGAGTACGTCGCCTTAGGGTGCTCCAATGTTGTTCGTTAAGAAGAAGGACGGATCGATGTGGTTATGTATAGACTACCGATAGTTGAACAAGGTCACGATCAAGAACAAGTACCCATTGCTGAGGATAGATGATCTGTTCGATCAGTTGTGTGGTGCGACAGTGTTTTCAAATATCGATCTACGGTCCGGATATCATCAGTTGAGGATTAAGGTGGATGACATACCAAAGTCAGCTTTTAGGACGAGGTATGGTCACTACGAGTTTGTGGTTATGCCGTTTGGGCTAACCAATGTGCATGCTGCTTCATGGATTTGATGAACAGAGTGTTCCGTCCGTTTCTAGATCAGTTTGTTGTAGTCTTTATAGATGGCATCTTTATTTATAGTCGGGACAGACAAGAGCATGAGCAACATCTTCGACTAGCATTGACTCTTCTTTGCCAACATCAGTTGTATGCCAACTTCAGTAAGTGTGAGTTCTGGTTGGAAGAAGTAACTTTCTTGGGTCATGTGATATTTGTAGAAGGAGTCAAAGTGGACCCAAAGAAGGTGGAGTCCATTGCAGAATGGGAATAGCCGAAGACGCCAACAGAAGTTCATAGTTTCTTGGGTTTAGCAGGATACTACCGGAGGTTTATCAAGGACTTCAGTGTGATTGCATTGCCGATGACAAAGTTGACTAGAAAGGATGTACCTTTTGTCTGGGATGATCGTTGCCAGCAAGCTTTCCAAAGTTTGAAGGAGAAGCTGACTAGTGCTCCAGTGTTTGTGCTGTCAGAGCCTGGAAAGGGCTATGTTTTTTTTCTGTGATGCTTCCAAGAAAGGTTTAGGTTGTGTGCTGATGCAGGAAGATCATGTGGTCTCTTTTGCTTCGCGACAGCTTAAGAAACACGAGGAGAACTATGCGACTCATGACTTGGAGTTGGAAGCAGTGGTTCATGCATTAAAGATTTGGAGACACTATCTTTACGGGGAAGTGTGTCAGATCTTTACAGACCATAAGAATCTGAAGTATATCTTTTCATAGAATGAGATAAACGTGTGACAACCCTGATGGATGGAGCTAATCAATGATTACGACTACACCATCGAGTATCATCCAGGTAAGGCGAATGTGGTAGCTGATGTGCTTAGCCGAAAGTCTTCTTCACCCTCTACAAAGAAGGCACAGTTGAGTTCTTTGGTATGCCGTAGACGAGATATGTTTGTCTCCTTACGACAGATGAATGTACGAATGGAAGTTTCCTTGTTAGCTAGACTTTTAGCACATATGCAAGTCAAGCCTACGCTGAGACAACAGATCAAAGATGCACAACAAACAGATGATACAATGCAGATGATCAAGTCAGAGTTCGGCAGCGAAAGGCGTGATGGGTTCCATGAGTCTGAGGATGGACTAGTTTGCTATCATGATAGGATGGTGGTCCCCAATGTTGATGATCTAAGGAAGCTAGTGCTCGAGGAAGCACACACGTCGATGTATGCTATGCACCCAGGTGTCACCAAGATGTATCATAATCTGAAAGACTTGTATTGGTGGCCCGGCTTGAAGAAAGATGTAGCTGAGTTTGTGGCTAGGTGTGCAGTATGCCAGCAAGTTAAGGCTGAGCATCAGAAGCCAATAGGTATGTTGCAACCCCTGTCGATACCACAGTGGAAATGGGATCATATAACCATAGATTTCGTAGTTGGTCTACCCAGAACAACTAGGAATCATGATTCCATTTGGGTAATAGTGGACAGATTGACGAAGTCTGCCCATTTCATACCTGTAAAGACAACGCATACAGCCAAGAAGCTCACTCGAGTATATGTGGATGAGATAGTGCGTTTGCACGGTGTGCCAGCAATGATAGTTTCTGACAGAGGTCTTCAGTTCACGAGTCATTTCTGGGAACAGTTGCACAAAGCGTTGGGAACACAGTTGAGGTTCAGCACCGCTTTCCATCCACAGACAGATGGACAGTCTGAGAGGACTATTCAGACTTTGGAGGATCTCCTTCGGGCTTGCATTTTGCAGTTCCTAGGCAGTTGGGACGTACATCTCAGTTTGATAGAGTTTGCTTACAACAACAGTTATCAGTGGAGCATTGACATGGCTCCTTATGAGGCCTTATATGGTAGGAAGTGCAGATCTCTGTTGTGTGGTATGAGTCTGGTGAATATCAACTTTTGGGTCTTGAGTTAGTATAGCAGACAACAGAAAAGATCAAGGTGATACAACAACAGTTGAAAGTGGCACATGACAGGCAGATCTCTTACGCAGACAATCGTCGATGACCTATGGAGTTCCAGGTAGGAGACAAAGTGTATCTTAAAGTCTCGCCATGGAAGGGTGTGTTGAGGTTTGGCCGGAAGGGTAAGCTAGCACCCAGATATATGGGGCCATACCCAGTCATAGCACATATGGGCAAGGTAGCTTACGAGTTAGAGCTTCTGCCAGAGTTGCACAGGTTACACCCAGTGTTCCATGTCAGTATGCTGAAGAAAAGTCATCTGGATACAAGGACAGTTATACATCCAGTCGAGGTTGAGCTTGATGAAGATGTGACCTACGAGGAAGGTCCTGTGGCGATCCTTAATAGAAGAGTTAAGAAGCTGAAGAGGAAGGACCTGGTTCTTGTGAAGGTTCTTTGGCATCATTGTGGTGTTGAGGAAGCTATGTGGGAGCTTGAGGAAGAGATGAGGAGGAATTATCCCTCACTTTTCTCTTCGGATTTCGAGGATGAAATCCCTTTGTAGAAGGTTATAGCTTGTAAGGACCCTGACCTCCGTTTAGGGCTTATCCTATTTGCTTTGCTTAACCCTGATGTTTAGTTGCTTGCTAATCACCTTTAGTGGTGATTAGGGTTGTTGGTGCTATGTTGAGAGCTGGAGGTGCTACTTGCAATCTACCCAAGTTTAGGGTTTGTGGGCAAGTTTGTCACATTGTGAGGTGTTCCTCCCCCTCCTTGCTTCCTTTGGTGTTGAGAGGAAGGGTTCACTACTACAGAAATAGCATTCAGTGTCACTTTTCTGGGCGTCGGTTATTAAGGAAAACCGACGCCTAACATATAAGGCGTCGGTTGTTTAAGCAAACCGACGTCTATATTCGAAGACCAGCCAGACACGGGTACCGCTTTGTATTAAGCGTCGGTTGTTTATAACAAACCGACGCGTAAAGTCGCCCGCGAAATCCATATTTCGATCAAAAAAAATAGTGTCATTTTCAGCGTCGGTTATATACGTAGAAACCGACGCCTATGTGCGATGAAAATTTGCACGAAAAGTGTCACTTTCAGCGTCGGTTATCCTTGTATAACCGACGCGGAAAGTGGTTCCCGCCAAATAATTTCATGAAAATATCGTCCAATTGGACGTCGGTTTTTTCAAACAACCGATGCTAAAGATGTTTAGGCGTCGGTTGTTGTAAACAACCGACGCCATTTGAGAACTTATAGCCCACGATCGCCCGACTCTTCCCCTTTCTTCTGTTTCATTGCGATTTCCCTATTTCTCTGCTGCGGCGATTTCTCCGGCGATTTTGTGCTGCTGCTGCTAGTTTCTCCGGCGCTTCTCTCCGGCGCTCCATCTCCGGCGTCCCTTCTCCGGCGCCCTTCTTCTCCGGCGCGTTTCTTCTCCGCCGCCGCCGCCTACTGCTCTAACCGCCTGCGCCGCCGCCCTACTGCTCCAGCCACCTGCTGCCCGCCCTGCTGCTCCATCCGCTGCGCCGCCGCCACGCCTGAGAACCAGCGCCGCCGCCACGCCTGGTGCCCTCCTGCTTGCCCACCTGCCTGCCCTAGCTCCTTCCTTTCTTCCTGCTGACGCCCGGTGTCCTGTTTCTACAACACTGGTTAGTTTTACTGATTTCCTTGCTGCTTTCAGTGATTAATGATTGATACTACTGGTTAGTATTTCTTTAGTGATTAATTTAATTCAACAATTCATAGTTTGTTATTTACAATAACTGATCTGCTTGCCGATTTTAATGATTAGAGATACTGATTAATAGTAAGTATTGATGAATACTTAGTTAATTACTGATTTGTTGATTAGATATGTATAGAAGTTCCTTATAAATATATTACAGGGGAGCTCATTCCCTGTGCCCTGAACAATGTTTCGGATGCATTGGCTAAACACTCCCTCTCTTTGCTTCATGCGTTTCAATTCGATGTAATAAAGCCTCAATGGCTAGACATTGTTGTCAACATCAACATAAATGATTGGCCCGACCTTGAGTGCGGGATGAATAACAGTTAAGCTCAAGTAGGTACCAAAAAACAGTTGCAAGGGTTAGGAGAGTCGTGACCCTGCTATATAATGCATGTGTTACAAGGAAACACGGTCCCCTACCACTCGAGACCTCCCTTGATGGAACCGTAATTTGTTGCCTTGCCTCCTTTCTTTCCTCCTCTTCTCTTCCTCTCCCTTCCTCTCTCCTTTCTATTTCTACCCCGAAACCTTGCCTCCCTATTCCAGCCTCGCCAATGGCGGAAGAACAGGGGGCGGCTGGGGCCATGGCCCCCCTAAAGTCTTAAAATTTTCCACTCTAAGTAACGACATGTTATCATAAAAGGCACTAATTACATTGCCTTTATATGGGCACCCTGAAAATCAGCATATAGTTAGTTGACAGAATCTTTGACTGAAATATATTACAGCAATTTTGACTCCATCAAAATTGCACGTCGTTATATAGTAGCCTTTTATTTCCATGTGGGTCGGTAACCCACACATCCAATCCATCTACAACCAGTCGTCACTCACTAATTTGAGTCGTCAATATCGGCAAGGAAACACCCTATTTAGCGTTCTTCCTTCCCCTTTTTATATACACATACATGTAATTTTGTATAAAATTCATGATGTAGTGTGATCTTAAATCCTAGAGTGTACCCCTTTTGTTCTATGATGGTACCTATGACCCTAAATACATCCATAAGGGTCTATTGTATCCTAAAGAAGATTTATTTCTTCCTTCTGCCCTAATTAGAATGAACAATCACTAAATTATGTACTGTTTGTATGGAGTCCGGCTTCATTGTAGATATCTATTATTGTGTTTGTTGGCCTAGAAACCCGTCCAAGATTGACTCATTAGGAGTAAATCTTGGATAGTCCCCGGTTTGGGACTGTTCTTGAACACCTAATCTCACTTAGGATGTAAGTGTATAATGTGTATTGAGTTTTCGAGAAAATTTTGGTAGCATTTCCCCGTTTGTTCTCTAAGTACATATGTACTTAGAGAACAGCGGGGAAATGCTGCCGAAATTTTCTTGAAAACCCAATACACATTATACACTTACTAGTGAGATTAGGTGTTCAAGGATGGGATAGGTGGTACACATTTATTATATATAAGAATGACATCAAATGTGTTTGTAGGCCTAGAATGTGAACAATCATTGTTTTTTATATTACTTGTACATTGGTATAAATTAGAATGAACAATCACTAAATTATGTACTGTTTGTATGGAGTCCGGCTTCATTGTAGATATCTATTATTGTGTTTGTTGGCCTAGAAACCCGTCCAAGATTGACTCATTAGAAGTAAATCTTGGATAGTCCCCGTTTGTTCCTCAAGGGAAAAAAGACTTGATATGGAAGGATTTATGCGTGAGTTATTATTATTTGCAATTCTATTTTGTAGATTACAAATTCTATTATTTGCAATTCTATTTTGGATACTAGTTAATAACATTTCTATTTTACAGAATCTGTTTGCATTGGATGAGAAGTTGCATCGTAAAAATGTGATGCAACGCGCTGGAAAGATGCTTAGGAATTATAGGACAAATCTGAACAGAGAATACATAAAAGAGGGTGATAAGAAGAAGAAGTCAGCCCTTGAACAATGGAACTTCTTGGACAAAGAAGATTGGGACAATTTTGTTGCTTCAAGAAAATCTGAAGAATTCAAGGTATTAGGCGTCACTCCCAATTTAATTAATATACATTGTATTCACCTATTCAAGATTAGCATTTAGTGCTACTAACCAAATCATTAATGTGCATACTAACTAGGCCCTCAGTGACGCACAAAAAGCAAGGCGTGCACTGAATGTGCATGACCACACTATGGGTCCAAAAGGCTATGCAAGCGTTCGCCAAAGACTACAGGCGGAGTCTGCGGCTACTCAGGAGTCTGCTCCTACTCAGGAGTCTGCCACACCCATGCCTCACCATGATATCTGGATAGCTGGCAGGCAAAATAAGAAGGGTGAAATAAAGAAGCCTGTAACTGCTGAGGCGGCTGCAAAAATGGTAAAATACAACTCTTAGAGAAATCGTTTGAATATTGATTATTTGTGGTGTTAACTTACCAATTTCTGTTTATGGTGATTAGCGGGAGCTGCACGAGCAGAGGAAACAAGGCACGTTCATCCCTCAGGGCATAAGGGATGAATTGACAGTTGCTCTGGGTAACCCAGAGCATCCTGGACGTGTTAGAGGTGCCGGCGCTGGTGTTGGCATCAAAGCATTCTTTGGGCCATCCCAGCGCAAACCCAGAGCGGGACTTTCTCAAGAAGAGGTAACCTATTCTTTTTTTAGAATGTTACTGCAAAAGGAAATTCATTAATAAGAAGCTAATGTTTCTTTTATCCATGTATAGGAGAATAAGAGAGTTGAGGATTTAGTTTCTAAGAAGATCAACGATGTAGTTGCTGAGAAGGTCAAGGAAGAATTGCTGCGGTGGCAGGCATCTCAGGCTTCCAATACGCCTATGGCGACCCACTCTTCTCCTGATGCACAAACTGCGAGTAATCCTGGAGACCCATCGCCTAGCACGTCTGCTGTAAGTATTGTTTATGGCATTGTAGTTAGTCTTTTCAAGTTGTTATGTTTTCAAGATGATATGTATATATGTATAATATTCTTTACGTAAATTTGTAGGCATTGAAGCCATGCCGCTTAAGAATGCAAGACTATGTTGTTGCAGAGGCGCATTCTTACCCGTCCCTTCCTGGGGCAATGTTTCACGGGACTCCAATGCCACAGGGCTACGTTCGTGTGAGCCCGATACGTGTGTTACCCGATTGGAGAGAAGCTACATTGCCATATCCCCACCCGGATATTGATAGACTTGCTGATGCAGAAGGCGGGGTGATATTGTGGCCCAAAGCAGATTTCGTTTACACGACTGAAATTGTAAGATAAATTTACATTGATTTAGACTGTTAATGTGTATATATGATGTCAACTGATCTGAAATTATATGTACAGGTTAAAAAGAAGACACCAGGAGCACCTAGGCCTCCACTTCCACTTCCCGCATTACCCGATTGGGTTCCAACTGACCTAACATACCCGTTAGGTCCTGCTTGTAGGGGAATGGCATGTTGGCTACGGGCACATAATGTACATTGCCCTATAATTATTTCTTTAGATGCAGATTATGCAGGTCAATCATACGATAGCTCTTTATTTATACAAGATATTATTGAGCTGTTTATGTATGATTGGCTGAATACATCAATGATAGAGACATGGATAAGGTGAGATCTTGTTTATACATCCATATACCTTGTGTAAGATCCGGTGATCTGGTTTCTTATATATTAATGCATACGCCTATATGTTTTGCAGCTACCTAGTCGAAGATCATTGCAAACAATTTGCATTTGATCATGTGAGATTTTTGATTCCATCATTGATTAGTTTGGTAGCTAAAGACCCTGATAATGTTCAACAATACTGTATAGATGCTTTTACAATTTTTGGTCAGCAAAAGAAGACGATAATAATAGCTCCATTCAATGTCAAGTAAGTTTACTTTATTTATAATTTGGACTTAAGAAAATTCCATTTTTATTTTGCATTTTGAGTTATTAATTGTTAACTTCTTACTTCTAGCGGTAGACATTGGGAGTTACTAGTTATTGTCCCCGGGACATTCACTGTTTATTATCTAGATCCTGCGGGGAGTACATTGAACACTAAAATTGGACACGTAATGAGAATGCCATTATTCTGGTGAGAAATATTTCATTTTTATATTCGTTAACATCTTTTATTACATTACTATTTACTTATGCAATTTATTATGTTATATTAACATGTAGGGGTTTAGATGCATTCAAAAAGGCTGGGGGAACGGTCCCAAGGAAAAAGAACCAGCCAATAAATTGGCAGAACGTACAAGTAAGTTCCCGATTCGAATATATATATTATTGATGTGAATTGTGCTTAGTTGTATTATTTTGTATGTTTCAATTTATAGTGTGCTACACAAGACAATGGCTGGGCATGCGCATACTATGTGATGCGATTTATGCAGATGATTATCAAATATGCCGCATTGGACATCGATACCATACATGAGGTATTATATATAGTCTCATTAGTTAGTATGAAATATATCAATCTTATCTTATTTTTATATTATTACTTATATATATACATCATTCTCTTTGCAGGTGTTTAAAACTGACAACACTACAGGTAAACGCTTAAAAAATATACATGCTCCATATACGATGGAAGCATTAAATGAAGTAAGAGAAGAATGGGAAAAAGCCATACAAGCAGTGGCAACTGTAAGATATAATTGGGATGTTGATAGCGATAATGAATGATACTTTGTAAATAAATATTTCTGAATGTTAATACATGTATTTGAATGTTTCTATATGTGTGAATGTGAGAATTGAATTGATGTCTGAATGTATGTACTTGTGTAGAATTTTGCTTGTGACTTTTGTAGGTTTGCGGCCTGTTTGTAGGCTGATATCAATGGATGTCGTAAACCTGCAGTTCAGAAAACTGAACTGTAGGTTCTCATCCTGCTGACCAGCCACAGCAGGCCTGCAAACTGATATGAAAAAAAAATATATAAATAGGTGTCGGTTATTTATAGAAAACCGTCAGCAAAGACATACAGCGTCGGTTATTTATAGATAACCGACGCCTGATGTGGCCAAAGCAGTCCTGGAAATGGCGTCGGATATTCGTATCGAACCGACGCCTATTTAAACAACCAGGCGTCGGTCGTTTGGTATATCACCGACGCCAAAAGGGTTCGCGCCACAGAAAACAGCGTCATCTAGGACACTTTATGCGTCGGTTATCAACTAAAAGACCGACGCTACATGTAATATAGGCGTCGGTCTTTTAGTAAATCACCGACGCAGAAAGTGCCCTAGATGACGCCGTTTTCTGTGGCGCGAACCATTTTGGCGTCAGTTTTCTACTAAAAGACCGACGCCTATAGGTTAAATAGGCGTCGGTTAAAAAACCGACGCCGAAGTGTTCGACCTTTAGCGGCGCCCACATAGGCGTCGGTCGTAAACCGACGCCAAATGGGGTTAAAAGACCGACGCCAAATGGGGTTTCTGTAGTAGTGGTTGGGCTTGTTGCTTGTGTTGCCTTGGGCTTGGATGAGCTTGTTGGGCCTTGTGGTGCATTGCCTTTGCCTCTTTGGACCTTGTGTCGGGTAGAAGTGTGCTTGTTTTGGCCTTGTTGTGTCGCCCAGGGTGTATGTCGGCCATGATATGGAGGTGTGTCGCCCATGGACCCTTTGACCCTCTTTGACCTTGTTTGTGTCACCACTAGTGGACACTTGGTGCTTGATGCTTGGATGTGGCAATGGACTTGGACATGTGTTTAGGACATGTTAGAGTGGTGGCTTTGCTCATAGACAAGAGTCCCTAGGTGGGCGACACCTTTCCTTGTCTTTCCTTGGTTTCTCCTCCATCCTTTCCTATATATGTGTTCCCTTTCTCTTGCTAAGGATCCCTTTAGTTCCTTAGTCTCCCTCTCTCTTGGTGCATGACACCCCTCTTCCTTTGCAAGCTTGGTGGTCGATCCTTGCCTTGGAGTCTCCTTCTTCCTCTAGTGGTGGCCAAACCCTAGAGTGCCTTGCTCTTCTTCCTTGGTGGTGCTAGGAGCTTGGAGCTTTCTTAAGGCGGGTTACATAACTCCTGACCCTAACTACATTGCCATCTGCTATGTTCTTGTTTGTATGTTTCTTGTGATCATATCGGCCTTGTATTTTGTTAGTTGAGTTTCTTGTTTAAGTTGTCTTTGTTGGCCGAACCTATGTTCTAGGGTTTCTTGGTAAGCAACACCCCTTTTCTCTCCTAGGTCTAGAGGAGTGAGCTTGAGTTCTAGTAATATGGGCAATACTCCTCTCTCGTTTAAGTTGAGAGGTGAGCTTGTGTTCTAGTGGCTTGAGCAACACCCTCCTCTCACCATGGACTTGAAAGGTGAGCTATGTGGTGGATGTGGACCTTGGTTGTGGTTGTTCCTTGAGTTGCCCATTTGGTGATAAGGAGTGTGCAAGACCCCTCTCTCTTAGTTGTTGAGAGGTGAGCATCTTCTTGATCCACTAGGGTTGTGGTGCCCTTGTGCTTGAGGTTGATGATGACCTTGTGGAGTGGCATCTTGGCCGATATAGTCTTGAGGTTGATGCTGCCTGATATCCTACTTTGGTCTAGAGCTTGGGTCGACATGTTGTGGTGTTGTGACGGGCGTTACACCCCTGGTCCTTGCCTTGTTGTGTCGGGCGTCACACTTAGCTGAGTATCCTGCCCGACACACATAACCTAGGAGTGTCTTGGTGTCGTTATATCTTGGACGTTATAGAGTTAGTGGCTACCTCGGTGTTGGGCATCATGACTTAGTAGTGATGCCCGACAGAGTGTCACATAGTATCCATAGCCATTGCACATGGATGCCCGACGGAGCATTGTACGACACTAAAGTGCACAACACATGTGGTTGCACGATATGCATGGGTGCACGGTATGCTTTAGTTCCCTGATGCATGACGCGCCGTTGCACGACATGGTGTTGCACGTTACACCAGTTGCACGACACGCCTTTGGGCCGAGCTACACGCTATGCTGGTGGCCGTTATGCTTTGGTTGCCCGACACATGAGGTGCACGATACAGCGTTGCACGATACACCCTAGGTGTTTCCCGTTATCCTTGTAGGGTGCTTGACCGTTGTGAGGCTAGAGTGTTGGGCGATAGGGGAGAGTACCCTGCCAAATACTACCTTTGGTGAGGGTAGTAGGTGTTTCTAATAAGGGTCTTGTTCCTTATATGGAAAACCGATATGCTAGATCTTGTTTCATGTTGTCACGTTTGGCTTGTGATGGTGACCCCTGATATGCTTGAGGTAGTAGACTATATCTATGTAACTTAACATGACTTTATATATGTTTATGATCATCTGGAATGATATGTATAGTGCTGAGATAATGGTAAGCATATAAGATGCTTTACATGATGATATGGCATGTGTCTGTGGTCACAGGTTGAGGCATGGATGACAAAGTATATAATCATCAATGTTGCCCTATGTTTGATAATATGGTCTTTCTGTTGATCCATGATGATTGTGCACACTAACCATGCAGGTGATGCATAGCCAGGTAAAGGGCTATGAGGGATATATGTTTGAGTAACACTGATTGATGGTTACTCTTGATGATGAGATAACATGAATGATGTGTTTTGGGTCTGAGTACCTGAGTTTGGCTAAAGTGCTTAGTTGAGGTGTTATCCTCTGATGATGATATGGGATTGATATCCCAAGTGATGAGAATGCCTGTTGAGGCAGTGGTTTCTTGTGATGGGGGATTGAGATCCCGGAATAGCATGATGATGGTAATAATAATGTAGTTTTATGTTATGCATGTGTTACAACTTGGTTGCCTCAATAATCCACTTAAAATGTACTAACTAATCACAGTGGAACATATCATGTAGTTTGCCCTGGCCATAGATCCATCATCGTCAGGAGCTGGTGATGGTGAAACGGGTTCTCCTGCAGGATAACCCAGAGCGCATATTGTTGAATATGCGAGGTTTCTCCTAGCCTAAAATAGAGAGAGGACACGAGTGCAGCTGCAGTTGCAGACTTGAAATATATATAGAGCATGGTGAATAGGCCCATGGCTCAGGATATGTGATACGGGAGCATGAATGCTTTCATGGCTCAGAGCACGATGAACAGGCCCGTGGCTCAGATATACTAGCGTCAAGACCTGTACCGAGGTGGGCTAGGCAGAGGGTAGCCTGCGGGAGCTGACCCTATGGATGAGGCCACTTAAGCATGAGACTGCAGTCCTGCTTGTGTTGTACTCATGCACTGACCACAAGGTGGGAGGTCGTGGAGTCCGGATCTTCCATTGACCTTGTATGGCACCGGCTTGGGTTTCGCAATCGAAGGTTGGATTTGAGAGGTACGGCTCACTTCCTCAGGGCATAATAATACATAATTTAGCCAAATAGTATTTACTGCTTAAGGCAAAACACGTAACATTGTTTGAGGCCTTGCTTGAGTAGCTGATCTTATTATACTTACAATTACTTATACGTTCTTTATGTTACATGGTATGATCTTATAAATATTATCTTGTTAATCATGTTCCATAATGAAATACTTGGGTACATGACTTACGTACATCTTGGTAAGCTAGGTGGTATGAATAGCTTTACTTTATAGACTGCTCGTGTTATACCTTCTATCAGTTATCCTACTGCTTTTGTTTTAATCTTCCTTTGGTTTTATGGTTTCGGCGGGGAGTTCTGTTTCTCACTGGGATTGTGTGTCTCACCCCGCTGGTTTATAACCTTTTTAGGTGTTCGAGCTAGGCATGGTGGTGGTCGCGGTGTTGCGGCCAAGCAGCAAGAAGAGCAGTAGAAGGCAAGAGATGGACATGTTGTTGTTTTGGTTGTTTTGTAGTAGAGTCTAGAGTCATCCATGTACTCTCAGGTCCTTGGGAGTGTTTTGACGTTGTTTCACGATGTATAGCTGATGATGTTTTGTATATCCTGTTGTTGGCCGGATGTGGGTCGTTATGTACATATAAATAGGTGTTGAACTCATGTGATGGCTAGACAGTTGATCTCCTAAGTTGTGGACGCGTATCCAACTTGTAAATGTTTATATAACATGTTTCCTTGTAGGATGAGGACCCAAATGTAATAGTTTCTTGGTTTATCTATTTTCTGCAATCAGTTTTAATTAACTCGTGTATTTGGTAATTAGTGGTTTAAGGTGTTTTCCGCACGTTTTTGCGTAACACCTCGATGTCTGTGTGATAGTGGGATGTGTTGTCACAATATATATATATATATATATATATATATATATATATATATATATATATATATATATATATATATATATATATATATATATATATATGTGTGTGTGTGTGTGTGTGTGTGTGTGTGTGTGTGAGTGAGTGAGTGATGTGATATTTATGTAATTTACACACGTCACCCTAAAGTCAGTTTTGATGGTGGATGTTAGAATGGTTATGGCGAAGAACCCTAGATTTGTGTGCTCATGGTTGTGGTTATTTATTCTTATTATTACTCGGTCTGCTTACCGAGCCTCTCTCTTGCTTCAAAATGTAAATTAATGCTCTTATTCCTATTTACCCTTGAATGTAACTCAATGTTTCCCTTTACAATGTAATAAGAAATATGATAGTTTTAAATTATATTTTGACGTGAGAAGATGTTCTGCATAAAGGCGAACCAACCGGGTCGTGAGACAAACAGATCGATTGGAGGACCGAGAAGGGCAGATGATAGGAGGACAAACAGATCGACTGGTGGCCCAACGGATCCGGTGGAGATGTACAAACATCAGTTGAACCTAAAAATCAGATGACCATTTTAAGATTCCAACTAAGCGACCAAGAGGTGAGTCAACCGGTTCAAGAGTTGAACCAATCAACCCCGATTGGACCTAGCACAGATCTTCATCAACAACAAGTTGCATGTGATGTGGACCTTGGGTGTAGTAATTGGTTGTGTCTCCAAGGAATTACAATAGTATGGTCATAACCATGGTGAGTGTGCTTCAATTATTGCATGTTCTCATTTGTGGTTACAACATGTATGTGATACATACTATAAGTACAGTGATTGTATATGTATATGTTCTTATATATAAAATCCCTCAAGTACAATGTTAAGTCTAAGATGTTTTCCATTAGCAACACACATGAAAAGCTTGATCGACCAAGCGTAGGTTACACCATATCTTGGTGCACCGCCTATCTCATGGAAGTGTGATGGTAGGTATGTAGATCTATCAAAGCAGGGTATGTACTCTATTGTGTTGGCTTTTGGGTCAGGCTTAACTGGTGATTCTTAATGGGATTAAGCACTAGAAGCATAAAGATGGTCAATGACAAAGATTTGTGCACACCATGTATCCAAGAGTTACATGAGATGCAATTGACAAATGTTGTCTACCTAAATAGTCAAGTTGTGGGTGATCAACCAAAGTTGAATCATGATTTGATGAAATATGGATCTTGGCTCACTAGAAGATTATACGTTGCAATCTTCCAAATTGATACATGATGGTTATCAATTTGAAAAAAATAGTGGGATATATAATCAATTAAAGGCCTACTTAATATCATTAACTTTTCAAATCAAACAAATCAAAATGGTTTTGAAAAGTTGCAAAATTTCTTTTCTAGACGAAGACAAACATGTTATTATTGCGATCAATTCTTAAGAAGGACAAAAACCAAACAGGATTGACTTTCACATCTGGTTAAGGACTTTGATAAGTGTTCTCAATCATGCGTAAAAGCTCTATCCTTGAAAGACTAGAGCCAAAACAATCCGCTCCAAATGCACCTAAGACTGAAATGGGTGCTTACTAGAATCATGCCAATGATGCCATAGACATTAAGTACCTTAGGCTATGTTGTATGAACTATGAGTTGCATGAGTAGCATGAAAACATGGACATTTTCGAGATGGTAACACATCTTAAGAATCATGTAAAGAAAACAAGGTATAATGTCTCCAAACCGATGTTTGAGTGCAAACTAACAAAGGGAAATCTATTAGAGTTACTAGGATTTCTTTTAGGTCAAGAGTTGACAACATATATGATTCTACAATTGTTTTCTGAGTTATATAGTCAGTTTATCAAAGTCTTGGCATGTTGATTAATGCCAAAGCAAGGAAGAACAAGGACACATTTGTGATGGTAATCAATGGAAGTGGGTCCTAAGGCAAAAGCAAGGCCAAGAAGAGTTCTAAGGCTAAGCTCAAGTCCAAGTCTTCTACACTCAATATATGGAGAAGAGTAAGTGTAAGAAGAATCTATCTTTTTCACTTAATAATTAAGCAAAGAAAGTGCCACCAATTGTCACCTATCTAGACATTGGAAAGAACCATCCTCTTTATAGAGGATCTTAGGAAGAAGATGGAGATAGAGATCTCTACTTCAAATCCTAAGAAGAAGTAAGCTAGAACTATATGGAGAAAGGGTTTTTGCCTTTATAGTTGGAAGATGTCATTCATGGGCACATAATAGAATTATTGATTTGCTATTATGTAACTATAGTTGATGAAAACATCATGTATCTTGTATGAACAAGAATTGATGTTTCATGGCAATGTCCTATGTCTCACAATCTATACTTGATAGTTGCAGAGACAAATGTGTATGATACATATGTTGAATGACTTGATGACTCAAACAATGAATGCCTATAGCATTGTCATCTATAACACATAAATGAAAAATGCATCTCTATAATCCATATGATGGTTATCTAAATGCTTTTGGTTATTAAACCAATAGAGACATGCATATCTTATTTGTTATGCAATTTGACAAAAGCATCTTAACTAGATGTAGTGGGAGAGTAACTATTCTATTAGGGCTCATACATAGTGATGTATACAGAACTTTTAGAATTAAATGCTAAGGGTAGTTATTGGTACTTCATTATATTTACTGATGTTATCAGTAGATAGTATGAATCTATTCAAGTGTTCAACAAGATTTTGAATGAAGAACGTAACTAGTTTGGTAAAAAGTATTAGATACTTTGTTGTGATCAATTTTAAAATATTTTAAACCAAGGGTTTGAGGACCTTATGGAGAGACGGTGATAGTGTATCACAATGAACTCCACCTGAAACATAATGATGTGTCAGAAAGAAGGAATCACACCTTGTTAAATCATGGTGTGATTATTAATAAAATCTAGTTGATCTTACAATTTCTTTATGCACATGCTTTACACTAAAATAATGTACCGTTTAAAATGGTTCAAAAGACACCATCTGAGATATGGCTTGGGAGGAGTCCCAATATGTCTTTTATAGTGATTATGATCTAAAGCTTATGAAAGAAAATAGTTTCTTGAGAACCTTTGTCCACAAATCACATAAATGTTGTTTTGTTAAAATACTACTCTTATCCCAATCCGACAAGAAAGTGTTTGTTGTTCAGGCTAGTTGTAATCCTAAAGGGGAACTTATTTCCAAAGGAATCAGTGGGAATAAAAGTAGAACTCGAAATGTTAGAGACAAACAAGAAAATATTGAACCTAAAGAGGTACATTAGGAACAAGAAGAATCACAAGTTGTTGTGGAATCTCAAGTTCATTATGAAACACAAAACCATGTAGTTCTAGTCAAACACGCCTTGAGTTTGAAAGATTATGATATCTTATAAACTCATAAAGGCGTTAAGTTGATCATAAATGATGAGTCGACAACCTACCTAGAAAGTTATTCAGGGATTAGAGTATGAGAAATGGATTGAGGATATGAGATAAATGATGGACTCCGTGTACACCACCAAGGTATGACCATGATGGATCTACTTGAAGGGGTCAAACCCATAGGGTGAATTCGGGTCTTTGTAAGAAGACCAATGTAACATCCCTGACCTGGGTTATGCCTTAATCCTAGATGTTTTGCTTAATAAAGATAATTATATGCTTGCTTTTATTTCTTGAAAAGTAATTAAGGCTTAATAGGAACATATGTTTCAATTTTAGTCCTTTTCAAAAAATGTTGAAACATCATTTTGCTTGTTTTGGACTAAAGTGAAAATTACCCAAGTTGAGGGGTTAAATTGCAAATGTTACATGATAAGATATTCCTCATGTGTTGAAGCATCATGAGAATGAAGATGATGTAGAGGTATGGCTTGTGGTAGCCTGAGTACCAAGAAAGAGCTGATAAAGCCATGTTTGTGCATTAAAACCTAGTTTTGGTGTAATGTGCAAATTACCCAAAACCCAGGGTTTAATATGCAAAGTACCACATCAAAATAGTCCCTAATGTTTCTTGGCATCATTTATAGCAAAGAAAATGAGAGGGGCGTCTCATTTGTATCTCTTTGGAGGAGAGAGAATCTTGATATTAAAATAATCAAGATTTAAGCTTAATTGGAACTTTACTTCAATTAATGCAAAAATAAATATATTAATTGAAGAGACCTTTAACCAAAAGGTGAGGGATGATTTTGCAAAAGTATGGACGCCCATGTTCCTTGCAAAGGTACGAAAATATCTAAAGGAAGTGGATAACTCACTCACATTATTAAAAGAAAAAGAATTATCCACTAACTTTAGGATATTATTATTAAATGGATTAAGGTGCTTAGTTTGTTTTTCTCTAAATCGTGGATAATTGAGAGGAATAAGAGTCAAGGAAGATAGCCTCATATCTAAGGAAGATAGGGGGCAAGTGGCAAGGAAATGGAGGAGATAATCCCTACTTTCTCTCTCTTAAATGATTTTTTCATAAAATTCATATATATGCTCCTTTATCCATGAGTTGAAAGGGTAATTTCGAAACCCCTTTCACTTCTTGCTTGCAAAAACGACCAAGGGAGCTTGGAGCAACAGGAGGACGACCCCCAACCTGTTGGTAAGCTTCTTGACCTTCTTTCACCACGATTTCATGGTGGAAATCGAAAATAAATGATGGATTTCTTCTTTTCTCCATGCAATCTTCTATCCTAGCCGTTTCTTTTCACTCAAAAGCTTGAGGACGAGCTTGGGATAGTTGAGAAAGCTTCTTCCACCATTAAAGACGTGGATCTTGGAGCTTTGAAGCTCAATTGGAGGTGGGTTATATAACTTAAACCCTTAAATCTTATTATTGCATTCAACTCTCCATTAATTGTTGATCATTTTGTTCTACTTGAAATTCCCTTTATCCATTGATGTAATTACCATGAAAATGGAAGTAGCTTTTGAATGAACGAAGGTAGATGATGATGACATCATCTTAGGCACACATTCCAATAAGTTTCTATTGCAAACGATTTCAAGATTTTGGTCCAATCGGTTTCACCAAACCGTTTGGAAGTTTGGATCCCAAACCGTTTGGATGGGTTGACCGTTTGAGGTCAGAACCCTAGTATATTTTGGATGATGATCTAATGGATCCAATTGATTAATTAAATATATGGAAAATCCTCCAATTAGAAACCCTAATCGGGTTGAGTGCTCAAATTCTAAATTGATTGAATTAATCTTTGAGTTGACTAACCCAAATGGTCTTAAGACCGTTTGGAGGTCACCCAATCAGTCTCAAGACCGTTTGGAAGTCTATGATGAAGTATGATTGGATGGTTGAAGATCCAGTGATATCAAATTGAAATACAATCAATAGCAAATTGATGATCGATTCAATGATGCAAACCCTAATTGATTTTCACAAATTTCAATAAAGGTTTGACTCAAACGGTCTCAAGACCGTTTGGAGGTCATCCAAATGACCTCAAGACCATTTGAGGTCAGGTCATGTCATGTCATGGTTTGATGATAATCTAATGATTTCAATTGGACTAGTTCCACAATGTCAACCATTGATGGTTCCTCGATTTCAAAACCCTAATTGATGGTTTCTTGATTATAAAACCTAGTTCAATTGGGTTCAAAACCCTAATTGAAGATCTAATTGAAGGGTGATTCAATGGTCCAATTAAAGAATAAATCAGTGGTCCAATTGATAGATGGTTTAATGATTGAAACCCTGAATTGATAAAGTGACGGAAGACCTTTTTGATCCATTCGATTTTGAGAGAGTTTGGACCAAATGGTCTCAAGACCATTTGAGACCAAACAGTCTCAAACCATTTGGAAACCCAAGTGGTTTCAAGTATAAATTATCCATACGGTTTCATTATTGTTTTGCTTAAACGGTTTCAAACCGTTTGGAGCATCAATGGTCAAGAATGTTTGGATGTTTCAATGTGATTAAGTCAATTAGAAGCCTAAGGTGATGAAATATAAAATGACCCTATGGTTGATTACTGATTTATCTCAAAGATAATCATTAGGGTTGTACCTTTAAAGGTACTAAGTGATTGGTAACCCTAGATGAGTTAATCCCTGAAGCTTAAGTAAGCAATATTTCAATACACTATGTCAACCCTAATTGAATGTATTTAATTAAAGGGTTGGTTGACCAAATTTATCCAAGTTTGACATAGTCAACATCCTAAAGAGGATGATAAAGAGAGGAATCATACATGTAGAATAATCATGTAATGGATAAGCCTCAAACACCTTCAATATGAATACACTAAGATTTCAGGGTATGATCTATGATGAAGTGATCATGAAACCCTAATTAAGAAGATTGATGAACATTAACCCTAATCTAGGGCAATGCCAGGTGTAACCCTAATCTAGGGTAAGGATGTAATCCTAATAAAGAGTGATGGTATGAGAAACCCTAATTGAGGGTAATTCCATGAGAAACCCTAATTGAGGGTGATTCCATGAGAAACCCTAATTGAGGGTGATTCCATGTGAAACCCTAATTGAGGGTGATGCCAGGGTGATGCCATGTGAAACCCTAATTGAGGGTAATGCCATGTGAAACCCTATGCAATGGTATTATGAGGAGCCCTAATACATGGTGAAGGTATGTGAAACTCTAATTTTTGAGTTATAATACATGAAGCCCTAATTTTGGGCAATATGATGACAAACTAGAACCCTAATAATAAAATAGTGGGTAAAGCTTTATAAAGGTGAAATATCTCAAATGGTTGATCATTGGCAACCTTATAGAAAGCAATGCCTTAACCTAAAATGAGTCCATATCATTAAAGATAGTTGGACCATTCTTGTGGGTGACCTATGTACTTCATGGTAAGAGTGATAGGTTAGTGAATGAAAGTATTAAGATGGGAAATACCTTAATCCAAGATAAGTTGATAACTCAAGAAAGTTGGAAGTGATGAGGAAAGTGATACATCAAGATATGATAGGTATCACTTTTAGCATACCAGGGTTGATATACTTTGATGCACCTCAAATCCAATATACTTGGATAAGAAACACATGAAGTGTGTTATGTAAATTGTTATAATGAAATGTAATGAGTTTGATATACTTTGATAAGTATAGGCTAATATACCTTGAGAATGGGGTTAAGCCAAACTAATGAGTATGATGTAGTCATACTATGATAAGGATGAGAAAAGAACTCATACCTTGAATTGATAGTCATTTAATGATAAATGTTAAGAGTAATAAACATGATTGAATACTCGAGATGTTATGGATGCTCCTAGAGGTGTGGAGAAATATATTAAGATTGATTTGATAAATATGAAATCCTAATTAATGTGATCTGGGAAACCCTAACCCTAAATTGGGTAATGGGACATGAGAAATCCTAATGTAATGTGAATAGTAATCCCTAACCCTATTGAGGGAATAGTGGTGCTACTATTGTTTTACACGAGGTAATATGTTATTGTTGCCTAGTGAGAGATGACGAGATGTGTAATGGCCTTGTGAGCGATATGATTAGTTGTTGCCTAGTGATAGGTGACAAGATGTTTAATGGCCTTGTGAGCCATATGGTTAGATGTTGCCTAGTGAGAGGTGACAAGATGCTTCATGGGCCTTATGAGCCATGAGAACAATGGTGGCATAGTGAGAGGCACCAAGATGATTATAAAAGTTTACTGTAAGAAATGATAATAATAAACCTAATAAAAGGAATAATTGTATTTAATAAAGAATGTGAACAACTACGAAGGCTAACCTCAGGGTTCAAAGCCTAGAGAAGGATGTGATGATTAATGATGAGTTAAAGGGATCTACATCCCATAATATGTGTAATTAGGATTGGTTAAAGTCCAATACCTGGCAAAGGTGTAATACCTGTAATCAGGATTGGTTAAAGTCCAATGCCTGGCTGTGAAATCATGATTGGTTAGAGTCCAATGCCTTACTATGTAATCAGGATTGGTTAAAGTCCAATACCTGGCAGAGGCATGAAGCCTGTAATCAGGATTGGTTAAAGTCCAATGCTTGGCTATGAAATTAGGATTGGTTAGAGTCTAATGCCTGGCGGTGTAATCAGGTTTGGAAGAGTCCAATACCCGGTAGAGGCATGAAGCCTGTAATCAGGATTGGTTAAAGTCCAATGCCTGGTGGTGTAATCAAGTTTGGAAAAGTCCAATACCTGGCAGATGCATGAAGCCTGTAATCAGGGTTGGTTAAAGTCCAATGCCTGGATGTGAAATCAGGATTGGTTAAAGTCCAATGCCTGGCTGTGAAATCAGGATTGGTTAAAGTCCAATGCCTGGCTGTGTAATCAGGATTGGTTAAAGTCCAATGCCTGACTGTGAAATCAGGATTGGTAGTGTCCAATGCCTGGCGGTGTAATCAGGTTTGGAAGAGTCCAATACCTGGCAGAGGCTTAATGCTTGCAATGATGACACATGATTGGTAATAATCCAATGCCTGCAATGATGACACAAGATTGGTAATAACCCAATGCCTGTATCAATGATATATGAGTACATGGTAGATATAATCCTTTATCTGTTTAGCAGATTGGCTAAGGCCAACATATTGAAACAAGAATGTCTCATGGGTGACATATCAAGATAATGAGTGTCATAAGAGAAGTTTGACATAATGGTATAATATGATGGATAAATGATATACACATTCTTCCTATTCCTTATTAAGAGAATAGATGATCTACTGTTCTAGCATAAATAGTTGCAATGCTTTAAAAGTTGAGAATGCTTTAAACTGCTTATCCTCTGCCCAATTTTATATCATTAAACTGCATTAATAATGTATTTGGCAGAGAGTTATATCTCTCGTTGGGGCAATTACAATTGTCTCACCCCCGTGGGATCCAACATTTTTAGGTGGACAAGCACGAAGGAGATTGAGAATATCTTGCAGAGGAAGATCATCATCAACAACAGTGACAACTCAGGTTGAATGTACTATCTGTCATGTTTTGTAGATAGAAGTCCTATGTGTCGTCTCTGTACTCTCAGGTCCTCGGAGTTAATAGTTAGTACTTTTAATGAATCATTTTGAGATTTTTGGCTTGATGCCTCAAGGTTCTTATGCTGTCTGTGTTTAGCTTTTAACAAGGCATTTGATGTTGTAAACCTCGAGAAGAGATGGTACAAGATATGTACTTATGAACCAGGATGTAAATGTAATACATTGGTTCTTATTGAAAGAGTTTTCCAATGGTTGGATCTCTTTGAAAAAGGTTTTAATTTTTAGTGATTTTCAGTAATCCGCTACTAATGATCGCTTCCGCTTAGTTAATGATGTATGTTTGAAATGCTTCGCCACAACCAACATGGAAGGGTAGATTGATTGCAAAGAGTTTCAAATAATTTCAATCTATTGAACATGATGAAATCTTTCACCAGCTACCATGGTTAAATTCATCGAGATCATGCTTGTTGTTGCAACTTGTTATGACTAGTGATATTTGGCATATGGATGTTAAAACCACATTCCTTAACTAGAACAATTATGAAGGTGTGTATGCGACACAACCTAAAGTTTTTATAAATTCAGTATTTCAAATAAAGTTTATAAGCTACAAAGGTCAATTTATAGATTAAAGCAAGCATCTCAAAGTTGGAGTCTTCTACTTGACAAGACAATCAAAGAGTTTGGATAGATTCAAAATGAATATGGAATCTGTGACTACAAAAGATTTAGTGATAGCATATTTATATTCCACATAATGATGGGGAATAACATCCTTATCCTACAAATGTTAAAATCTGGCAAGGAAAGTACCTTCTGTATGAAGGGTTTATGAAAGACATCCTATGTGATAGGGATGGAGATACATAGAGATAGTTCTGGAAAACTTCTTGACCTAAGAAAGACCACATACATTGGGGTTCACCATGCAAGACTCAATGAGAAAAAACTTGTCCATGTTCCATGGAGTTAGTCTCTCAGGATCCTAGTGTCTCAGTTTTTGTGAAGAATAGGATTACATGGATAGATGTCATACACACTCACAATTAGATATCTCTTGAATGCAATGTTATGCACTTATCCTGTTATCTCGTATGTATTGGACATGATAAGAGGATATCCAGGTATCTCGCATGTATTGGACAATGAGAGGATATATATATATATATACCTATCTAGCAATCTTGTATGTATTGCACATGAGGAGATGGTATATGTTAGATGATGATGAGAGTCACCGGATTTCCATAAAAACGCCCTTAAATTCTTGAGAAGCACTACATAAACCGGTTCCTTGGTTATGGTAATAAGGAAGAGTTGGGTGTAAAACATTACACTGATGCTAGCTTCTGAAATGACAAATACAATTAATGATCACAATCTAAATTTATGTTTGACTCTAAAACAAGAATTGTAAGCTAGAAAGGGTTCTGAGCTAATGACAATTGTTTGAATCTACAATAGAAGTTGAGTATCTCTGTGTTATAAGAACGTCATAGGATACTATATGGATCAAGAAGTTCAGATAGGTGAACTTGTGTGAGGTTCCAACCATTGATGACATAGTAGACATATTGTGACAACAATGAAGCTACTGGATAGGCTACGAATCTCAAATAGCATACTATGACACTTCGATCTCATACGAAATGTCGTACAACGAGGAGATTTGAAATTTACAAAATACCGATTGGAAACAAAAGTTGCTAACCCGCAATAAAAGTGCTTGCATAGGAGAAACATGATCATTTGGAATAAGATTTGTGGGTCAATGGCTCTAAGTGCAAGTGGGAGTCTGTTAGTATGTATGCCTAGACAACCAATCATATGATGATTGGAATGTGGCATTAGATACCTAATTTGATAATAATAAAGGTAATTCGGTCTATTATGTTTGTCTCATTCATTAGATGATGACACATACATAGTACATGTCTAAAGAATGATTTTACTTAATGTCATATGTCTTCAAGTACATGACTTGAATAATGAGATCATACGTATGTTAAGAGTACATATATTCTTATTATGTCCCTAGTCAAATATTACTATTGAAGCAAAATAGACAATAATAATACATAAGAGTTGAGTGTGTGTTGACTGATGATAGAGTCTCATTAGTCATGATATGTGATATCAAGTCAAGTGCACATGTACATGTTAGAGAATAGAGTGTCAGACAGGCCCACCATGAGAGTGATACATGGAGATCATGGAATGGTAGTCATAATTAGCTCTCATAGTGATAGTGGTGATTGTGGTTCTTAGACCTAAGTCACTACATTCATCACATGTCTTTCATGTACTTTGACTTCATCCAACGTAATCTTGAATAAGGGCTACCATAACATTGATGATTGGGTGCATTGTGATAGATGGGGATAGAGTGTAAGTGATGTAGATGGGATTTGTCCCTCCTATAGGAGATTGATATCGAGGGCCTCTTATTAAGAGATATTGAGAAATATACGGTCATACTCATGTGACTCAATATGTGATATGTGACCTCACGTGCATCTCAGATAGTCTGCTCTAGTTCAAGGCACATGAATTGAACGTTGAGAAGATGATGATTCCATGTCTCGAGTTTAATCCAGATATCAAAGACAAATGAACTCTACGATCACGATAAGACTAATCATAGAATGTAGGTTGAAGTTGTTCTCCAACTTTCCAAATTACTTGGGTAGCAATGATGTGTGACTAGGTACCACTCTTTGCTTGTGATGTCATAAGTTTGTTATGGACATTCACTGCCGACGTAATTCTAGACCTTTAGGGTCACACACATAGGATACACTTGGATTAAAGGAGTATATTCATGAATAATGTTTGCATTGAATACTAAAGGTGTTTAGGTATTCAATTAAACATATCAACTGACTAGACTCAGAACCATCAAGTTCGAGTGTTGAACTGACTGATTGGAGTGTTAAATTCATTGAAAATTGAATTGGTTGGTTTCTGCATGAGTTAGGACAACAACCAATCGACTCACTGGGTGAACCGATCGACTGAGGTTGGTGAGACAATCGATTCATCTAGTGAACCAATCAAATCGGTCAAACCAACTGAAGCTTTTTGTGAATTTCCCAAATCATGAGAAAAGTTGACTGTTTTACTTGTTCAATTTGAATGGTACAAGGATTAATATTGGACATTAATTGAAAACAAAATGTGAATTCAATTGCGAGTGGGAAACACTGTGAAACGATTGGCTCACTGTGCCATCCGATCGGTTCACCAGTGAACCGATCAGTTCACCTATTGCAGGCTGCGAGATTCATAAAAATTCTAGATCCTTCTGCTGCCACATAGATTGGGAATCCTGACCCTAACCCCTCTTATAAAATGGAGGGGTACTGGGGGCTTCCCAACACACACAATTAAAAATCAGTTGCTTTGATAATTGTTGTCCTCTCTGGTTGTGGTAACCAATAGAGATCCTGAGTAAGTCCTACCCGTTAAAGGGAGGGACAATGAGGGAGAGAACAACTGAGAACATTTATGGGAGAGCATGTCGGTGACTAGTACACCAGCATAAGGGGACAACTCCTTCCCATTGGATTTGCTAGCACAACGTGTAGTTCTCAGTAGTTCTCATGGACTACTCTAGAGGCGGGATGCCATTGTTTGCCGCTAGGAGAACATCGTCAACTGCTATTCGTGGTGTTGCACCAAGAGGCCGGTGGAGACGACTTCTCGAGTGCTGCTGTTGCTGAAGGAGTGTGTTGCTGCATGAAGAAGAAGAATCACGATGCTACTACAAGGGTATTGTCGTTGGTTTTGATCCAGGACCAGGTATAACCTTGCAAACCTTCCTTCATAGATACATTGTTGTTGACATGATCTTGCTATTTTAGGAAATGAGTATTTTTTGTCTGTTGTCTATATCTGTGCCCGATTTCCCTACACCAATGGCTCATGGAACTTGCTGAATTAGAAGCTCCCACCTTGGAGGATCTTCTACAACTCCCTACAGGTGCCTTGGCATACAATCTTTTGATGCAAGACACACACACCCAAATGGAGTTTTTGTGTGTATAGAGGCCTGATGCTGAAGCTCCCAACCATGGATAGGGTCAGGAAGTGGGGATTGGATGCTAACCCTACTTGTTTACTCTGCAAGGAGGCAGACGAATCACATGAACACATGTTCTTCAAGGCAATCATACATGGATGGATTAGAGAGCGTGAGATGTTAATGTATTGAACTACTCTTTTTCTTTTTAAGGAAGCGTTAAATCGATTGAGATATCAATCAAGAACACGATTATGTTGAAAAGTGATGGATTCTTGTAATTTATAGGTACAAAAAGAAACTTAGATTCGAAGCACAATGAGAAAGGAGAAAGTGGCTATACTTTTTATGGATGATAATGACGGAGATGTTGACATGGTGGTAGGCCTGCACAAGAATACAAGCTTGGAGGGTTTTCTCTAATCAAGATTCAGACATAAACTCCATCGGGTAGGGCAATTATTAGCACAAAAAGTAAGTGTTTCCCACAAATGTGACAAGGTAGATAGATCTTTTGACTCGGCAAGAGCCGTTGAGGCTTGTTCCGTACTCGATTCAAGACGCGACGTCTGATAACGAGATTTAATGATTTTTTTATTTAATACATTAGAAATGCAACGTATCTTTCCCCCTCCTCCCGAGCTAGTAGTCAGTAGTTACAGCGGACCTCCCTCCCCTCCCTTATTGGACTTGGGAACTCGGCCCGCAGGAATTTGCCATCCGCTTTCTGCTCGCCGTCGTTTTCATACCTGCCGTCCGATTCCTTCCGCTGACACACAGTTTCGTCACACTCTCTACTGCCCCGGGAAGGAGGATCCCACCTGTCGTTCCCGCCCTTCACTCCCCCCCATGCAATTTAGGGCGCCGTGCTGTAGAATCCGCGGTAACCTTGGGGGTCTCTGTGATCCCGTTGCCGGGACACCAACCTGAGACTGGAGCCACTGTGGGGCCGGGGCGAAGTCAGCGGGTGAAGTAATTGGTAGAGCTTAGAGAGAGAAAGAAGGGGGAGAAAGAGTCAGTCATTAGGACTGCAGCAAAATCGTCTCAGAAACTTACCTTGCTTTAGGTGTTCTCTTTGCTGAGAAAGATCCCACTCTGTCCCCATGGAGCCTCTTGACCCACCGGCGGGCGGCACAGCTGCGGATGGCCAAAGGGGCGGCGACAGCTCGCTGACTCCGACGCTGTTCGTTTGGCCTTATGGTGGGACGAAAGTCTTCCTCACCGGTTCCTTCACTGGGTACTATTACTTTTTATATTTATGCTACTTATATCCTGTCTTTACTGTCCCTACGAATTAGGCTGGCCACGAGCAGTATGCGCCTGAAGCTTATGTTCCTTATGTTAAAGCCCGAATTTTAAAATCCTGCAAAAAGGTTTTCTAATACGCTGGGTTCTCATATCGGGCTGCTCAGCCCAAACTTGTCTGTGAGCCATTTTTCAGATTTTACCAGACACCGTCTTGGGTCTACCTGCGCTCACTCTGTATGATTGCAGGTGGTCGAGACATATGCAGATGATGCCAGTGGAGGGGCGTCCAACTGTGTTTCAGACAGTCCACAGGCTAACTCGGGGTGTCCATATGGTTAGTGTTCTACTCCTACCACGTTGTTATATTTTCCTTTTACTTCTTAAGTTTGTTAGCACAAGATGGGGATATGTTGTGGGCTCAATACCTTACCAGCAAAAACGTTCTGATATTCTCCAACATAAGTTGGAATCTGAGTTGGGGCAAGATAGAATCATGTAAAATAATATGCGACAGAATCACTAGAGCATGCTATCATTCTTTTCATACTTTATTTGATTATACGACTATTTGGCAATGGCATTGTTCATGTGGGATTTGGAGGGGAAGCACTTCCATGGGAATGTAGCTCGTTATTTATGGCCAGGTAGACCAAAGCCATACATGATCAACCAACTCAGTCAAAACCCACAGTGTTACCATGTATACTTATATGGACTGGCTTGATTGGTCAACTAAGCAAATATTTAACATGGGATATATGAGAAATAGAAACTAGCACTCTACCGAAGACAAATTTTCCTACTCGACTTAAAAATAAAAAACAACCCTCAACAAATAATATCCAAATGTTTAATGTTGGGCGAATTCTGCTAAATGCGATCTCATCCCCCTAACATGAAAAGAAGCTGCTGATGTAGGAAAAAATTTGAGCCGGTCAATAGATTTGAAAGCGTAATATCAAATATCTGCCATCAAGAACCAAGTGCAACCGAGCCTTCAATCGTGGAGCTGCATCTTGGAGTGGGGTTTCTGGACGACGACCTTGCACTGCATACATTTTGTCATCTTGGATCGGCTCAACGTGCTCAAAAGCATCAATGTTGGCATAGGAGGCAATTGTGGTGCTGCTGGTGCATGGGCTGAATCTGTCCCAATCTTGCGTTTGTGATGGTATTCGGTCCAGGCTTGACGCGATTGTTAACTCCATCCCATAATAGTCGTGATTCTTGCGTAGGTGCTTGACTACTAAGGTAAGCTAAGGCACATTGGAATGTGGGCTGGCCGTCTTGCTCACTGGAACGTTCCATGGATTTCATTTATTATCCCACTGTCTATTTTTTTACACCTTGCTGCTGGTTTGAAACTCTCAGTGCCCAAATCAAGCATTTTTGGCTTTATTCGAGGCCTCAATGCTCATGTTATAGCCTTTAATGCCTATTCTAAGGCATCTGGTGGCTGTTGCAGGCTGTATGCCCATGTTAGGGATCTTGTTTTTGTTGACAATGACTTTAACAGACTACACAAGGGGTTATAGTGTCCAAGCTAAGATCATGTTCCAACAAAAATCTTGCTGCCTGTAGAATGACCCACATACAGGTGAAAATAGGGATTGCAAAAACACCAAAACCCAAATCCACCACCTACCATCCAAGCAACTCCATCTGTCCATCCTTTTAATTCATACCATTTGCGCTCAGGTGGAGTGGATGTTCCACACAGTTATCTACTAGGAGTCAACACCATACAAACCGATGCATCACAGTAAAAGGCCCACAAACTTCTTAACTTCAATTTTACTTTAAAGTCATTTTATAAAAAAAAGTGAAAACTTGTCACTATGAAACTTGTTGAACATTGTGAAAAGTCCAGAAAAAGTCGCGACCTATGTTTTATTCACGAAGAACATTTGAATCAACAAGAGCTATGAAAATAACGTCTTATTTGTAAAAGTGTTCGATTCTCGTTACTAGGCTGGTGGGTAGTATGTTGACTGCTACCATGATAGATGGGATAAATGTTTATGTAGGAATTCATACTGATCCTCATTAGGTTAAGAGTAAAATATTTCTTCTCCATATTGGAGAATGATGTATCACATGTAACTTATAAGAAAGAGATATTAAGGAGAGGCCCATTCAGGTCATTTAGCCTATGCGTCGGAGGTGAACATACTCTAAAACATCGTATGTCTTAAGAGTTTCAATGGGCCCCTTAAACTAAACAAAGACCATTTTATGAAAAGCATGTATGAATTTTCTTTTCATGATTTGAGTAAGTAAAGCCACAACATCGTAGAATAATCGTCCACAAAGTTAGAAAAAACCCGGTTTCCATTATAGTCAGTTTTGCGAAAAGGACCACGAACATCACTATGCATTGGATTTAAATTTGAGAAGAATATTTTTTAGTACAAGACAAGAAAGATAAACTATGATACTTGCTCAATTGGGAAGAATCTCATGGTAAACGAGAAACAACCGAGAAATAAGGTTTAAGAAGCTTCATCTTGTCAAGAGACAGGTGTCCCCATTATTGACGAAGCTGCAGAGACAACCTCGTAAAAAAAGCATATTGACATCACGTAGTAGCGGAGAAGTATCATAGATCACTAGTCCACATATCCTAACCAACCATTGTCAAAGTCTAAAATCCTGCAAAACAAACCCAGTGGGTTACAAGACCGCCAACAAGTTTGGAAATAAACATTAAGTTGAGCGAAAAGTTAGATATGTTATCATCTAAGCCTCAATTCCAACCATGTTGGGGTGGGTTAAGTTAGGTACACAATGAACAAATTTGAGTTGAATATTGGGAGATTATGGGAGAATACGACATCATTCAACAATTTTAAAGGAATATTTGCCAAACTGACAAAGGTATGAGGGATATAGGTATCTAGGGAAGAAAGGATATGTTGAATACCTATCATGTGCTGATTGGCTGCGTAGTCCACTCTCTAGTTGGAGTTGGTATCAAGCATGGAGGAGCCAACATGACCTAGGCTGGAGGCAACAAAGTTCACTGATAAGGAGGCTGAACTAATTCTAACAATATTCTTTGGTGTATCAATGATGAAAGCATTTGGATTCTTTTCTCTCGACGCCACTATCCACGTCGACTTCAACAAAATCCTCAAAACCTGTGGCACTAAAAAAAGTATCCTCTCCTGCTCCATTCGTCATCCTATTGCTAATACTTTTTGCATTGGCAATATTTTCCTGACTACACCCGCCTTTGCCTCAACCCTAAACACTTGCATCATACCAAAGCATTACAAGGAAGCCATTTAAAATCCAAGTTGGAAGGTTGCAATGGCTGACGAGATGGCGGCTCTATGTGATAATAAGACATGGAACTTGGTGGTTCCCCCTTCAAATAAGATATCGTTGTTCGACAATAAGTCTTATCTATCAAACATCGCTTTAATGGCTCTATCAAATGTCTTAAAGCTCTTCTTGCGGCTAAAGGCTATACCAATACATTTGGAGTTGAATTCTTCAAGACCTTCTGTAACGTCCCCGAATTTTCACCTTCTCAAAACCCCATGGAGATGAGAAGACAAAATCCGAACACGTTAGGCAATTGTTTCAGAGAGCGATGCGGAAGCATAATACGCATACATGAACATACAACCATAGGCATACACCATAACATTCTCAACATTCAACATGTATATTTATACAATATTTATTATTACAAAATGATTTACATTTACATATTGAATGAAAATGTTACACAAGTCTAAACATGTATGTTAACTAGGATTCTAGACAATAGGTAACCTGAACAACTTGCTCATACCCTGTTCTTTTCTCCCATGCTATCTCTGAACCTAAAACATACGTGAAACAACGAATCAACACACAAGGTGTTGTGCACGTGGGTAGAAAGATACATACTAATATGTTTGCATAATTGAAATAACTTGAGAAAGAAAGATTAAAAGAAAACATTATTTAAAGCAATAATCAGGTAAACATTCCTTTTATTACTTTCACTTTGATGCGGTTGTACTACACATACTTGCACTTGACTTACATCTAGTGTGGGCAATATAGTATCATCATACATCTAACATTGGCCAAGGAATCATACATCCATGTTAGGCAACATACATCCACACCAGGCTATGTGCTCTAGTAGCTACAACCCATCATACTCATTTATGTTCTATTAGATTTGGCGAAGTATAACTCATACTAGTTCAACCAAGCAATCATATCCAAATACGAGCATTCAAGATATTGCATATCATAGGCAACCAGAAAACTAGTCTTATACTTAATAAATCCCACGTACCTGAGTTCAGAGATTTCTAATCATTCTTGCTCATCTAGATATCTGGTCATCACCTGGTTAAAACAAATTAATCATCATTAATACAAGGTTCACCGTTATTAATGGTATTTTGGTCCAGTTTTAGATTTAGGTCAAATCTATGTGTTAATGATCTAAAAATGTGTCTCTAGTATTTTTTATAGTGATCCAGATGTCATTCTAAGGGTCTGGTTTAGATTCCATATTTTTCTGATGCTTTGTATATTTTCTAGAACTAAAATGAGTTTAAAAGCATTAATTTGCTCATTAATAAGGAAAGACATAACATTTTGGCATTATAATAAGATTAGAGTCCACATATGGTTTCTAAGTGATTTTTAGGTTCAAAAAATATTTTTCTCAGATTTAATCTCAGCCATTTTCTAATTATACCATTTAAATGAAATATTCTCATCTAAATTAAATATCATAGATATTACTATCTCAAAAGACTGATATAAGGATTCCAAAATAAAGATGGTACTTTTGTGAGTCCAGGGATATTTTTGGGGAATTTATTGGCCATAGGAGCTATTTTAAGGCTTTTTCTAAGATCATAGCTATTTATTGAAAAAAAATATGAAACAAGTTTACCTTCTAAGCCAATCAGGATCTGCTACATGTGCTCCTCAGAGTGCAGTACTCAACTGGGAAGGACTGAACCGGGCCGGTCAAACCTGGGTTTTGCCAGACCCAACTCTCTCTCTCGCTGCACTCGCCCGACGCCTGCGGGTATTCCTGTGTTCACTCCGATCAGGCCTTCAAGCCGTCGCCGTGCAATCTGGGCCCGGTCTGGCTGGGAACTCGATGACCTCCTCTCCGGCGAGGCTCCAAATCAGGTCCTACCCCGACGTCACTTACTGAAGGACCTTCACAATCACCAGCACTCCGACACCACAGGGAGAGACCAAGAGATGAATCTCGGTAGCCTATTGGTTGCACCACCACCGCACACAGCTCCGACGAGGGATCATGATAGGATTGACCTTGAACCTATGCATAATTACAGTAGGGTTGCTTCATAACCCCACGCCAGCACTAATTCTGGGATGCGGTGCTCCGTGACCTGGTTCCCCATTGAAGTCGCCGCGGAAGGTCCTACTGGCAGCGGTGAGTCCCAGATCTCCAACGCTGTCTTGGCTGCTGGTTCCAGTGAGCACTACAGGCACTGCCAAAGTCCCTCGGGTTACCCTCGTGGTCTCCTACCTCATTGCGCACAACCCCTGCCGATGTGTTCCTTCTCTGTCAGCAACTGAACCTGTGGCTGCCGATTTGGCGAGCTACTGCTCCAGTAGACATGCGCGCTGTCATCATGGATTAGAAGAAGGAACACTGTGTTCCTTCCTGCAACCAATATGAAGTTGTGCAACAGTCGTGCTATCACTGAAACTCCAAACACAAAGGAGTCGCAGTAGTAGTGGGAAGTCTTCAAAGCTTCGTATCGACCTGATCTTATGGAGAAGCACGACCGGAAGAAGCGTGGGGAGGGGTAAATCCTAAGATCTTTCCTCCATGGAAAAGCTTTAGGTGGTTATGATCTGGGGTATTAAAGGGCAACGAGTAGGCTAGCATATTGATATCACCCTCTTGGTTCAGATTGATAGCCAGCTGATGGACCTCTTGTTGATGTTACGTAGAGGAGGGTGGTGTGAATCTCGCTGCTTGAACCTTTTAACCCAGCCTACCCATTTGTTGCAGGTGGTGGAGAGTGGAGCGTGAGGGGTCTCCAGATCTAAGGAAATCTGCGAAACAACAACCCACATCATTGGTTGATGAGATCCGGAAGGAGAGGCGTAACAACTATCCCAGATTCCTCGCGAAGACTCTTTCCTTGATAGTCCACATTGCAGCCACATTCTCCTTAGATTCCGGAGCTAGGATTTGATGAGCCAATCAGCCAAGCATGGCTTTAGTACAGTCACCTACCAATTGAATAGGAGTGGCCGTGCGACATATATGAGAACCAAACCTAGGTTGGAAATCTTATGAAACCTAAGTCCTCTAATGAAATTTTCAAACGTCAAAATCTATCCAATGACTCATCCAAAAGTCATGAGAATTTAAACCTTAGTGGATAACCATGACTAGTTTGATACTAATTATATCCATTATTTGATCATGTTTATCATTCTTTACAACAATTCCCCCAAACTATCCTCAATATATGAACCCTAAAGTCGGGGTCATCACATTCACTCCACCTTATATGGAATTTCGTCCTCGAAATTTAACCAATAACATAATCAAGGTGATATCAAGAAGTTTCTACTACCTCTAGGCCACTATTTCTGACTGCCAAGGTTTTCATGGTTTTGTATGTACCTTAAGTTGTCATCTTAGGATATCATAGCATTTAGGGTTCACCCACCCCACCTTATTAGGTTGAAGCAATACATTTCCTTTTCAAATTGAAACATCATTTAATGGCTTAGTCATAACTTGACATCTTTCATTCTAGGATTTACATCCGTTATTACCCTAATAATTAGGGATTTATATACTCATATAGAATTGAGAATGTATTATTAAGGGTTTCATCTTTCACACCATTAAAGCGTGCAAGGTGATATCAAAATTCTACGTCATGTAATGAGAGAATCATTCATACTTAACATTATTAGTATGGAATTACGATCAAAATCTTACTTAGATTTCATCAAATAGAAGATCTTACTTTACATGTTTGAGTATAGAGTTTCACCCTATGGTGTGAGATTTATCATCAGACTAGAAGCTTAGAGTTGTAAGATGGAGTTTAGGAACTATATTTCGTGATCATGTATCTATGATCCAAAGATATCTTTATTTCAAGCTCAATATGCTATACTTACATCCTTCATGTATGATATAGAGGGAAATATAACATAGTAAATCAAGGTTATCATGATTTCAAACTTGAATATCACATGTAGGGTATAGGAAGGGTATATATATATTAGGTCAAGCTTATATGAGTGACTCTTCTTACATGATCATCCAAATAGCTCAAGTGAGGTTTCTACCATCATATATATAGAGAAAGAGAAGGGGAAGGAGAAGGATTGGCATGCATTGATGAGTATTATATGCACAAGGCATTTTACTCTCTGAACCAGAGTTCATATATCACCTCACTTGCAACTAATGATGAGATTAACAAACATATGTCACTCAAGCTAGGACATATATATATGTCCAACAAGACCTACTAACCAAAACTTCTACCCATAACAAAATTTCTACCCATCTTTTGGGAAATAAGGGTAACCACTAGATTCCTTTATATACAACTACTAACCTGAGTATGAGGCTCATCATGGTTATCACACATCATATACATCATCTTAGGGTCTTGAGACATCTCCCTCACCTATATAGCGAGAATCAATTTTTTTTTTAATTGCCTCTTCCTCTATGGTTAGATATTTTCATAGGACATCTAGGGTTCAACAATTTGAAGGAAACCACACACTGGGTCACTCAACTCATATACTTAGAAGTAGTCTAGCTAGGGACTCATTATCATGCATTTCATCATGCATATTTTTCAACATTTTACATATATTTTGGAGTATAGGTACTCTGACCATCTCCCGTGACGGGTCGACTCATATCAAAGGGTCACCCTATTCATATGTCCCATGCTAGAGGTCCTCCTTTGTAAAGTGATTGAGGCCCATGTTGGTCTCAAACTATATGTCACATATCATATCTCAAAACACACAGACTAGGTACAAGCAAACATGCCAACCCACTAGCTATATTTAGCACATCTACCAAGTCGTATGTATCAACAAGGTGCTAGGTCTAGCTAGGGTTGCATGGTCAAACTCATTTCATATTTTCAACCTACTTGACCTTCTCAAGGACAACCTGAGCATTATCAACATCAACATCATTAACAACATCAACATCGACATCGAGATCAACATTAACATCATTATCATTATCATTATCATTATCATTATCATAATCATCATCATCATCTTAGGTTTCTAAGTTACTCACTAACCTAACCTTTATCATGGCTCTAGACAACTCTAGAGACTACAACTACCATCTAAACTCTCTCGTCTAGACTTGATGTTACATCTCTTTCTCTTAGGTTACATGAACACTCACTACCTTTCTGGGTGTGGTAACATTTTTCATATGTACATATACTAATACTTGAAATAAGTTTTCTCCAACGTTGAAACGGGCGATGAAAACCACCATACTCCATTCGGACAAAACCAAAACCAAAATGAGTTACCACACTCATGAGGCAGTCTAGTACCATGACACCTAGAGAACTAGCAAGAACATGGTGCACACCTGTGTAGACACCCTAAGCACATGTCGCGAATCATATGTCGAGGGAGGTAAATTGCACAAGTCTACACCTTGTTCTAGAACATCTAGGTTCTAACCTAGAGGCTAAGTCAACCTAGTCCACAAGGATATTTCATTAAGTTTCTAGGGTTGGAATGTAAAGTGAGTTTGGTTTATGTTTCATGTGAGCAATTGTTAGGTGTAGCTATTGTTCATGCTCTGATACCAACTGTAACGTCCCCGAATTTTCACCTTCTTAAAACCCCATGGAGATGAGAAGACAAAATCCGAACACGTTAGGCAATTGTTTCAGAGAGCGACGCGGAAGCATAATATGCATACATGAACATACAACCATAGGCATACACCATAACATTCTCAACATTCAACATGTATATTTATACAATATGAATTATTACAAAATGATTTACATTTACATATTGAATGAAAATGTTACACAAGTCTAAACATGTATGCTAACTAGGATTCTAGACAATAGGTAACCTGAACAACTTGCTCACACCCTGTTCTTTTCTCCCATGCTATCTCTGAACCTAAAACATACGTGAAACAACGAATCAACACACAAGGTGTTGTGCACGCGGGTAGAAAGATACATACTAATATGTTTGCATAATTGAAATAACTTGAGAAAGAAAGATTAAAAGAAAACATTATTTAAAGCGATAATCAGGTAAACATTCCTTTTATTGCTTTCACTTTGATGCGGTTGTACTACACATACTTGCACTTGACTTACATCTAGTGTGGGCAATATAGTATCATCATACATCTAACGTGGGCCAAGGAATCATACATCCATGTTAGGCAACATACATCCACACCAGGCTATGTGCTCTAGTAGCTACAACCCATCATACTCATTTATGTTCTATTAGATTTGGCGAAGTATAACTCATACTAGTTTAACCAAGCAATCATATCCAAATACGAGCATTCAAGATATTGCATATCATAGGCAACCAGAAAACTAGTCTTATACTTAATAAATCCCACATACCTGAGTTCAGAGATTTCTAATCATTCTTGCTCATCTAGATATCTGGTCATCACCTGGTTAAAACAAATTAATCATCATTAATACAAGGTTCACCGTTATTAATGGTATTTTGGTCCAGTTTAGGATTTAGGTCAAATCTAGGTGTTCCTGATCTAAAAATGTGTCTCTGGTATTTTTTATAGTGATCCAGATGTCATTCTAAGGGTCTGGTTCAGATTCCATATTTTTCTGATGCTTTGTATATTTTCTAGAACAAAAAAGAGTTTAAAAGCATTAATTTGCTCATTAATAAGGAAAAACATAACATTTTGGCATTATAATAAGATTAGAGTCCACGTATGGTTTCTAAGTGATTTTTAGGTTCAAAAAATATTTTTCTCAGATTTAATCTCAGCCATTTTCTAATTATACCATTTAAATGAAATATTCTCATCTAAATTAAATATCATAGATATTACTATCTCAAAAGACTGATATAAGGATTCCAAAATAAAGATGGTACTTTTGTGAGTCCAGGGATATTTTTGGGGAATTTATTGGCCATAGGAGCTATTTTTAAGGCTTTTTCTAAGATCATAGCTATTTATTGAAAAAAAATATGAAACAAGTTTACCTTCTAAGCCAATCAGGATCTGCCACATGTGCTCCTCAGAGTGCAATACTCAACTGGGAAGGATTGAACCGGGCCGGTCAAACCTGGGTTTTTCCAGACCCAACTCTCTCTCTCGCTGCACTCGCCTGACGCCTGCGGGTATTCCTATGTTCACTCCGATCAGGCCTTCAAGCCGTCGCCGTGCAATCCGGACCTGGTCTGGCTGGGAACTCGATGACCTCCTCTCCGACGAGGCTCCAAATCAGGTCCTACCCCGACGTCACTTACTGAAGGACCTTCACAATCACCAGCACTCCGACACCACAGGGAGAGACCAAGAGATGAATCTCGGTAGCCTATTGGTTGCACCACCACCGCACACAGCTCCGGCGAGGGATCATGATAGGATTGACCTTGAACCTATGCATAATTGCAGTAGGGTTGCTTCATAACCCCACGCCAACACTAATTCTGGGATGTGGTGCTCCGTGACCTGGTTCCCTATAGAAGTCGCCGCGGAAGGTCCTGCTGGCAGCGGTGAGTCCCAGATCTCCAACGCTGTCTTGGCTGCTGGTTCCAGTGAGCACTTCAGGCACTGCCAAAGTCACTCGGGTTACCCTCGTGGTCTCCGACCTCATTGCGCACAACCCCTGCCGATGTGGAGTTTCCTTCTCTGTCAGCAACTGAACCTGTGGCTGCCGATTTGGCGAGCTACTGCTCCAGTAGACATGCGCGCCGTCATCATGGATTGGAAGAAGGAACACTGTGTTCCTTCCTGCAACCAATATGAAGTTGTGCAACAGTCGTGCTATCACTGAAACAACAAACACAAAGGAGTCGCAGTAGTAGTGGGAGTCTTCAGAGCTTCGTATCGACCTGATCTTATGGAGAAGCACGACTGGAAGAAGCGTGGGGAGGGGTAAATCCTAAGATCTTTCCTCCATGGAAAAGCTTTAGGTGGTTATGATCTGGGGTATTAAAGGGCAACGAGTAGGCTAGCATATTGATATCACCCTCTTGGTTCAGATTGATAGCCAGCTGATGGACCTCTCGTTGATGTTACGTAGAGGAGGGTGGTGTGAATCTCGCTGCTTGAACCTTTCAACCTAGCCTACCCATTTGTTGCAGGTGGTGGAGAGTGGAGCGTGAGGGGTCTCCAGATCTAAGGAAATCTGCGAAACAACAACCCACATCATTGGTTGATGAGATCCAGAAGGAGAGGCGTAACAGCTATCCCAGATTCCTCGCGAAGACTCTTTCCTTAATAGTCCACATTGCAGCCACATTCTCCCTAGATTCCGGAGCTAGGATTTGATGAGCCAATCAGCCAAGCATGGCTTTAGTACAGTCACCTACCAATTGAATAGGAGTGGCCGTGCGACATATATGAGAACCAAACCTAGGTTGGAAATCTTATGAAACCTAAGTCCTCTAATGAAATTTTCAAACGTCAAAATCTATCCAATGACTCATCCAAAAGTCATGAGAATTTAAACCTTAGTGGATAACCATGACTAGTTCAATACTAATTATATCCATTATTTGATCATGTTTATCATTCTTCACAACAATTCCCCCAAACTATCCCCAATATATGAACCCTAAAGTCGGGGTCATCACACCTTCTCTCTAGTCACGCGAATTCCATTCGTTCTTATCTCTGTCTTTGCTCACATGGACTGGTTGTTATACCAACTGGATATCAAAAACACCTTTCACAAGGATATCTTAAAGGAAGTGTATATGCAACAACCCCTTGGTTTTGTTGCTGAGAGAGAGTACTCTATGATTTTTTGTTGCCTAGGACGATCTCTTTACGACCTCATACAGTCTCCTCAAGCTTGGTTGTATAAACTAGCATGGTTGTTGAGAATTTTAGCTTCAAGTGATTCGTAAGCGACCACTCTTTGTTTCACTCCAAATACCCAAGTAATTTATCTCATTCATGATGTGTATGATGATATCGTCATAAAAAATTTAATAATTAGGGTATCACTGACATGGAACAAGACTTCGACTTCGAGTCGACTTTGACATGTGTGGAAGTGGAAGTTTGTGGAAACATCAAGGAAACTTTGAGGATTTTTAGAGATAAACTGCGACGCAACTTCGACAAAAACTAAGCTAAAAAATAGTCATTGTGTGACAAAAATCGGTAGATTTCATCAAATCTAGCTAAAAACACAATATATGTTTACATATAGCCATTCATATATGTTTACATATGTAGAAATATACATGATTACATACAATCATCTCCAAAGTTCTGAGTTCTTGCATATATAAAGTTTGTGACAATAAACAAACTACATAAAAACAATATAAATTTATGGTAGATCTAGCACAGAGGGGTCAATCTATTAATATTAGCTTAGAATAATAAAAAATAACATCAAAATCATCTTACCTCAAGGTCCATCACTTTTTTCCACTCACATCGCCAACTCCACAAAACACCATAAGAATGTCGCCAACTTCGACGACTTTGACTGATGTCGGGACAATTGTGGAATTTTTGAATGGACCCGGGCAAACTTCGTCACATATGGAGAAATGTCGCCAACTTAGACAAAATGTCGCCAACTTAGACAAAATGTCGACAAATTTGATGAAATGTCAATGATATTGTGGAATGAGGATGTTTACGTTGATTAGACATTGCCAGCTGTCGACATCGACAAATCGGCAAAATTTCACCCCATGTCGATGACATTTAATATCATGATCACTGATCAAAAGAAGGCCCTCCAATTTCACTTCCACACCAAAGGTATGAGGGCGCTTTATTATTTCCTAGGGCTCGAGATTCTTCAATCGAAATCTGGGATAAATCCATGTTAAAGGAAGTATGTCTTTGGGCCTCCTAAAAGAAAGGGGTATGACTATTGACGAATGCATGGTTCATCTCAAATCCCACAAATTATCCTATGAAACTCTAAAATGAGGGGGAGCTATTTTAGATATAGAGAAGGATAGAAAATATGTTGGCAAGCTAATCGTTCTGGTAATTATTTGCCCCAATATTTCATATGAAGTAAGGGTGAGCGGTCAACACATGAGTGCACCTCCACTAACACACTAGATTAGTTTATAAATGGATCATTATATTCTTGAGAAATGCTCTAGGTAAAGGGCTATTCAATGTTTTGGTCCTTCTAGGAGATTAAATAGTTGCCCGGAGGCATGGTTGTATAGGCGGCTAGGCGTTGCCTGGGGATGCCCAGACAGCCTAGGCATAGGCCTAGGCGTTTTTTATTTGATTTTTAACATATATATACTATATAATATAATATAATTATATACACACATATAGTTATATATTAACCTATAAGCAATATATGAATCGGTAGAAATTATTAAGAGTTGGGGAGGAGCATTAGTGTGGGAGGAGATGGATGAAACAGAAATAGGGAATAGAAGGAACATCGGGATGAAGAAGAAGAATGTAGCAACCAATTTGCTGCTTGGTGGAGCAATAAGAAAACACAACCCAGAATTGTGATAGGGACAATTAAGAACAAAAAGAAAGAAAAAATCATTGCATAGCAGCAATATTGCTGCTTGATGAAGGAAAAGGAATACAAATACAGAAAAGTGGGAGGTGAGAGAAGAAATAAAAAAAATAAAACTGCAGCAAGTCTACAAATATGATAAAAAGTAGACATTTTGTTTTTAACTTAGTGGGTCAGCAGTAAATTAGTAATAGAGGAGCTGCAGTAAATTAGTAATAGAGGGCAAAAGTAAATTGGTCAATTAGCAAAGTTGATGCTTGATGAATTAAAAAAATCGTGGAGCATGTAGTAGATGAGTAATAGAAGAACAGCAGTAAATTAATTATAGTAGGTCTAGAATATGAGACCAATTGTCTTATTATTGAGATGATATAAAACAGAGTACAGGAGTTCTCTTTTATAAGACAAGAGAAAGACACATGGTTTAGATATAACCAATGTGGGATAAAACAAGACAGAAATAACAAGTAAAAGAGAAAAATAGACTAAGTAAAAACGCAGGAAAGTCTATATACTAATACTCCCCCTCAAGCTGGAGCGTAGATGTCTAGCATGCCCAGCTTGGATGTCATAGCAGTGAACCTCGTCCTTGGTAGAATCTTTGTGAAGATGTCAGCCATCTGATCAGATGTATGAATATAGGGAGTAGAGATTTGGCCCGATAGAACAGCTTCGCGAACGAAATGACAATCCACCTCAATGTGCTTGGTCCGCTCATGGAAAGTAGGATTACTAGCAATGAAGGTAGCAACTTTGTTGTCACAATACATTGGAATAGGTGGCGAATCAGAAATGCCAAAGTCCTTCAGCAAGCTCCTAATCCAGAACAGTTCACAAGTAGTATGTGCCATGGCACGATACTCAGCTTCAGCACTAGAGCGAGCAACTACAGACTGCTTCTTGCTTCGCCAAGTGACAAGGTTACCTCCCACAAAGGTACAGTAGCCAGAAGTAGACCGACGGTCAATCTTGCTGCCAGCATAATCAGAGTCAGAATAGCCAAGGAGTTTGCAATGCCCATGTTTCTTGTAAAGCAGACCTTTTCCAGGAGAACTTTTCAGATATTTCAGAATATGGCAGACAGCATCCCAATGGCATTGCCGAGGTTTATCCAAGTATCGACTAACCAGTCCAACCGCAACAGTAATATCAGCCCGTGTAACAGTAAGATAGATGAGTTTACCAACCATTCTTCGATACTGCTGATTGTCAGGATAAGCAGGAGAATCATCATCATCCCAGTCGGTGTTCGGATCCAGAGGTGTGCTAGCAGGTTTAGCACCTAGAAGACCAGTTTCAGATAGGAGATCCAGAACATACTTCCGCTGAGATAAGCAGAGACCAGAAGAAGACCGGGACACCTCTATCCCAAGAAAATACCGTAGCGAGCCGAGATCCTTGGTGACAAAGTGTTTCTCCAGATAGCACTTTGTTGACTGAATACCAGCAAGATCACTTCCGGAAAGAATAATGTTGTCGACATAAACAATAAGGACAACAATACCTGCAGTAGTATTTTTCACAAAAACAGAATGATCAGACTGGGAGCGCCGGAAAGAGAATTTCTAAAGAATAGCGCTGAGCTCTGGGGCTCTGTTTCAAGCCATAAATAGCCTTTTTCAGCCTGCAGACTTTAGAGGACTCCCCCTGACACACAAAACCGGGGGGTTGTGACATGTATACTTCTTCATGAAGGTCACCATACAGGAAAGCATTCTTGACATCAAGCTGATACAGAGGCCAGTCAGAATTTATAGCAACAGAAATCAGAATTCTCACAGAGTTCAGGCGTGCCACTGGAGAGAAAGTCTCGAAGTAGTCGACCCCATAGGTATGTGTATACCCCTTTGCCACAAGTCTCGCCTTCAGCCGTTCAATAGTACCGTCTGGCTGGTATTTGACTGTGAAGACCCATCAGCAACCAACTGGAGAGCAAGCAGCAGGTGGATCAACAAGGGCCCATGTATTACGTTCTGTAAGGGCCTTCATTTCTTCTTCCATAGCCTGACGCCATGCAGGATGTCTAAGAGCCTGAGCAGCATTTTTAGGAACAGATATAGCAGAAAGAGCCGCAGTGAAGTTAGCAAAATTAGCACCCAGATGAGCAGTAGAACAAAAATTCCCAATCGGATGCATAGTGCACGTTCTTGTCCCTTTTCTCAGACTAATAGGAATATCAAGATCAGAAAATACCTGCGGAGGTGTTTGATCTGGCACGGAGGATGAGGACGATGGAAAGGCCATAGAGGGAGCTGTCGGCTTCGGTCTTCTGTGATAAACTTTCAGAGGTGGCTTTTCAATCGGAGCATCAGAAGTATCAGGCAATTCATCCACCACAGGTAAAGGCGTGTCCATGAGTAAATCCGAAGTGAGCGCAGAACCAGCCGAAGAATAGAAAGGCATATGCTCAAAAAATACCACATCCGCAGTGACAAACCATTTTTTAGAAATAGGGTCATAGCATCGGTACCCCTTTTGAGTGCGAGAGTACCCTAGGAAAACACACTTAGTTGCTCTAGGATCCAATTTAGTAAGGCCTGGCCGAAGGTTCTTAACAAAACATGTGCTCCCAAATATGCGAGGCGGGATAGAAAAAAGAGATGCATCGGGAAACAGAACCTGAAAAGGAATCTGATTTCCGAGCACAGAGGATGGCATGCGGTTAATAAGATAACAGGCAGTGGCTATCGCCTCGGGCCAAAAAGATTGGGGAACATGGTAGTGAAAAAGAAGGGTACGAGCAACTTTGAGAAGATGACGATTCTTGCGTTCAGCGACACCGTTTTGTTGTGGGGTATAAGCACAGGAAGTTTGGTGGATGGTGCCCTGACGTCGACAAAAGGAGCTAACAGAGGCTTGCATGAATTCCAGCGCATTATCAGTGCGAAATTTTTTTATAGGCTTAGCAAATTGAGTGCGGATCTTAGCAAAAAAGTCAGTGATTTTTTCAAGAATAGTAGATCTATCTTTAAGCAAAAATAGCCATGTTGTTCTAGAAAAATCATCAATGAAGCTCAGAAAATATTTAAAACCAGAAGTGCTCGCCACAGAACATGGACCCCAAACATCAGCATGTATAATATCAAAAGGTGCTTTAGAACTGATACAATTTTTTTTGGAAAAAGTAGCACGAGTCTGCTTGCCAAGCTGACATGTCTCACAATGAAAATCAGAACTAACTATATCTGGTAACATGACTTTTAATTTAGCAACAGAAGGGTGTCCCAATCTATAATGCCACTGGATATCTGCTACAGATGATGTCAAATATGCAGCTGTCTTTGGCTCGTCCAAGTAGTAGAGTCCATCCGGTCCCTCATGGCCTGAACCAATCGTCATCCTCGTGCGCAGATCCTGAAACAAAACACCATCCAGATCAAACTTAATTGAGCACTGAAGGCTCTTCACAGTTTTACTGACAGAGAGTAAATTAATAGGAAATTTTGGGACATAAAGAGTGGAACGCAGAGGCAGACGACCAGTAGAGCAAATATCACCAATGCCAGTAACAGGTGATTTAGAACCATCAGCTAAAGTAACAGGAGGTATAAAAGAAGTCTTGTGCAGTTTAGAGAATAAATCAGGATTGCCAGATATATGAGAAGTTCAACCAGAGTCAATCACCCAGGAGTTTTTACCAGTCGTAGTCAGAAGGGCGGCACTACCAACATTGGAATCCTCAGTAGAATTCGCCAGACGAGCTTGTAGCAGCTTTTCAAATTCGGAGCGGATCCAGTCAGCCGTCGGCGGAGCAGGTTCAGTCTGATCAGACGTCACTTTATTGGCCCAGTTAGGTTTGCCATATTTGATCCAACAACGATCTTCAATATGGTTGGTGCGCTTGCAATGAGTACAGTAACGAGACTCAGTGGTCTCAGCTCCAGATTCACGACCAGGTGCAGTACTGCGGCCTACGCGGCCACGACCGCGGCCGCAAAAGGAATCACTAGAACGAACAGCGAGAGCTGCTCCATCAGAAGAAACAGGCGCAGACTGGGTTACAGAAGGTAGACGCTGGACCCTTTTGAGCACATCTCGAAGGGTAGGTAGAGGATCGCTGGAGAGAATCTGATCCACAACACCAGCGAAAGACACAGGTAGGCCGGCGAGGAATTGAACTAACATAAGTTCATTCCGCTGTCGGTTCACTTCTTCAATATCAGCAGTCAGGGGATGATACACCTGGAACTCATCCCAGAGAGCACAACATGAGTTGTAGTATTCTTCAATGGAGACAGTAGCCGAATACTCTTGTTTGGCAAGTTGTTTGAATATCTCGAAGACCTTCTTCGGATTTTGCTGGTGAGAGTAAACATGGGAAAGTTGGTCCCACATTGCTTTGGCAGTCTGAAGACGAAGCAAGGACTGGCTGATCTTGGCTTCAACACTATTGACCATCCATGTCATGACCCCATAGTCCTCTTTGGACCAGAGATCATAGGCTTGCTTTGTTTTCTCGTCAGCGTCTGCAGCAGGTAGAGCAGGGCCCTTGGTAGTCAGATGAGAGTAGCGACCTTGGGATTTGATGTATAGCTCAAAGGATGCAGCCCATAGGTGATAGTTGGAATGATCCAACTTCACCGTAGTGACACAGAGAGTACGCGGAAGATCTGGAGTCGCCATAGAAGCAGTAGCAGTAGAAGAGAAGAACACGGGCACAGATCCAGGCAGAAGTCAGCAGCAGTAGTAAACAGCAGTAGAAGTCCAACACATGGACTAGAAGCAGTAGGCAGGAGATCCGGGCATGGACCTCAGAAAACCCTCACAGGGCAGAAAGGAGGAAACAGAACCTACGCCAACATGGAGAAGAGATTACTCCACCATGAGGCGCAGGCAGTCAGAACCGAAAACTGGTTTTTACGCCTTCAACGTGCCAGATCTGGAAAGTGCTCGGGCTGTACGTAAGATTTCTGGAAAATGAACGGAGACCGAAGAGAGAACCTGTGGTTGTCTAGACCACAAGAATAGATATGCGTAGGACACGGATGTATGGGAGAGGGGTAAAGGTGATTGAGGGGCTAGTGATTAGAGGGTGGTGGTGGTTTTTTTGGTGGTGGAGTGATGAAGAGGTGGCGGCGGCAGCAGGGTCTGCCGGCGGCAGATCAGGGAGAAGAAGGGGCTGTGGCGGCGGCTAGGGGAGGGATAGGAGGTGAAGGAGAAGGAAGGAAAAAAGAAAGGAAGGAAGGGGAGAAGGTGGGCGGCGGCAGCAGGCCTGGAGAAGGCAGGCGGCGGCTGTGTGAAGGGAAGAAGGTGGGCGGCGGCTGGGGTAGGGGAGAAGGTGGGTGGCGGCTAGGGTTAGGGAAGGGAAAAAGACTAGGGTGGGTCGGCCCGCTCTGATACCATCTAGAATATGAGACTAATTGTCTTATTATTGAGATGATATAAAACAGAGTACAGGAGTTCTCTTTTATAAGACAAGAGAAAGACACATGGTTTAGATATAACCAATGTGGGATAAAATAAGACATAGAAATAACAAGTAAAAGAGAAAAACAGACTAAGTAAAAATGCAGGAAAGTCTATATACTAATAGTAGGGAGCAACAATACCATTCACAGCAGCTAGATAGAGCAAAAACATACCAAAAAAAAAGTCCAGCAGCAGCCTAGGTGCCGCCCAGGTGTCCGCCCAGTCCGCCCAGAGGCCGAACTAGGTTGGGAGCCTGGGATCTGGACCCCAGGCTCCCAACCTAGTAAGGCCTCTGGGCGGACTGGGCGGGCGGCCTAGGCGCCGCCTGGATGAGCGCCCGTACAACACAGCCCGGAGGAGCAAAAAAAACACAGTTGTTGCTCGATCTAACATTGAACCATATACAAAGCAATGATGTAGGTCTGCTATGATATAAAGTGTCCATTATGTTCTTGAGGAATTTGGCATTGCAGTTTAGTTTCCATCAAAGTTGAATTGTCAAAATCTGGTTGTTTTCCACATTGCCGACAACATTGTCTTCCATGAACGAACAGTGCACATTAAGGTAGAATGCCCCTTTGTTCATGACCTGATGCATGCCAAGAAGATAGCCACTCCACATGTGAAGACATGAGAGCAAGTTGCAGACAACTTTGCCAAGCCTCTTAAGTCCTACCTTATTTTTATACATGAGTGCCAAGATGGGACAAGATGTACATACATCAGCTTGAGGTTATGTGTTAGAGTAGGCTAAATGGGACTCTCTTTACTTAATCTGTCTGTCTTGTACATGTGGTGTACCATACCACATACTGTTCTAGATAAGGAGAAGCCATGTTTTACTCTTAACCTAAAAAGGATTATTACGATTGCTCAATACCATGTTGGAAATCAAATTAATCCTCATTAGGCTAAGACTTAAGAGTTAAACATGGCTTCTCCTTGTATAGGAGCGTATTTGATGTGATATACCACAAGTTCAAGATAAGAGAGAGGGATTAAGTAAAGAGAGGCCCATTAAGGCCATTTAGCCTATTCTAACAGGTTTATGAACTACTAGTAGATTGAGAGGATGGGACAACATGAAAAGTAGACCTGTAAATGGATATCCGGAATCCGCAAATTCGATCCGGATTCGAGTCCAAAATTTTGAAAAAAATCCGACATCCGCATAATCCGAATTGGATTTAGGATATCAAATTTCATATCCGAAAATTTCGGATAGTATTTCGGATATGGCTATATCCGCTCCGAAAAAATCCGAAATCCGACATATATATACATATATTATCAAATATATATTATCTATATATAAAAATATAGATATTTTATCATATATATTCATAGTGATATCAATGTTTTCTATATATAATGTATTAATAACAATCAGTGAAATAAAAAACAGCCAGGCGGGCCGCTTAAGCGCCCATGACCCCCAGCCGCTTAATTTTGCCATTAATCACCCGCTTAATCATTTTGAACAAAATCACCCGCTTTTTGCCCGCCTCACCCGCTTTTTCCCGCTTTTTTCCCGCTTTTTGCCCGCTTTTTTCCCGCTTTTGTTTAAAAATCCTAATGTAAGCATCTAACATTAATTAATTACATAGCCAAGTAGTATTGACTATAATATACGAAACGCGTATACATTAAATGTTCTATGATATAGCTAGTCCTAATTTAGAATGCATACTTTGTGTGTAAGCTGTAATAATTGGGTACTGCTGTAATGCATCTAAGTAAATATCCTATTGCTCTATTATACTAGTAATGCAGGATTAGTTTTACTGATTTCCTTGCTGCTTTCAGTGATTAGTGATTGGTACTGCTGGTTAGTATTACTTTAGTGATTACTTTAATTCAATAATTCATAGTTTGTTATATACAAGTACTGATCTGCTTGCTGATTTTAGTGATTAGAGATGCTGATTAATAGTAAGTATTGATGAATACTTAGTTAATTACTGATTTTCTGATTAGATATGTATAGAAGGTCCTTATAAATATATTTTTTATATACACATACATGTAATTTTGTATAAAAATATATAAAATTTAGACACCCGCTTTTTCAAAAATCGCCCGCTTAATCGCCCGCCTACCGCTTAATCGGTTACAGGGTGCCGTCCGCACGCCTCCCGCTTTCCGCTTTCTAATACATTGATAACAATACATTTATGCTTTTTGGTTCGGATCGGATATTTATCCGAATTTGAATATTATTTGTCGGATCTGATTCAGATATTATCACATGATATCCGTCGGATATCGGATCAGATATCGGATCGGATTTTTTTTTCCGGATTCGGATATCGGATATAGCAGTATCCGCTCCGTATTCGATCCGTTTACAGGTCTAATGAAAAGGTAGAGTTGATCCCAATAGGCATGCACTCATTTAGAGCAACAACACCACTAAAGAGAGAAGGTGAAGGGCACAAAGGAATAGAGCGCATGCTTTGGCAGTGCCCATTTTTCGCCGTGTCTACTACAATCCACCTAAGAACAAAGTATTACGACCCTCCCATGGCTTTACACACATCAGACTACTGTATCCTCCAGGGATGGCAATGAACCGGTTTTCTGCAAATCCATTTCATTGTATGATCATCACATCATCCACATCTCCAGCCATATCCTCCCGAGCAACAAACCCAGGTGGTTACTCCATGCATTTCTCTTAATTAAGGCCCATAATCACTTGTGTATAAATTAATAAATCATATGTACGAACTATAACTCATGATTTATCAATACATTCACTGTGATTCTCTATTAGCCAATGTTTTGGGAACAAGGAACACATACTTATTATCTAAATAGTAGAGATAGATATATGTGCACAGAAGTCAACTTTTCAAGTGGGGAGAGTACTCTTAAGTAATGTTCACCATAAACCCATGTAACTTATCGCAACTAACCATGCCTTGAGCCTGTCAAGTGAGCCATTGGTACCGACTTTCATAGTAAAGGTTCACTAATTGACTATTTAGATGGGCATGCAACAAGAGGCCATGTATGATTTCTCTCTAAACAAGCATCTTCTCCACTGCAACTTGTCACCCTGGGTACTCAAGGCCTGTGACACCAAACTAGGGATAGAGATGGAAACGAAAGAGGACACACATGCATAATATGATGGAGAAATATGAACATAAATAAGTTAGAGATGGGATGAGAAATACAAGCTCGCTTACCAATTCTTACTGAAATAGGTATATCATCGTAGCAATTAATAGCTGCCACGAGACCATTTAACTAAGAGGCAATTGTAGAATGGTCAAGGCCTATAGTTGCCTCAATAGTGCATGTAGTTGGAATTTCCTGACTCCATGTGTATACCTCTGTGATAGGAGGATGACTTTAGGACTAACTTGTTGGATTAAGGATCACAAGTGTAGGGATCGATTTAATACTGACAAGCATAGGTAAAGGATCCTCAAGATGTAATAGTGATTCATAGGTACTATCATAAAAACAGTGTCCTCAAAGAAAGTGGCGTCAATTGAATCCAGAATCCAACTCAATAAAAAATAGTCTATCACCTATACTCCCTTTGAACACATGAATAGCCCAAATGCATGCACTTGACAAACCTATGACTAATCCAGCAGGGAAATTACGAACAAAACTCATACAAAGATTTTTGGGTGATAATTTGGCTTTATAGAATGAAGGACAATAAAGGGGATGATATTGTAGAGGAAAAATAAGGGCATGCAATCAATGTGGTATGTGGTTGTAAGAACCACATCTTCCTAAAACTCTTTTTTGGAGATTCATATGAAGTGTGGATGATGTTTTAACGATTTGTAGATTTTTTTATGCAACAACATGATGTCGAGGTTTGACGATAAGAGGAATAGTGGATAACGCCTTATGAAGAGAGGAACTAGGAACTGAGTAAAGTTATGGTTGAAATATTCCTTGGCATCGTTAATATAAGAGATAATAATTTGCTTACCAAATTGAGTTTCAACTTCCTTGCAAAATGATGGGAAAATAGAAAACAATTCCGACCCATTCTTCATTATATAGAGCCATATAGCATGCGACTAATCTGCAATGAAAGCGATACATACATATAACCTAACTTGTATGGAACACGGCCGAGACCCCAAACATAATGAATCAAATGAAATGCATAGCACACATTCTAGAAAGTGGTGTGGTGACATGCAGAGAGCGTATTGAATAGAGTATATGCTGTGGGAGTATATATGGGAGTTTATTTAGATTTTTTTAAGGCATGATTATAATATAATATAATATAAAATAATATATTAATATTATGAAATATATATTTAAAAGTTTGAATATACAATTATATTTCTAAAAGTAACATATAAATTTACATGTATACTATTATTTTATATGTATTTATATGTGTATATAAATAATGAAATATAGGTGCAATCATGCCAACACTATTGCACCGGATCCCATCAGAACTCCGTAGTTAGGCGTGCTTGGGCGAAAGTAGTACTAGGATGGGTGACCTCCTGGGAAGTCCTTGTGTTGCACCCCTCTTTTTGAAGCAAGGTTATTGAGTCAATCACAATTGAAAGAAGCAGAGGTAGAGCTAAATTAACTTGGGAAGTGCTTATAAAGAGAGATTTTGAATCTATACATCTTGATCAGAGTATGACCCATAATAGAGCTGAGAGCTGATTATGGTTGGTCTTGAGGCTTAGATGACGATGGTGATGAAACCTCTGAAATATGTACATATAGATAGACATAATGTATTTATGAAGATGTGTTTTATGGGTATAAATATTTTGAAATTGAAAAGTATATATATCCTTATATATGGTTTTACAGGTGTAATGTTGGCTTTCCAAAAAGCGACGTTTAATTGGTCGTATATTCGTCAAGAGACTGCATACACAGCTCAACACCGCTTAGTTGGCTAATTGGAGACATGAAGTGTGGCTAGGTGACCACACATGCATAAGCATCCACATATGTGGCCGCGCTAACCGATCACTTGAAAATCACTCACCTCTATTTTGTACCCTAGTTTCAAAAAGTTGGCCATTGGTGTTTGTGTAACTAACATGAATTGCACTCCAACTTTTCCAAGCTGGATAACTTAGGGACCAACACCTCAAGTTCATACAAAGACATGACCAAGACAACTGTGGATATGCATAGGAGACATGACACCTCACACTGGAACTGGAAGAGAGTTGCCGAAGTAGTAGACTTGCATGTTCATACCCTTTGCCAACCATTGTCTGTGTCTTTAGGTCTTGCAGCATTATAAAAAGCAGAAGCAAAGGATATACTGGGTAAAGGTGAGAGTTCTAGTGTCCTATACATTAATTGGAGAATCATTTGCAAATGACATGGGATAATGGAGACCTCAAGCTATAGGCATTGAATAAGCCAGTTTGTCTCATGATATGACCAATGACACCAGATTCAAGAACCCAGGATGGTGTTGCTATTTTAGATGTTTGGGAGACACGTCGAAATCCTGTTTTTTGAACAAATATGCACCAGCTGAGGAAGTTTGTTGTGAAGTGCCAAACCACATCAATGAAATTACTCTTCAACAGTCATAGAGACCCGATGTAGGCAAAAATCTGATTGAGGAACACGGATTATGGGATGAAGGTTAGATGAGATTCCACTACAATAGTGATCTTTGTGATTGACACTTCTAGTACATGTAGCATTAATAAGGATGCTCGTTTGGATTGTGAACGACTGACATGGACAGGCAGGCAGGTTGGATCTGGATCTGACTTCCCTTCACATGGAAGAGGACCACATGCGGTAGAGAATAATCCTTGAACCTAGCATCGTCCGCTGATGGATTTCCGGCACCTAGGAAGGACCCTAGATGATGGTTTTGAATGCGAAGGGGACCGACAGTGGCCTAAAGGTGGAGCAAAGCTGTCGTTGAGATGGAGGATAACTCTGTGACAACAGCCTGGACTAGATATGGTGTAACTGTAGCAGTGGTTTCGTAGCAGCATACTATATAGCGTGACGGTACTGTAGTGGAGATACTATAGCAGAGAGAACAAGAGAGGTATGACTGCCTCACTGATGTACAGAGGGTGACACCCTCCCTCACAGCCCTGGACAACTATGACACTGGGAGATGGGACCTGGGAGAGAGAGAAAGAGGAGAAGCCCTTTGCGTTAGCAACCCTATAGCTCTGATACCATGATGCAAACAAGTATGGGGAAGAATCGACCTGTCTTATTTTGACTATATGTATTGTCTTATATAAAGATAGTACACGGGGGAATTTACGCATGGACTCACACATACACATATGTTTAGATACCCTTTGTACATTATATATAATAGTTGGATCCACATTTTTGCTTGAGAAAGAAATTTCTGGAATGGATGTAATTCACAAATAAAGGGTTTGGGAAGGATATGCATTATAGAAACTCAAAATCTAATCTACAATGCTAACAATCCTTATGAAGCCCAAAGGTTTACATTGTATTGGCAAACTGATAAGTGAAGGAATTCATTGACCATAATGAAATCAATGATATCAATGGTATTTTTTTTCCATTTTCTCTTGTAATGTCATTTTGCTATAAGCTGATATTTAAATAACCTCAAATAGAGAAAATTACGTCTTTCTTTTTTGATATAGCCAATCCTCAAATTAACTGAGAAGTAGGTTCAAGTCCATCATCTAAGATGTTTCATAGAGCTCTGTCTCTCTCTAAGAACAGGAGCACTAGTACTCACCATTATAACACACCTCGATAATATGTTTGAGCAGTGACACTAGTATATTTCTTTCCTTCTTTAAATTTCAACTAGTATTGACTATTAGAGAGGATTTTTAAGTTGTTTGACTTCGAAAGGAAAACTGAAAATGATAATTGTTTAAAAAGTAATTCTGCACTATGATTCCAGTGGTGGAACTGTACAAGAAAGAACTGCGTATCTACATCTTTATTTTCATTGATTCTGTTATCTTTACATGACTGAAGTAGGAGTCTGTCATGGAGAGCTATATAATGACTTTAGCTTGCTCTCTCTATTCTTTACTAAGCACCAAATGTACCATATAAATTATACTGTGCAGTTAACATCTAAGAGTCATAAGTTTTCCCAAATCAATGCCAGTTCTAGTTACATTGCTAATGACATCAGTTCACTACTCTTTTTTAAAATTTATATTTGTTTACACTAGTCTCTAAGTGTTCTTCTGTTTGCTGTGAATTTTACTACCTTTAAATGCAGTATAAATTTATTGTTGATGGAGAATGGCTACATGATGAGCATCAACCTTCAGCAACAAGCAGATATGGGATTGTGAATACCATACAGCTGCCAACCCAACCTGGCCTAGTTTCTACAAGTACGGATTCTGGTACCTCTGTTAATGGGTCCAACATGGACGTAGACAGCAAAAGCTTTCAGGCTGCGGTAGGTTCCTATATATACTGCAAATGTATATAGTTAATTTTCTATTCACACATGATAATGAAGTGCATAGAACATATTACTTGAACAAGTGGTTATGAGAGTGAGCTATAGCTTGGGCATGGGTTCACAGCCCGAATCCCAGAAGTATGCACTTGATATAGCGATATATGGAGTAACAGAAGACCCCCCGCTGCCCCAAAGACTGCCAAATCCCTGATGAGTGGCAGGGAGGTAAATCGTCTATAGTTGAGTCCAATGTTTTAAAAAGCGGTATGCGTTATGCGTGCGGAGAGGTCACCTTGTAGAGTATATGCGGTATGGGGGAGTATATGCGAAAGTATATGCGGTTTTAGATTTTTTAACAATTTAATTATTATGTATGAATTAATCACACGATTGCATATTTAAATTGTACAATTACCTATTTGGACCCCAAAATTTGAGAGATTAAATATAAAGTTTAAATGAAAAGTAAAGCACCATTCAAATGCATTCTACAATTATTTAAGCATAAACTTCAATGAAGCATGCACAAAATTATTTAACACATGTACATAACAATGAAGACTAGCCAAATCATACAAAAAGATGCCTACATGTCCTAAAGGTCCAAAACAACAAACATTAAATGAGCATGCAATTCATGTACAAAACATCAACAAAATAGTACATTAAGAGAATGTCATTAATAAAACTATAGTCTAGTTTGGGCTGAGATAACAAATGTCTATCTAAAAATTGCTGACTAATCGGCCTTATAAACGGCTAAGTATATGCGGCCCGCTTATGCTACTCGTGCGGCCTTTTTTTGAAACACTGGTTGAGTCGCTGCGCTTGATATAGCTATCTAGTATAACAAAGTTTGCACTCTTCTAAGAGTTGTGCTAAAATCCTATGGGAATATAAATTGCAATATGAAATGGTGTTATGGAGCAAGAGACACGTCGAATCTCAAAGCTGTATCACTGACCCTGAAAAGGGAATTTAACAGAATTGGACAAGTCCATCCTGTCATGGATATTTAAATTTCTTAGGGAGGTAATCTTATGAAATTCTAATATGAGTAGTCTTGAGAACAATTATATAATTTTAATTAATAATTTGCATAAACTGTCAAAAATGCGTCGCATGTAAAGTTAATATGTGAAGAAATGAAGATACGGACGTTGCAAACTTCCCAGTTTGACAGGAATTACATTCTTAAGTAGAAGGAATACATGAACAAACCCATCAGATTTGCAAAAATCAATTATGAGTGTTACATTAAATGAACTTTTACGTCCTCTCAATTCTCTGCGTCCTCTCATTTCAACTGGTTTGGTTATATATGTGCAATTCCGTCAAAGCTTAATTGACAATTCAGTTCCCAATACGTCATATGACAGGATATATGGTTGGCAAATTGATGTATTGTTTTCTGTATTCTTTGTTTTCTATAAAATTCTCATTTATATGAATATTTCTTTCATTTGTCAAGTTATACGTGATGAAATCTCAAACACAATTATGCTGAAGTTGTATAATTTGGTGACTATGACCTAAGGTTTGTGAAATTTGGTTCTGCTACACGTATATTACTTGATATCAGTCCTATGTAGTACAAATACTAACTTCATTGACGTGAATATCAAAAAACTTCTGTTCCTTTGAAATTCGGGCCTTTCTTTTTATATAAACTGACTAGAATAGTATTCAATTCTCGTTTATCACATTCAAAGCTATCTGGTATTAGTACTACGAGGTATCGTTATTTGCTAGTAAAGCAATACATTTTTACATCACAATTTTTTTGAGGCATCCGGAGTCTTAACTCACCAGATTGGATTAATAACTAATGCCACAATTGGGGTTTGGTTGCTTTGATGCCTCTATATGTTGGGTTTTGGCAAAGTACAATTGATGGATTTCCGTGTCCTTTCTCAATGAACTGAATTGACATCAGATAATAAACTAAAAAGTAAATGAAGCAATTTTATTTAACCGTCTATAATTATATACTTGCCCTCTGTCAGGGGAGTACATTGCTCCATAATATGTAGATCATGGTACATGACTTTGACTTTGTATCGACTTTGCCAGGTGTGGAAGTGAAAGTTTGTGGAAGCTTCGAGGAAGTTTAGAAGCAAACTTCGATGTCGTTTTTTTGAAGAAAATGATGTGAATTTGAAGGAAATTTTGATTGAAAAATTCTAATTATGTTTACCTTCATCTTATACATTATAATTTAACATAAAACATGATTCACGACTCTCTAGCCCTAGGTAGGTTGATTATACAATGTGTTTCTTGCAAGGTTCAAATGTGCAATATACATATAAAAATACAGTTCACCATATGTATTTTGTACAATATACGATCAAATAGTAGTTACAACTTACAACACCCTCTAGGAAATAGTGGCAACAATAAACATCAAAGTTGATATTAGAAGTTGTGAAGAGGGTTAGAGGCGACACTTATGCCTTATATGGCCTTTAGGGCACCAGTTAGGATCAATGTTCTGGGCCGTCTCAACTTTGCCCCAACTTCGCCCGAGTTCGCCAACTCCGTGGAAACTTCGACAACTTCGGAGAAATTTAGATGAAAATACACACAAAAAGTCAACTTCGCTGATGTTAGAGAGTCTATATTAGCCTATTTAGTTAATATGTTAATTAGTCAGTGGGCTTTTCTATCTCAACCTGTTTAGATTACTTGCGTCTTAAGTCTTAGGGCGTCTCCCCTCTCCTATATAAAGGAGAGGGCGTCCAGTCTTGTATTCATCCAATTGCATTCAGTTCAATACAATCTTATTTCACATGGTATCAGAGCACGTTCGCTCCTGAGGGAACCCTAGCCGCCGCCCCTCTTCCCTCTCCTCTTCGTCGCACACGCAGCCCTAGCCGTCGCTCGTCTTTTCCAGAGAGCAACCGAGGGGGAGAACCCTCGCCTGCGGGCGGCCACCACTGTTACCATGGCTTAGGCCGGCTGCCCGCTAGGCATCTCCCGGCCTCCATGGTCTCTATTCTCCGTTCAAAACAATCATCTTCTTCCTGACGTTATTACTTTTAGCCATCACGCTCCCCTCTCCGATGCACCAGTCTATTGCTACCGCTGTACCCCTTATTTCGCACAATCAAAGCCGCCGACCGATAGCTTTGAGCGCCATCACTAGTCAACAACAACCGTTGTTGGCCACTTGCAACATACTGCCGTCGGCAACAACAGCGACAGGTGCCGCCAGCCAACATCAATAGTCAATGTCGCGGATGAGCGAACAACAACGCGACCTCTGCCTGTTCCAGCAAGCAACAACCATCACTGCTGATTACCAGCAACAACCGCCGCCGCGTCTGTCTGTCCAACTCCTCCGTCGACCAACAACCACTGCCACCGGTATCCAACGCAAAGTAGCCGCCACAACAAATAGCAGCCACCGCATCCCTCACTACTGCTGCTGTCCCTATCGGGCCGACTATTAGCGCCACCGCCAACAACAGCAAGCAACCATCATTGCCATTATCCGGCCACTACTGCTTGGCAGTCATCATCATGTGTCCGTTCGCTGCAGTGTTGCTGCCTCATTTAGCAACAACAGTATCCCCAACCAACGATTGCACTCTTTAGTCGCCATCGCCATCATCCAGGCCCTTGGTCGTTGTTCCACGTTGCTACCCTGCTACTATTTATCTCACCATTATCACCAATTATCTCTGTCCAATGCTGCCTGCTATTCTATTGCTGCCGCCTTGCTTCTGCTTAGAGAAATGCTCCATTACCTAATTGTTCCATCTTCTCTCACGTTTCTGACGCCCTCTCTATTCAGATCCTTAATCGGTCCTATCTTTTGTTAATCAGATCCAATTTTAAGCCTAATCGGATTTTTCGCGGAGGCTCTGTCCCCATACCCCTGGATTTGTTGCCCTAACGGGCCAAACAATCCCCTTTTCGGGTCGGGATTAGATCTATTTAATTTTCTACCCGGATCTTACATTGACCCATTTAGCATATTCTCTCCGGTTATCGATTTTATTCTCCACATATTACACATTTTTATATCACAAATTTCTCTCAAATCCACCAATTCCTTTCCCACCCACCCATCATGTGTGTATCCCTTTTTCCACGTGCGGGGGGTCGTATATCCTTTTCTCCACACCAAACACTCACTCTCGTCGTATTTGGTGTGCGGGGGGGGGGGGATAGAGAGGAGAGGAGGAGATGAGAAGAGAGAGAGAGTGAGAGAATATGTATGAGAGAGAGTATGAGAAGAGATGATATATGTATTCAGGTTGTATATGTTCCAGGCTATTATCTTCCGCATTGTTCAGCACATCTGTTCTCTACTTCCAGACAGCAATGAAGGATCTTCATTCAACGTCAACACCGAGCTATCCGCGTTCATACCACGTTATGTACGTCCGGTGTTGATGGTGTACTTTAGTTGCATTCACATGAGACAGATGGGTGCTTCTTCAGATTTTTAGAAGCTCAGCAAGCCTGCCAATCTACTTCTGCAAGGTTGATTCATCCAATTTATCTTCACCGAGCTGCTTCATCACGTCTTCTCCAAGCCACATCTGCTATTTCGACATCACCTGTTGCTGATCTACTTGGGACTTTCCTTGATGGATGATCTCCTTTCCTGTCAAGCCCCAAAGGTTCATGCGACAGAGTTATGGTGCCTGCATCGTATCACCAGCATATCGTCCGTTCGTGTTCATGCCACATTGTGCACGTCTTCTCAGACGCTTTGAAGACACCATTACTGCTACATCATCATTGGAGATCCGTGTTCGTGCCGCGTTAAGTACGTATTCCAGTGAAGATGACGTAGTCATGGTATTGAGGATCGTCTGCTCCAAGTGGCGAATTACTGTTGCAGTATTCATGTTCTATTTCAGATGTTCTTCATTCCAAATGCACTCCAAAAGACCTTCATCAAAGCTCGAGGATCTCCAGCCTGCTGAATACAATTTCAAAGGAAAGAGGCGTCATCATATGGTTCAAGGGGAGTATTAATTAAGGGGGAGTATCAATTTTTGTATGGGGAGTGATATTTATCTTTTATCTTTCATTTATCATTTCTTTTATTGTTTTATAGTCTTGTAACCTCCAAGATTTGGACACGTGTTTCACCCATGCTCCGGCTTGAGGGGGAGTGTTAGAGAGTCTATATTAGCCTATTTAGTTAATAGGTTAATTAGTTGGTGGGCTTTTCTATCTCAGGCCGTTTAGATTACTTGCGTCTTAAGTCTTAGGGCATTTCCTCTCTCCTATATAAAGGAGAGGGTGTCCAGTCTTGTATTCATCCCATTGCATTCAATTCAATACAATCTTATTTCACAGTTGACATTAGTGAAACTTCGCACCGAAGTTTGGATGAGATCGAAGTATTTGGGATTCGACTTCGCCAAGCGAAATTTCGCCAAAATTCGTGGAAGTTATGTTCCATGATATAGATACATTGCTTGTTGAGTATGAAACTAAAATCTTACATCATATAAGTATAATTGAGAGAACTAACAAGGTAGATATTCTCTGGGAAAATGACCAACCACTCTATGTATATCCCAGGTAGAGTAGTAACCTCCCATAGCCAACACCTACAACCATTGATTTGGAATGTTGGAATTTGGAAAATTTGAAATGCGCCACATGGTTAATAATTATGATATATTTATCAAGCCTTTTTTCAGCTGGAGATGGTAGGGCCGAAGATGAGGATCAGAGAGTTCAAAGCAAGGGGTATTGTATGATGTGTAAGGGGAAGTGGGTGGTCATGCTATAACTTTTAAGGTAGGAAACATAGTTACACAAACACATATTCACAAATTGAGATTGGACATTGCAATTTCCTAGAATACAAGTAGGGCCACAGAAAAAATAGATAACATTATATATATACATATATATATGGGGGTTTATTCGTTGCCCGCGCGGGTAACTAAGGTTTCGCTACCCATGCAACTCGAAAAGTAACTATTTGGTCAGAAAAGTAACTTTTTTGGATAAAAAAGTAACTATGTTGTCAAAGAAGTAGCTATTCTGCTGAAAAAGTAAAAACAAACTAGAATAAATATGTAACTAGAATTTTCTGTGTATTCTGCCTGTTTTACCTTTTTAGTCGTATAGTTACCATTTTGATAACATAGTACTTTTTTGTTTAGATAGTTACTTTTCGAGCTACAGGGTAGTGAAACCTTAGTTACCCGCATGAGTATTAAAGATAAACCCTATATATATATATATATATATATATATATATATAGGGTTTATCTTTAATACTCATGCGGGTAATATATATATATATATATATATATATATATATATATTTAGTCAGGCTAGAATACACTCGAGTGTATTCAGAGTAGAATACACTCAAGTAGTTTTTCATGATGCTATATTTTTTTTTCAAAAATCTAATCCGTTGATCTTCTTAAACATCTTGTGAATAGCTCATACACAAAATTTGAG